>SJYQ01000059.1:536289-605125 GCA_006410935.1 Redunca redunca
TTTCAATAAATCTGTTAAAGAATAAACTTTAACATGATTCATGTTAAACAGAATATCACTTTTTAAATAAAAACAGGATATTACTCTGAAAAAAAAGATTCTGTAAATTCAAGCCTCAATAATATTCCTAGCATGGAGTTAACTCCTCTCAGCCACTATAATGGACAAGTCTATGGTTAAAATGAAAAAAATTTAAGTATGCACTAAAATATAACCTGGAGCTCAGTAATATGTCACAGCTCAATTTACCGAAAAATTTTGAAAGCTCATTTTCAGTTATGCATAGCCATTAGGAAAATGTTCCATCAGATCAAAATTTGTTTAAAAATCGCATTACTATACTCTGCTTTTTCAACCCTCACAACTCTAATAAAGCACTCTTTTTAGGCTTTAAATAATTGCCTTAATTCAGACACTTCAAATACTTCCCTGGAGAGAATCCTCTATGCCTCGTACTACTTTTAATTTTCCAGTTACCTGGAAACGGTGTAGTTACTGAGTCCAGAGCTAGGCTTCAGGCTGGGACTTCAGGGAATACAGGGCAGTGGCCGAGCTTCCCCCGAGTACCCAACATAGCCCGTGGCTATCTAGGTAAAATGGCTTTCTGATTGGTTCCATTAAAGAATGCTTCCTATAAGTGATGCTCTTAAGAAAAGTACTCAGAATCACAGATGAAATGAAGAGAAGGTACATTGCTCCACCTGAGATCACGTGAGAAGGTTTAATGAAATATATGTCTGTTGTTCAGAATTTGAGCTTCTTTAGAGAAACTGTCTTCATCTTTGCCTCCATTACAGAATGACACCACCCTAAATTAAGGTTTTCAGGAAAACAGTCCTGACTGTATGATTTATATACTGCTTCTAACAAGAGAACTATTCTAATGCCCAGAACTCTCTGAGAGCTGTCTGATATACCAAACGTCAAACTCCTTTGAGAGGAGGTCAGTTTTGAGGAGACTTATGATGCTCAACAATGATGGGAAAGGCAGAAAACTCAGAAAAGTCATCTCCAGGAAAACAGAAAGTATGGTAATTCTTCCCTGATTCTCTGAGGATACCTTTATCTTTTTCCTGGAATATCTGGGTGTAGGGTTTTTCAACTATTTTTTTAATATTTATTAATTTTATCTGTGTATTTATTTGGCGGCACCAGATCTTAGTTGCAGGATGTGAACTCTCAGTTGCTGCATGTGGGATCTAGTTCCCTGACTAGGGATTGAACCTTAGTCCCCTCTATTGGGAGCAGGGAGTCTTAGCCAATGGACCACCAGGGAGATGCCTATGTGTAGGTTTTAAATCTGCTGTCTATCCCTTCACACATCTCCACCTCCTCACATTTCATTACCTATTCCACTTGTTCTAGAGCCAAGGATCCTGTTCCTTCATCCCTCTTCCCTGATTAGAGATGAAAATATCTTGGTTCTTGACATCATCTCCAACCCTGGAAAGGGCTTTCAGTTCAGTTCAATTCAGTTCAGTTCAGTCACTCAGTAGTGTCCAACTCTTTGAGACCCCATGGACTGCAGCACACCAGGCCTCCCTGTCCATCACCAACTTCTGGAGTTTACCCAAACTCATGTCCATTGAGTCAGTAATGCAATCCAGTCATCTCATCTCCTGTCATCCCCTTCTCCTCCAGCTTTCAGTCTTTCCCAGCTTAAACATCTTTATTCCACCAAATGTTGCATTAGTCTATCAAACCTGCACAAGTCAACAGAATGACCTCTATCCTCTCTGCATAACACTGAGTACAGGGACATCTTATAGCCTGGCCTAAATCTTCTTATACTTCATAATCACAAAACTTTGCAGAGAGAAATCAGAATATTACAGACAGATTCTAGGCTGTTGAAGGAACTTATTCCCCTGCTTTTTCTGACTCCAGTTTGATAAACTGCAGTAAATATTTCTGTTCCTTAAACCTTCAGTATTGGTTACCAGGGAGTAGGTATGAATAGTGCAGAGGAGTACTATTCCCAAGGAGGGAACGGCGCTGAGAATAATTCAGTTGGGTCATGCTGACCTTTGGTTCTCTCCTTCCCATACTGATATCCTTCTCCCAGTTCAGATTCCTAGGTCTGAAAGTTGCTCTGGGATCCCTCAGGCCATCTTGGAGGCTGACCTACTACACACACTACCCTCATTTGTTCATTCCAGAAATATCTTTAAATAGTGTGGTTTAGACCTTTCTAGGACAATTCTGTAATCCTCCTTTCATATCTTTTACCATTTGCTGAGATCAACCACCATTTCATTCACTTTAATTGTGCCTGTTCTCATCCATGTGTCTCACATCAGTCTCTCATACAAAAGGATGAAATAAAGACAGTTTTTTGTTCCAAGTAGTAATTAAAGATTAGATTTATTTCCTGATATCTTGACCTAGAATGAGTTGCAAGGCTTTGCTGCTGGTCATTCAAAAAAAAATTTATCCCATCAGTTTAAGGTGTTATTTAGCTGGGGATGGGAGGGCTCCTTTCTCTGTGATATCTTCTAAATCACTTGATACAGTGGTTGATGTCTTCCTGCACACTAAATGTGAACATCAGATAAGAGAGAAAAATTTGTCCAGAAATACTACGCTAAAGAAATAGAAATGATTCTGGAAATATTCTCAATTAACAGGAGACCCTGAGCTTGCCACTGTGGTGGCAAGACACTGTAGTCTGGTCTCCTTGTGAGTGAAAGTAGAGAATGAAGTAATTTGGGGGATGGCTTGAAAATATCCAGATCATTGAGATATACATGAAAATATCTAAGTTTTATGAAGAATAAATCCTATTTATCATTTTCCTTTGCTTTGAGTAGATTTTACATAAAAAGTTTTCTATCAACAATATTTACAAATGTATCCATGCAGGACCCTCAAAT
This sequence comes from Redunca redunca, assembly GCA_006410935.1. Taxonomy (NCBI): domain Eukaryota; kingdom Metazoa; phylum Chordata; class Mammalia; order Artiodactyla; family Bovidae; genus Redunca; species Redunca redunca. The sequence continues at coordinate 539,163 of SJYQ01000059.1, forward strand.
AGAATTTCTCCAGCTGTTTCTGCCTCACAATCACTAGAACTAAGCCAATATCCCACAGGCACACAAGGGTAAACACTACCCTGTTTTCCAGGCACAAAGGTAACCTACACAGCAGTCTAAGATGGGCCTAAGCTTTGACTGATGAGTTTGTTAATGGGATCATAGCTGAAGCATCTCTTGGTGAGTTAGCATGGGGTCATAGATTATCAGCAGGATTAGAAATAGGTGCTCAATAAAAAAGCAATATAAATTTTTTATAAGTTCAGAAAGCTTCATATGGTTTTATTGTGAGCTGATAAACAAAAGCAGAAACCTGCTAAATCATGTTTTAAAACCTCAGGCTCCTAAGAAAACTTCATACAGAACAGTGCTTTACTACATAGCCCTACAAATGCAGGTTCCAAATTATTTGGATTCAGGTGAGCTTCATCATTCACATAATCTACCACCATTCTGGTCTTCTTGGATAAACCCTTACACCTAGCACAAGTGGATTCAAGAAGCAGTTAAAGGAAAACCACACAAATACTTCTTTTCTGACCTCATGGGACAATAAAAAAATAAATTGCCCACAACACAAATGCAAGTGCCTTGTTGCAGTGATGGTTAAAGTACCTGTTGCTTCCATAAAAATGAGAGATCATCAGAGGATGTTGCAGAAGATGACATATTCTGCAGATAAGCACAGACTGCATGGGTAGGCAGTATGGCAACTCTAATGGATAATATTCCCAATACTTCTGCCAGGGATCAGTATTACAGGTGATTGGTGGTATTAGGATGGCTTTCCCTGGTAGCTCAGCTCATAAAGAATCTGCCTGCAATGCAGGAGAACCTGGCTTAATTCCTTGGTGGGGAAGATCTGCTGGAGAAGGGATAGGCTAACCAATCCAGTATTCTTGGGCTTCCCTGGTGGCTCCAGGGAAGCCACCTACAATGTGGGAGATCTGGGTTCGATCCCAGGGTTGGGAAGATCCCATAGAGAAGGGAACGCCACCCACTCCAGTATTCTGGCCTAGAGAATTCCATGGACTGTATAGTCTATGGGGTCGCAAAGAGTCAGACACAACTGAGGTGGTATTAGGGGCATAGAGTGAAAGGATGGGATTGTGCTTGGAATATTCAAGAGGTCATATCTGAAGTATGCATGAGAGGTCATATGGAGGTTTTCAAATAATGTGATAGGTATAATGAAGCTAACACAAAATGTGTGAAGATGAAGCTAGAAATAATTAATTTTTGATTACTATTAAGATGTGGTCCATTTTCTCAATGAGCTCATAGCCTTGAGGGGAAATCTGAGAAAACATATTTAACATTAATGAGAAAAAAAATCAGAATTCAGACTATGACATAAGGCCACTGAAAACAAGGAGTCCATGATTTAAATAGAAGGTTGTGAGTTTAGAAGAGGGAGCTGTCAGGAGAGACTATAAAAAAAAAAAAGACAGGATTTAAGGTCAGTTAAGAATTTGGATCCGCAGATTAAAATGGAGAACATCTGAATGGAGAATAAAAGAAGCACAGAAACAAATACACTTTTCTGACATCAAAAGTAGCCAATTTGATTTAAAAGTAGGTTAAAGATGGATAAGAAAGAACTCTGAATACTGGAACAGGAAAAATGGCCTATGTATCTATGGATCAAGCCTGGTAGATTAGAAAAAGCAATGGTTTTAGAAAAAGCAATGGTTTTTTACCTGTTGTCAACATGGCATTACAAAATCCCCCTGAATATCATATTTTTCAACAGTAAAATAGATATCATCAGCTGCCATAAATAAATCACAAAATCACTTTGAGAAAAAAACTTAGATAGTGATTGAGATACTCTGTACCCACACACATACACAAATTTAATGGAAATTTAATGAAGTTACAAGTCACTGGATGATTATGACCTAAAATATAATGATATGGAAAGGAGACAAGTTTAAAACAACTGCTGCAAATCCATACATCATAGGTTCTTAAAACCAAATGATTATAAGGCTCTCTAAACAACAGGAAAAATCCATGTGGAAACTAACTACCATGAATGGACAAGGAAGCCAGGTGTATTTATTTTCCAATTAAATCCCTATAAAAAAGGAATGAGATTCTCTGTTAAGTATGTGAAGACTTCAATCCAAGAACAGCAACTGACAAAATAGAATAAAACTTCTTGCTGAGGTACAGTGAGGGATATACTGAGTGTCTCAACACAGCACCCAAACAGCACAGGGGGAAATGTGTAAGCAGAAGGGGTGATGCTGTGAAGGAAATAGGAACAATCATAGGAGATCTCACCTCTCCTTTATTTTATTACAGGAAAATAATCTCAACAAATGGCCTTGAGGAACCACAGCACCATCACCCAGTTTATTCTCACTGGGCTGTCTGACGACCCCCACATCCAAGTTCTGCTCTTTGTATTATTCCTAGGAATTTACCTCCAGACACTACTGGGGAACCTGACAATGATATTAGTGATCAGGACTGATTCCCACCTCCACACACCCATGTACTACTTCTTGAGTAATCTATCATTCCTAGACCTCTGCTTCTCTTCTGTTACTTTGCCCAAGCTCCTGAAGGACCTCCTGTCTGAGAAGAAGACCATCTCAGTAGAGGGCTGTCTAGCCCAGGTCTTCTTTGTGTTTCTTACTGCGGGAAATGAAGCCTGTCTGCTCTCAGTCATGGCCTATGACCGTTATGCCACCATCTGCCACCCCTTGCTCTATGACCAGGTGATGAGCAACCAGCTCTGTAAGGGGCTGGTGTGGGTCTCCTGGGGCCTGGCCTCTCTCAATGCAGTCATCATTGTGCTCTTGGCTATTAATCTGGATTTCTGTGATGCTCAAACTATCCACCACTACACCTGTGAGCTGCCCTCCCTCTTCCCCCTGTCTTGCTCTGATATCTCCATCAATATCAGTATCTTGTCCTTCTCCACTATATTCCTTGGGCTTGGAAACTTCTTCCCAATCTTCTTCTCCTATGTGTGTATTATTTTCAACATTCTGAGCATCAGCTCCACCACAGGCAGGAGCAAAGCTTTCTCCACCTGCTCCTCCCACCTCATCGCAGTGATCCTGTTCTTTGGCTCAGGTATGCTTCGCTATCTCATGCCTCCCTCTGGTTCCTCCCTGGATTTGCTTTCTTCCTTACAATACAGTGTGATCACACCCATGCTGAATCCCCTTATCTACAGCCTAAGGAACAAGGAAGTAAAGACAGCTGTGAAAAGGACATTGGGAAAATATTCGCAATATTTTAGGCACTGAAGTAAGTTACACTTACTCATCAAAACTGCAAAGACTGAGCTTCCTCTTATGTTGCCTCTTCCTTCTTCTTACGCCCATTGCGCTCGCTCAGTCGTGTCCATCTCTTTTAGAACTCATGTCTCCCATGTCTCCTGCACCGCCGGCAGATTCTTTGCCACTGAGTGTCTTGGGGAAGCCCCCTTCCTGCCTCAACACTGAGCCAAATAGGGTACACAAAAGATCCTAGAGCTTGCCTGAGCACCACATCTTGTTATTGAAAAGTAGAGGCTTATATTTTAAACTTCCATTTGAAAAGTCCATGCTCTATTGATTGGGAAAGAATATGAAAGCATTCTTCCACAAGCACACTAAGACAACAAATTAATTAGGGTGAAAAGTTAACATACATAGGTGGTTTGATTTCTCAAAAAAAAATTAATAGAATAAAATTTACCAAAAACTCAGTCTGAAATGCTTAATAATGAAAGATTCAAAAGAGTCTTTATATTTCATTTAAAAATATTTAACTTTAATCAATAGCCCACCAGAAGGTTTGTGATCAAATCAGACTGGAGGAATTACAGCTAAAGTAACTAGCAATAAAAGAATAATTACCATATTACTTAATAAGACCATGTAATTTCTCCCACTGCAGCTAGATGAGGATAGATATAAGATTTAAATTTTGCTTGAGGAAAGAAAAATCTACAAATATTGACAATGATGAAATTTTCTACCTGGAAAATCTAAGAATTCCATTAGAAATGAAAAATTATTAGTACTTGAAGAGAAATGATGCAAAAATCTTAATATATTGATACAAAAATATTTTCTATACACCAAAATCTAGTGAACAGACAAAAATATGTTAACATAGAAAATTATTCAATGCTATTACAACATCAACATAAAATCCCAGAATTAAACTGAACAATGAACCCTTAAAACTATATGAACAAAACAGCAAAACTGAGCTGCTATTAAAGATGCTTAATATAAGATTTCTTTATAAAGTGTGTTTTCATCTTCAAATGACAAATATGTGATGAACATTAACATAAACCATAAGAATATTTATCACTGAATTATCAATAGCTATTGGGTTCCCTGGTGGCTCAGATGGTAAAGAATCTGCCTACAGTGCAGGAGACCCAGGTTTGATCCAGGTTGGGAAGATTCCGTGGAAGGGAATGGCTACCCACTTCAGTATTCTTGCCTGGAGAATTCCATGGACAGAGGGGCCTGGTAGGCCACAGTTCACAGGGTTACAAAGAGTCAGACATGACTGAGCAACTAACACTTTCACTTTCACGGAGATAGCTGGTTCTAGAATTGGCTGAATATCTAAATAGAATCATCAGTGATTCAGGTTCCTTCCATCCATTTGCTTTGCCATCCTTATATATAAGGTTTCATCCTCAGCCTTTCCACTTCAACACAACACAAAACAAAGATAAAAGGAAGGGAACTATGAGTTTAGCAAGTTCTTAAGCTGTATATAAATGAAACCATTCTAAATAGTAAAAATCTAAAACACTCAAAAGTCTTGATTGATGAGGAAGTGGCACAAATGAGCTCACAAACATTGATAGTGAGACTGTGAACTGGTTCAATCATTTAGGGGAAATCTGTGGTAAATCAAAACCACATATCTAAGATCTATTAATTATACTCCTACATATATATGAAAAAAAAAAGTTTAATTATCCAGCAAAGACATTATTAGAATGTTTGTGACAGTTTTATTCACTGTAACCAAAATATGTAATAAACCCAAATATCTACCACCTGCAGAATGAGTAAATAAACTCGGACATGTAGTATATTTATACAATGGAGTACTATATAGCAATTTAAAAAGCTGGACAACAAATAGATGAAGTTCATGGATATTTTGTAACAGAAGCCAGACATGAAGACTGTATATTTTATAATTTCATTTATATGACATTAAAGGGGCTTTCCTGTTGACTCAGATGGTAGAGAATCTGCCTGCAATTCAGGAGACCTAAGGTTCAATGTCTGGGTTGGGAAGATCCCCTGGAGAAAGGAATGGCTACCCACTCCAGTATTCTTGCCTGGAGAGTCCCATGGACAGAGGAGCCTGGAAGGCTACAGTCCACAGGGCCGCAAAGAGTCGGACATGACTGAGCAGCTAACACTTTCACTTTCACATGATGTTAAAGACTGACTGGAAAAGTAACACTAATACATTTATTAGTGGAATCAGGATAATGGCTATCAATGGGGAATGGACTGACTGGGAAGCAGCATGAGGGAGTTTCCTAAACTGATGGAAGGTTCTGTATCTTGATCTGTATCGAGGTGCACACATATATCAAAATCCATCAAGCTGTACCTTTAAGATGAGTACACTTAATCATTTCTTTTGATACTGTCTCAAGAACACCTAACATGAGTTCTACCTTATAAAAAAAATTTTAGTGCAGAATACAGTAATGTTAACTACACCTTGTCAACTACACCTTCAATATATAAGCAAATTAAACTACACCAAAATCATATTCCCAAGTATGATCTCTACTACTTGTGGAAGCATGTCACCATTGTCTCTCACACATTGGTAGGGAGATGTGCTTTTGAATAAGGCAGTGTTAAGTTTTACAACTTCTTAACAAAATTAATGAAGAACTATGTAACTAATTTGGACGGACAGATCACAGTCAGGCCAAGTGTACATCTACATCACAATTTCAAGTATTGTATTTCAACGAGACATCCCATTTATTGAACTCATTCTTCCCTTTTTCCTGACTGTTGCTCCCACTGTTTGGGAGGGCTTGCCTCTAAATTTTGCCGAACTGAACTGAGCCTATACTGCTGTATCAATGGATGCCTCCTCCTTGTGCACTTGGCTAGGAGACCCAGAGGAAACTTCTAATAGCTATTTTACTGGATACTAAAGCATAAACAGCTTCTCTGAGATCTGAAAGAAGCCCAGAACTGAATACATGAAAGACCTAAAAAGCCATTGCTGGAGTCAATGAAAAAGTGTTCCTCCTCACAAATCAGGACAGGTGCTAATAAATTAACAGACTCATAATAACATTGATACCTCTTCCATTAACACTTAGAAAACAAATTCTTAAATCTTGGTCATAAAATAGAGAATAGTGCCTCTTAATTCAGTCATCATCTTGGATTACCCTTTAATTTATACTTTGGACTTCCCTGGCAGACCAGTGGTTAAGAATTTGCACTTCCATTGCAGGGTGCATGGTCGGGAAACTAAGATCCAGCATTCCATGCAGAGTGGTCAGAAAGTAAATAAATGAAAATAAATTTAATTTATACTTAAAGACCTTTAAAACAGGTTAACACTTCATTTCCTGGTTCACCGATGGAAAAATAAAAGGCCAGGTAAAGTCCTCAACCAGAATAGTCATATGACCTCCCGCTCTTAGAATGCTTCCTATCTCTGGCCTTCCAAAAAATCTTGCCTGACAGTGAAGAATCTGAAAATTCTATATAAAAGGTGTAGCAAACTGCTAGGTGAGTTTGCAAGGTATTTCATGACAGACTGTGAAAAGAATTTTCTTTTTATTGGAGTAGAGTTGATTTACAAGGTTGTGCTAGTTTCAGGGGTACAGCAAAGTCAATCAGTTATACATATATACGTATTCATTTTTTGCAGGTTCTTTCCCCATACAGGTCATTACAGAATACTGAGTATAGTTCCCTGTGCTATACTACTGTATGTTGCTGCTGCTGCTAAGTCGCTTCAGTCGTATCCGACTCTGTGCGACTCCATAGACGGCAGCCCACCAGGCTCCCCCGTCTCTGGGATTCTCCAGGCAAGAACACTGGAGTAGGTTGCCATTTCCTTCTCCAATACTACTGTATGTTCCTTGTTAATTATCTATTTTATACATAGCAGTGTATAAGAGGCTGGCAGGACACAAAAGAGTCAGACATGACTTAACAAATAAAGAACAACAACAATATATGTTAATATTAATCTCCTAAATTGTCACTTTCTCCCACATGTGAAAATACATCTGTCATCAAAGAATGAAGGTGCTCACAATACTGTAAAGTAATTAGCCGCCAATTAAAATAAATTAATTAATTTTTTTAAAAAATGAAGGTGCTGAAGAGATAGAGAATCTAAAGGACTTCAAGTCACTTTTTGGCACCCTGCTGCTAGATATCTATACTAAATCTCATATCCATGAGAGCAATCCAACAAAAAATCTAAGAGCCCTTTTAAGAAGGACTGCATTGCTTGTGGTAAGGATGAAGTGGGAGAGGAAATAAGCCAGGAAATCACAGTCCCAACCTTGGCCCAGGAACCATCATCTTTAATGTGATAATAGTGGTTTACAGACGAAATCAGCGGAATTTTCTGAAAGGTTAGGCTTTTCTACCTTAATTCTGATTTACTGGATTAGATTTATTCCACACTTAAGTGAATGAAATAAACAATACTTAAAATGAATTAACTTTCATATATTTTTCCATACACCCAGGAAGTATTCATCAACCCCCAAAAGGAAAAGGAAAAGAGTGAAAAGATAGGACAACATCACTAACAATGGTGCGATTTCTCATGCTCCAACCCTTCCCAGTATTTGGCCCAGTCATCAGTCTCATTCAGACTGATGCCTTTAGCGGACATGAACAGAAAAAAGAAGAGGTGGGATTGAGCAGGAAAACACGTATAGATGTCTTAGCACATCTAAAACCTGTCCTTTCTCCCACCACTCTAAGCTGAGCTACTCTAAATTTCATTTGGTTTGGTTTGGTTTCAGTACAGTTTAATTTGATTTGTGTTACCAAACTGTCAACCAAAATGAACTCCAGTTTCCAGCCTTCCCAGCATAAGTTAATCCATTCAAAGAATTTTGGAACTGAAAAACAGTCTGCAGAAGTAAATACATCCCTCCAAAACTTTAGCATTCTTGTCTATAAGAAATGGAAAAATTGTAAAGAAAAACAGAAGAGAATAAAACATAAAAACAGAAGAGAAACAGGGCTTCTCAATCAATTTTTTCAACAGGTTATAAAAAGCAAATGATATCTATAGCAATTAAATATATGAAAGAAGTGAAAGTCATTGCATGAATAGCTAGGGAAATGAGCATTTGTGTGATAAGCTTGATTGCTGTTATGATATAATAACTGATCTATCACTATCATGAATCTAGTGAGCAGATCAAGTGGCAATGAACAACTGGAAAGCATTTGAGAGGATGTGTTGAAAAGTACTAATAGAACTGTGATATTTCCTTCCAACTTATGCTTTAACTCACTCACTCCCCTAAATCCACACCTCTTGCCCAATTATAGAGAAAACAGAGAACAAAGACATAAAAATCTTTGGAATCTTAAGTTGAAAAGGTCAAAAACATTTTAAAGAGAACACAACTAGGCATTCCCTCACTAAACAGCAAAAGAGAGAAAAGAGAAGATTCAGGAGAGTTAGTATTTAGAATATGGGTCTCTTGTCATTCTGCCTTCCATCCTTGGACAATATTTGAGACATTTGTGTGTACTAAATATTCCCCCTTCTTTAAGTTTGGAGATGTAAATGTGAAGGAGAACTGAGTCCTCCTTCTACGTGTAAATCAGAAAGATGTAAATCCCTGGGAGAATTAACTACAGAGATTTTTCTGGTCTTGTATAGCAACCAAGGGGGCTTTCCTGGTGGCTCAGATGGTAAAGACTCAGCATATGATGCCAAAAGACTAGGGTTTGAACCTGGGTCAGGAAGATCCCCAGGAGAAGGAAATGGCAACCCACTCCAGTATTCTTGCCTGAAGAATCCCTTGGACAACCAAGACCAGAAAAGGCAGTATGAATTATTAGATGTTGTTGCAGAAACTGGCTGTTGAGAAACCAAGCAACACTCAAGAGCTTTGGAGAACTCAGGTTTATTACACTGGTGGCCCAGAGGAGTCAACACTCCAAGCTCTGAGCCCCAATTGTTGGTGGACAGTTCCTTTATAGGATCCAGTTCCGGGTTTGCATTCTGTATCTTCTATTGGTTACTTTAGGCACACAGGATGGGGAGGGGGTTGGGGAACTGCCTGACCTTCACACAGACAAGCATGGCTAAGCAAGATTACAGGGATTGGGTAACTGCAAGAAGCAGGGTGAGTGAGATAAGTTTAAGTTCCTAGCATTTTTGTAAGTTTCCATTTCCCCAAAACTACATGATCTACGTGATCATGCAAGAGGCAAACTGAGTTACAGAAGCAAAAAGCATTTATTAGACTCCATTTTGATTTGTATAGGTACCTCCACAATGTAAGTGACCAGGAGACATTCTCCTGACTTTCCTTGATCTTAGAATGCATGGGAAGGGAGGGGGAGAATAGCTCCCTATTAGAGGTTCAAGGCTATAAGCTTAATATGAGAGAGCAAATGCCTGCAAAGTGTCCCATGAGGGGAGTAAGATGTAGTTGAATGAGAAGAATCAGAATGCCCAGCCTTGCCAGAAAATGAATGGGGAAGATTCACATCATGATAGATTTCCCAGAGAGAGAAGGGAGGGGGAAATGCCTGAGGACAAGAAGGGATGACTTACTTGTGGAGTAGGAGAACAGCACAGGACAAGGACAAACACAGAAACAGATGCTACTCCTCAAAAACACCACAGTCCGTGCCAGACCAGGAGCATAACACTAACCCCTGGAAAGAGACAAAAAGGTGAAAATCTTGAATTATAATAAGTTTTAAATTTTAAATGAGAAATTACTAAATGTCATTGCATTCATAATCAAAGAACTCGACTAAGCTTCTGTATCACACCTAAATGACAGCTTGAAAGGTAAATTATTGTCATACATAAAAAATAAAGTTATATAGTTCCACTCCTGAGGCTACAGATTTAAAAAAATAACATACACAGCCCATCAAGCAAAGGTTTGATGCTACTGATACTATAGAAAACATCTTGCATTTATAGCCAAGAAACAAAGATGATGAACTTTGTGGTGTGCATACAGATAACTGAAAATGAGTTCAGTCATAGAAATAAAGGCCAAGACTTTTTCCGCTGATGAACCTCAAGAAGCACTTAAAAGATAATAAGACTCCCTGATTTAGAGTAGGAGAAAGGTGAGTATGCTGTCTTTGTCTTTGGGAATTAGGCAGCAGTCTTTTGCTTTAACCAAAACTCAGTGGCAACCCACTCCAGTATTCTTGCCTGGAGAATTTCATGGACAAAGGAGCCTGGCAGGCGACAATCTGTGGGGTCCCAAAGAGTCAGACACGACTGAGTGACTATCACTCACTCATGGTCCTATGCTCTGATATTTTTACTTAAATGACTTTGAGCATGATGCTGAACCTTTCCTTCCTTAGTTTCCTAATCTATAAAATAGGTTGATAATATTACCTATTTGTAGGTTGGTTATATTGATTAAAGTATACCCTTATACGTTAAAAACTTAAAATAGTACTTGACCCATACTGCTGTGCTGTGCTTAGTCACTCAGTCATGTCTGACTCTTTGCAACCCCATGGACTGTAGCCCACCAGGATCCTCTGTCCATTGAGATTCTCCAGGCAAGAATACTGGAGTGGGTTGCAATTCCCTCCTCCAGGGGATCTTCTCCACCCAGGGATCGAACCCAGGTCTTCCACACTGCAGGCAGATTCTTTACCATCTGAGCCACCAGGGAAGCCCATATTAATTGTTAATGATTATTGGCTATTTTTCAACTTCTTAAAGAGTATTTGACCTTCCCTTTAACCCATGTTTACCAACTATATTTAGACAGGTTTCAGTTCAGTTCAGTTCAGTCACTCAGTCGTGTCCAACTCTTTGCGACCCCATGAATCGCAGCACGCCAGGCCTCCCTGTCCATCACCAACTCCCGAGTTCACTCAGACTCACGTCCATCGAGTTGGTGATGCCATCCAGCCATCTCATCCTCTGTCATCCCCTTGGTCTACTGTTCATCAAATACTGATACTCACCTCCCTCTACTTTTAGGATTGTCATCATTTCCCAACTCCTACTGAATGGGACTTGGATATTTGGGTTGCTTTGACAAGTGCAATGTGAGTAGAACTGACAGTGTATCACTCTTAGTAGAAAATTTAAGGGACTGTGCCTTTCAATTTGCTTCCTAAATGCTTACCCTCTGCCACAAAAATAGCCACTCCAGGTAGCTACCAGTGTTCATCCTGGGTACCAGAATGACAGACACACAGAGCTGAACTGAATCTGATCCCAAAAGAGCTCAGCCAGATCAGAACCAATCCAAGATGGATGCCATATTCATGAGCAAGAAATAAAGATTTGTTTGAATTCGTTGAGGGTTTGAGGTTATTTGCTACCAGGGTGAAATGTCATAAACCTAGTATATATATGCACCACCTAACCCCAAGTCCTAAAGCAATTCTAGCTTCAAAATAGCATAAGTGCAAAACCTTATAGTCTTTTGCAACATTTATTATTCCAAAGCTCTCAGCTATATTTGACTATGGCCATTAGAAATGCTCTTCTGCCCATTCCTTAATGTTGGCATACTCTGAGATTCTGTTCATTGTTCATGGTTTACCTCATTCTACTCACTCTCAGTAGGAGTTCAGGGCCAATCTTGTGGTTTAATTTCCAGCTTAATGGCAAAGCATGCATCCCAGACTAGAATCCTTCCTAGAGTTTGTCGTTATTCATTTGGATTCTTGATATCTCACTCTTTACATCCCATTGATGTCCCTGTATCAACAAGCTTAAAATATATTATTTCCCCCTTAAGTTAATTTCTTGAATTTGGTATCTCAGTCATTAGTGATACTATCCATTCAGCACCCAAGTTGGGAAACCTAGTAATCACCCTCCTCTTCTTTCTCCCTCACTTCCCATACCAGCTACCACCAAGTCCTTCCAATTTTATCAACTAAATAGTTCTTGAAACTCTTCAATCCTCATTATCCTTACTTTAATCAAGAAAAAGTTTCTCTTAACTCAGTCTCTTCACCAATATTTGCCATTGTCTTCGTCCGTCTCTCTCTTTGGTACTGAGCTCAAAGTCTTACTCTCAAATCTCAGTCCCTGACATAATAGGAAACATTAGCATTTATTAATAAATCATATATTAACTTGATCTCAAATTCTATAACATACAACTCTTTACTGTCCTTCAACTTTATTTCAGCTCTGTGCTTATATGCTGACCTCAAAATATGACCATCCATCTTATCTGAGTGGTCTCACCTCTGTAATCTTCAATCTCTGATTATAATCTTCTACCTTCCAGCCTCTCATATTTTTACTAACATTACAGATCTCTAAGTATTTCAGTTCTTTAGCCCCTTCCTTTCATCACCCTGTCACTCATCAGAGCTTCATTTAATTCCTTTGTATCCTGAACCTATGGCAAATCATTTTAGCAACTCTTATGACTGTGCCTTCAATAGCTTTGCCAACTTATTCTTTCATTGCATTCACGAGTCCCATCCACCGTCCCCATTTCTGTATTCAGAACATTAACCTGTATGGAATTTGGATTCTGCTTCAAACATAGCCTGATTCTATGAATTATTCTTTCTCATACACTTAACTAGGAGTCCAGCTGTAATAGCAAAGAACAAATCTAACTCCATGTTTGACCTGTTTCTTTAACTTTTGTGCTCTGATGCCTGTGCTTAGTCATACTGACTTTGCATCTTTTGTAAAAGAATGCTGCCTATAGCCTGAAACATACAAGAGAGCCCATTCTCAAGTCTCTGACCTTTAAAGGTATAACATTCTTTCATTTAAGGGAGGTGACAGATTGCTTCAGGCCTGACTCTTAGAACTAGCCTCCTGTTTGCATTTTCTGAGACAGGAAATAGGTGGGCTCCATATTAGGCATTTTAAGTAACAAGAGAAGGAAGTAACAACTTCTTGTACCTTCTTATTGTAGAAGTAACAACAGAAACAGGGTAAAACAGCCAGGCTTTGTTTCTTGTGGATACTTCAAGATCAGTTATGGCAAGGACAAGAGAGGGACTAAACCCAGTTTGAATAAAAGATCAAAAGGTCACATATTTCCCCTCCCTGGGGCAAAGGAGACCCTGCACATGCAAAGAAAGGCTCAGTTCAGTTCAGTCGCTCAGTGGTGTCCAACTCTTTGCAACCCCATGAATTGCAGCACGCCAGGCCTCCCTGTCCATCACCAACTCCCAGAGTCTACTCAAATTCACATCCATCGAGTCAGTGATGCCATCCAGCCATCTCATCCTCTGTCATCCCCTTTTCCTCCTGCCCCCAATCCCTCCCAGCATCAGAGTCTTTTCTAATGAGTCAACTCTTCGCATGAGGTGGCCAAAGTACTGGAGTTTCAGCTTCAGCATCAGTCCTTCCAAAGAATACCCAGGGTTGATCTCCTTCAGAATGGACTGGTTGGATCTCCTTGCAGTCCAAGGGACTCTAAAGAGTCTTCTCCAATACCACAGTTCAAAAGCATCAATTCTTCAGCGCTCAGCTTTCTTCACAGTCCAACTCTCACATCCATACATGACTACTGGAAAAACCATAGCCTTAACTAGACGGACCTTTTTTGGCAAAGTAATGTCTCTGCTTTTCAATATGCTAAGTTGGTCATAACTTTCCTTCCAAGGAGTAAGCGTCTTTTAATTTCATGGCTGCAATCACCATCTGCAGTGATTTTGGAGCCCAAAAAAATAAAGTCTGACACTGTTTCCACTGTTTCCCCATCTATTTCTGTTAGGACCAAACTGGAGCCGGGGCAGGCTAGGCCTGAGGTTTAGTCTCTAGGAAAGCTGAGGCACTGGGAACTCCCGCAGGCAGTGCAGCTCAACCAATCAGAAGAAATCCCCATAGCCCCGGCCTGAGCCAATGAGGAAAACCCCACCCATGCCAATCCGGATAGGGATGCGAGGTTTAAAAGTCCCGCGTGCGCGCGCGCACACGCATACAGTTTAGCCAATCAGCTATGCTGTTACAGGAACAAAGAACCGTCTGTATAAAAGTAGATGTGATTCAGAGCTCGGGGCTCTTGTCAAGACTCCACTGCGCTGGATGAGATGGGAGCCCTAGCTTGAGCTAGTAATAAAACACCTTTATGTTTTTGCATTGCTGTGGACGTCTTATTCTCTCAGTTTTGGAGACTCAGACTTTGGGCATAACATTTGGGGGCTCGTCCGGGATCCCTTTAACTGAGAAGAATAACACTCTCCCGGCAGAAGGGGTTTCCTCACTAGGAGGAGAGATATCTGAACACCGGTGTTAGTTCTGGTTAAGTCCAGTGTAAGGCCGAGGCCCAGCATCGTGCTGGGGAGGCAGCTGGCTCTGTTCTCTGGTTAAGTCCAGCATAAGGCCGAGGCCAAGCATCATGCTGGGGAGGCGGCTGGCTCTGTGGACGCCCTGTCGGTAAGATACCCTCGAGGGGAGAAAAGTGTTAAAAGGGGGCCCAGGAAGACATAGTACTGTGTTCTCAGCCGATGTATATTTGTTATCTGTTTGTTGTGTCTGTGTGAGTGCCGGCACTGTCTCTGCTCTTTGTGTGCTCATTTGGTCTCCTGTGTTCTCTGTAATCATGGGGCCAACAACTTCTACTCCTTTGTCCCTTATGACTGACCATTTTTCTGATTTCAAATCTAGGGTGCAAGATCTATCGCTATTGGTGAAAAAGCTAAGATTGACATCCTGACCACTCAGGGTACTCAGGGGCCAGCTTGCCTGTCAGTGAACCAGACCCAGCGGCTGCAACCGGGACCCTTTTGTCCCTGGTCTCCTTCTGACGCGGACAACTGGCCAGAATGCCCCAACCAGTAAGGAACAAGAGACTTTATTGATCTCTCTTCCCTTCTCTCTCTCTTTCCTCTCCTTAACCCTTCCTATCCTTCCCTGTTTTTCTGGTCCCCTGGTCCTGGAAGCAGGAATCTGGTCGAAGGGCCCTCAGCCTGAGCTGAGGATTGGAGACTGATCACCTCCTCTTGGCAGAGAACTCGAATTCTGGTTCTGATTTCTGGTAGGGCCGAGTTCCAGTCCTCCCTTCTCTGGAGGCCCAGGGAAAAGTCCTGTAACATCTGGGTATCTGTAGGTGGCAGGAGACGTCGGTAAGGCCACCCCTTTCGCCCCCCTCTCCTGCCTCCTCCCCCTTCTTCTTTCAACCTGGCTTCCTTTCCTCCCTTGAAATCTTTGATGTTAGTGCTTAGATCTGAAGTTCT
The DNA here is from genome assembly GCA_006410935.1 of Redunca redunca. Lineage (NCBI taxonomy): Eukaryota > Metazoa > Chordata > Mammalia > Artiodactyla > Bovidae > Redunca > Redunca redunca. Next base: position 554,558 of record SJYQ01000059.1, read on the forward strand.
GTGTCTCTATAGGAGGTTTTCTGAGAGACTGTATTTTTCTATTTAAGGGCTTCCCTGGTGGAGCCAAGGTTAAAGCATCTGCCTGCAATACGGGAGACCTGGGGTCTATCCCTGGATCAAGAAGATCCCCTGGAGAAGGAAATTTTGCTTTGTCTGGCCATCATGTAGTTTAGACCTGCCGCCATTTTGTTAGAACTTGATTTTCTTTACCTGTGCCTTGAGACCAGGGCTCTCAGGAACACTTATCTAGACCATCTCTAACTCCTGACACTAAGGGGGGGGGAAAAAAAGGACTTGAAGCTAGATCTTGCACTGGGTCTGTCTAAATATGTCTTGGTATGTCTCTGTCTCTGGGTAATATTTTTGAGGCTAATTTGCATATAAGCTCTATTTATGTGGCTTTAAAAAGGGGTAAGCACTTACAAATCAAGTAATTCTAAATTAAACAATAAATTCCAGGTCATGTGAACTGGGAAATATTCAATGTTAAATACCTGATATTAATATTTGTTTGTTGACCTATCTAATATAGACATGTCTTAGAGTAATTAACGTGAAGTAAAATATTTTCATTGTACCTAGGTTTAAATAAGTTAAATATTATATCTGTTACAAGTTTGTCAACAAGGAAATTACCTCAAGTGAAGAAACTTCTAAAAAATGTAAATGAGATATGAGCTTTTATATCTCTAGCTAACTTTGGGGTGCTTCAGATGGCCCCTGGAGCATCCCAAAGAGAGATATTAAACTGTGTTTATTTGGTTGGTTAAATTACATGGAAAAGATTATCAAATAAGTAATAAATCTGCTCATGTTATAATGTATGGTAAAATAACTAATACAGATATCCTAGAAATTATATGGAGTTTTTAACATTCTGATATGTCCTGGGATTTTAATGGAAAACCTGATGACTTCTCAAAAGTTAGCAAAATGACTGAATGAACCAGTGAATATGCTCATAACTTTTATGGTTTCTATCTGAAAAATTATGGGTTTAAATCTTATGTTTACAGGGAGTAGAGAAAATCTTCCTCTCAAACTAATTATGACAATACTTTGGTAAAATTAGACGTTATAAACAAAACAATTATATTTTCTATCTGACTCCTCCAAAAAATTGGAAGTTCTTAGGTTTCCAGTAAGTTTATCAAATGAGTTAGGAAAGTTATCTCATGGGTACAAGAATCTCAAGAAATTTTTGAGATCTTAAAAAGGAAAGAATTCACCTAGATTTGTTAGGGAAAATCTGTGATAAGCCTTTGGTGTGAGTTTCCCAGCCCTGTTTTATTTTAAAAGTTCAGTCTGAGACTCTATAAATGTTTCAGCAAAATAAAAAGCCTATAATCAATTATGGTTATAAAAATCATCAAACCAAAATCAGTGAGAACAGACCTATTTTGCAAAAAACTAGCCTTAATTTGGTTATATTTAATAAAAATAAGGGTAACTTTAAAGAGAAAAAGATATTTCAAAACATTGAATCCCAGGTTGTTAATGGAGGTCTGCATTTAGTAAGACTCATCTCTTAGATAGTTCTTTGCTGTTATATGATATTAATGTAAAATTTAATTGAATTCTTGAAGAACACCCTAAGTTTGTTTCTGAAGCTTATCTCAGTAATCTGTCTTTGGATGAAGATCAGATGCCTCATGACCTGCAACCAGGACTGGAAAAAGATGTAATTTAAGGGACTGTCTCCAACAAAGAACCGTCTGTATAAAAGTAGATGTGATTCAGAGCTCAGGGCTCTCGTCAAGACTCCACTGTGCTGGATGAGATGGGAGCCCTAGCTCGAGCTAGTAATAAAACCCCTTTATGTTTTTGCATTGCTGTGGACATCTTATTCTCTCAGTTTTGGGGACTCGGACTTCGGGCATAACAATTTCCCATGAAGTGACGGGACCAGATGCCATGATCTTAATTTTCTGAATGTTGAGCTATAAGCCAGTTGATGATAGATAATAAAATAATTTGGGTGGGGAACATCAGAAAAAAAGAAAAACTTATTTAAAGCAATGGACTTAGTCTCAAGGGATAATTCTCCAACTAATACCTCTAGATTCTTCCATCCTAATTGTGTTGATGCAGTTTGGCACTACAGATGATGTCTTTCTCTTGAAATTTTGCTTTTTCAAAACAACCACATTTTTTATATGGACCATTTTTTAAAAGTCCTTATTGAATTTGCTACAAAATTGCTTCTATTCTATGTTTTTCTAGTTTAGCCACAAAGCATGCCAGATCTTAGCTCCCTGACCAGAAATTGAACCCACACGCCTTACAGTGGAAGGTGAAGTCTTAACAACTGGACCACCAGGAAAGTTCGGAGACTTTGCTTTTTGAATCTCCTGGCTCTCTCTCCTGATTCTAAAGACAATTCCACCAGTCTATTTGCAGTTTCCACTTTTAAAACTACCTCTTTAGGTGATGCTATTCCCCTTGTATCTGTCCTTGAGAATCTTATTTTAATACCCTTCATTCTTTCCTGGTATTACAGTTGACCCTTGAACAATATGGGTTTGAACTACATGGGTTCCCTTACATGCAGATTTTTTTCACTAGATACTACTGCAGTAGTACACAATCCCCATTTGGTTGAACCTGCTGATGTGTAACCAAGGATATAAAGGGCCAAATATACTAGTTTTTCAACTTCCCTGGTGGCTCGGATGGTAAAGAATCCTCCTGCAATGCTGGAGACCTGGGTTCGACCCCTGGAGGAGGGCATGGCAACCCACTCTACTATTCTAGCCTGGAGAATCCCCATTGACACAGGAGCCTGGTGGGCTACACTCCATGTGGTCGCAAAGAGTTGGACACGACTGAGCAACTAAACAAATACTGGTTTTCAACTGTGAGGAGGGTTTGTTTTCTCACCCTTAACTCCACTTTTTTCAAGGGTCAACTGTGTATTATTCACCACCATGATTTCCACTACCAGAGTACATTCAATCATACCTTCAAGCAATAAATATTTATTGAAATACCTATTATGGCATCCCCATACAAGTGAAAGTGGAGAGTGAAAAAATTGGCTTCAAGCTCAACATTCAGAAAACGAAGATCATGGCATCTGGTCCCATCACTTCATAGGAAATAGATGGGGAAACAGTGGAAACAGTGTCAGATTTTATTTTATTGGGCTCCAAAATCACTGCAGAGGGTGATTGCAGCCATGAAATTAAAAGATGCTTACTCCTTGGAAGAAAAGTGATGACCAACCTAGACAGCATATTGAAAAGCAGAGACATTACTTTGCCAACAAAGGTCCGTCTAGTCAAGGCTATGGTTTTTCCAGTAGTCATGTATGGATGTGAGAGTTGGACTGTGAAGAAAGCTGAACCCCAAAGAATTGATGCTTTTGAACTGTGGTGTTGGAGAAGACTCTTGAGAGTCCCTTGGACTGCAAGGAGATCCAACCAGTCCATTCTGAAGGAGATCAACCCTGGGATTTCTTTGGAAGGAATGATGCTGAAGCTGAAACTCCAGTACTTTGGCCACCTCATGTGAAGAGTTGACTCATTGGAAAAAAACTCTGATGCTGGGAGGGATTAGGGGCAGAAGGAAAGGGGGACGACAGAGGATGAGATGGCTGGATGGCATCACTGACTCGATGGACATGAGTCTGAGTGAACTCCGGAAGTTCGTGATGGACAGGGAGGCCTGGCGTGCTGCAATTCATGGGGTCGCAAAGAGTCGGACACGACTGAGCAACTGAACTGAACTGAATACATTATACACACTAATAACGTGAAATTCTTCACAGTTCTTCTGTTTGGTGCCTGGTTGGTGGCATAAATCAAACTGTGAGCATCAGAAAAACCTAAAGCATGAATACCATGCTCTGCAATGGTCTTATCTTCTATAAGCCAGTTTCATTTCCTCATTTAAGAAAAAAAAAATGTTAAACCAGATCGAACTTCTGCAAACATGTTTTAACTCTGAATAAATCTGTGTTGTAGGAAAGCAAGATATTAGCACTTTTCTTCACAAAAATGGAAGAGGCCCTCAGGTCTGTTCAACAAATATATGGTTAGGGATTACCACTCACTTCATAGCATCATTCATAGTTTTACAACTATTTATTATTTTTTCCAATGGACAATTAGCCATATAAATTTTTATTGTTGTTTCAATTGTTTCTTAAGGGATAATACACATATTTTTAACTTATCAGCCTAATCAGCATTGATATTCTGTGACTTCATTGCTTATATATGATCACTTATAGTTCCCACCTTCTGTTTCAATTCACACTATTCAATGTACAAATGTACAATATCCAAAGATAATGAACTTAACAGCATTATATTTTAAAAACTTATATAAAGACAAAAACAGAAGTGAGTAAAGTAGAACCACCCTGGATTAACTGGAGGATTGAAAAGTAACCTCATTCACCTAACCCTTCCTTTCTCCTACTCCCAAAACAGTGAAAGTGAAAGTGAAAGTCACTGAGTCCTGTCTGACTCTTTGCAACTCTTTGCAACTGTATAGCCCATGGAATTCTTCAGGCCAGAATACTGGAGTGGGTAGCCTTTCCCTTCTCCAGGGGATCTTCCCGACCCAGGAATCGAACCCAGGTCTCCCACATTGCAGACGGATTCTTTACCAGCTGAGTCACAAGGGAAACCCAAGAATATTGGAGTGGGAAGACTTTTGCTTTTCCAGGGGATCTCCCCAACCCAGGGATTGAACCCAGGTCTCCCACATTGCAGGAGGATTCTTTTCCAACTGAGCTATCAGGGAAGCTACTCCCAATAAGGCTACATAAAACTTCCATCACTCAACCACCTGTTTCCTTGGTAACTACATAGAAAGAGTTCTTCTCTCACAAATAGCATCAAGTTCAAAAACGTCAGTAACGTTAAGGCTCTCATCTCATGTATACCTTTTATTTACAGATGCAATACAGTCCATGAGCAACATTTTCCAAACAACATAAAAATCAAGCCCAACTGACTTCTATTACAAGTAGAAATGTTTGCTTCTTAGAAATGAGATATCAATTCGCTAACATGAAGTCAAATATTAAAGAATGAGTTAGGACTGGATTTAATGTCTCTCAAAGGATAAAATTGCAAAAATAATGCCTATTTCCAGCCAGTGAGTTAGTGAAAGTCGCTCAGTCGTATCCGACTCTTTGCGACCCCATGGACTATACAGTTCATGTAATTCTTCAGGCCAGAATACTGGAGTGGTGCTGGGGTCCAGCCCCGGTGGATCCAGGGTAATTTGAAGCGGAGATGGAATCGGCGTCCTAGGAAAAAACTTATTTAATTACAGATAGAGAGAGAGATTAGAAACGGATAGTGTAGTAGGAAATATTAGTGGAGAAAAAGAGGCTGAATAACTTGGTTTACGTGAAATACCAATAAAACTCCAAGACAATGAATTTGCACCACCTACATAGGCCATAGGTGTCTTTCCATTCTCCCGAAGGAGAGGAGGCACTGAGGCCTACCCGGTCCAATCTTAGAAGCCCAGGCAAAATTAGCAGGCTTGGTGAGTACCCACGTTCCAGGTGGGAATTCAGCCAGAAGGGGAAAGAAAGAATGACACGGGGGAATCAGTCTTTCCAGAAACTGATCTGATTTCTTTATTTTTCAGGTTTGCTTATATACTTTTCATTATACATAGGGATGAATACAGAGCCACGCAGGGTCAGCAGACCTGACCCTTGTCACAATCAGGTGCTTCATATTCCTGTCACGCCCAGGAATTTTTATTAACTGGAGCTGCAAGTTAACTCCTTCTCCAAGAGAAATGGTGATGGGAGAGTGCCCCCTGTAAAGGCAGAGGTATAGGAGAGAGCATAAGTAAAGTAGGCAGACTCTGGTTTTGGGGGTAGATGCTCAGTAACAGGGGGTTTCCTGAGGCTCAATCCCGCCTTTGCATATACCGAAGCCTCCTTCCTCATGACCTTTGCCATGGGCGGAGTTCCTCACGCTGGCTCCCGGCAGAGTGGGTAGCCTTTCTCTTTCCCAGGGAATCTTCCCAACCCAGGGGTTGAACCCAGGCACACTGCAGGTGGATTCTTTACCAACTGAGCTATCAGGGAAGCCCCTAATTTCCATCTGCTGCTGCTGCTGCTGCTGCTGCTAAGTCACTTCAGTCGTGTCTGACTCTGTGTGACCCCATAAACGGCAGCCCACCAGGCTCCCCCGTCCCTGGGATTCTCCAGGCAAGAACACTGGAGTGGGTTGCCATGTCCTTCTCCAATGCATGAAAGTGAAAAGTGAAAGGGAAGTCGCTCAGTCATGTCCAACTCTTCGTGAGACCCCATGGACTGCAGCCTACCAGGCTCCTCTGTCCATGGGATTTTCCAGGCAAGAGTACTGGAGTGGGGTGCCATCGCCTTCTCCGAATTTCCATCTAGGAGGGCTTAAATGAATGACAAGAAACATGTATTATTTATCATGAAGCCCATCATCTGTCAGTACCAAGCACACAACAACAAAATGAGGAAGTACCCAATGAATAAACATCTGTTGACCATACATGGCATTAACTAAATTAAGAGAGATGTACGTCCTCTGTGTTTTTCAGTTGTATGAAAATCCATTCAAATGTTGATAATGTGATCTAACATATCTCAGATAAGAAATCAAAAAGAAATGTCTCAATTGGCTTTAGACATTCTAATAGCATATGGCAGAAATTATTAATACTAATTCATTATATTCTTGAACTATTAACTTTTTAACTTAGTATTTAAAAATTCATTATATGCTTGAACTATAGAAACTCTACAAAACCAAGGCCCAATAATTTTCCTAGGTGGGGTTATCTCCTCTCATTTAATCAATGTAAAGGACAATCGTGATGTATAAAGAAAAACTCTCATCTACACTAGAAAATGACCTGGAGTTCAGTGATATGTCATACCTCCAAGCCACTGAGAATTCCTAAAGGGCCTTCACAGTCCCATGTGGTCATTAGGAAAATGTCCCTTTTTCAGCAGATTAGTTATTTTAATCCATTTCTTATTCTCCCCTTTTCTGTCCCAGCTAACCTTGGTGGCTTAGGTGGTAAAGAAGCTGCCTACAATGTGGGAGACCCAGGTTTAATCCCTGGGTTGGGAAGATGCCCTGGAGAAATGGCAACCCACTCCAGTATTCTTCTATGGAAAATCCCATGGGCAGAGGAGCCTGGTGAGCTCCAGTCCATGGGGTCACAAAAGAGTCAGACACAATTAGTGACTAACAACCTAATAATAGCTTCTTCCAGGGTTTCAATGATTGCCTTAAGAGAGAAATTTCAACCATGGTTCTCAAGAGGATCCTGTGTGCTTCCTAATAAAGTTGACTTTCTGGTTAACTGAAAACTGTAAGCTTAGTGAGTCCAAAGTTTGGCATCAGACCGAGACTTCATCGAATACAGGGCAGTGGCCCAGGTTCCCCTGGGTGCATGACCAACCCCTCTGTGACTGCATGAGCACAGATGGCCTCCTGATTGGTTCCATAAAAAGTTCTTTAAGTGGTGCCCTTAGAATAGCATTCAGAACCACAAAGGAAATAAATGAAAAGAAGGCACATTACTGCACTTGATGTCATAAGAGAAGATTTTTCAAGAAATGTATGTGCTGCTGCTGCTGCTAAGTCGCTTCAGTTGTGTCCCACTCTATGCAACCCCATAGACAGCAGCCAACCAGGCTCCCCCGTCCCTGAGATTCTCCAGGCAAGAACACTGGAGTGGGTTGCCATTTCCTTCTCCAATGCATGAAAGTGAAATGTATGTGAGTTGTACAGAATTTGAGCTTCTTGAGTAAGATTGTTTTTCTCCTTTCATATAGTGGCCAGTATTGCAGAATGATACTTCTTTAAGACACACAGAAGAATAACCCAGAATCTGTGATATTTCCAATATTGAGAAGTTGAACTACTCAAATGCCCATTATTCATTGGCAACAAAAAGAAAAGGCCATCTGGTGTATCAAGTATCAAACTCCTGTGACAGGGGTTCTCCTATGGAGAGACTTTACCACTGATGTGTCAACCTGTGAAAGGAAAGACAGAAAACTCTGGAGCTATTCTCACCGAAAATATCAAAAGCCCAGTAATATCCTCCTTGATTTTCTGATGGTCCCATATTGGTGCAGAAGTTAAAGCGTCTTCCTGCAATGTGGGAGACCTGGGTTCGATCCCTGGGTCGGGAAGATCCCCTGGAGAAGGAAATGGCAACCCACTCCAGTATTCTTGCCTGGAGAATCCCATGGATGGAGGAGCCTGGCAGGCTACAGTCCACGGGTCGCAAAGAGTCAGACACGACTAAGCGACTTCACTTTCATATTTTCATTCCTGGAAAGTTCTCTATGAGTTTTAATCTGCTGATGATCCTCTCCTCCACTCCTAACCACAGTTACTTGACGACACATTCCATTCATTCAAAAGTCTGAGGTTCCTACTATGCCCATCCCTGGCTGCTGAGCTAGAGATGGTAACTTCCCACTCCTTGGAATGGTACCTTCCTTGGAGGGTACCCAGGTATCACTACTCTCCCAAAGATGCAATTGTTCCAATTGTTCCGCTGCCTTGCACAGCTTATCAGAAATTTCTCTGTCCCCTCCATGCATAACACCGAGGGCCAGTATGTCTTACAACCTGGGCATAAATCCTCTCACTGCAGAAAGTTGACACCTGGAATGAGGTGTCACAGATAGATAATGGATTTCTAGGGCTACTAATTCCCCCTAACTGGCAAGAATTCCATTAGGGTGATGGCAGGAGATATTTTCAGCTGCTTAAATAGATCTGATTCCCGTGGAGACAGTGTGAATAGTGTGAGGGAGCATAGAAGCAGACAGCTCTGAGAACAATCTCCAGTGGGTGAAGTTGTCTTCAGTCTCTGACTAATTCTAACATTTCTATCTTTCTCTGCTGATCAAATACCTCCCTCGTGCACATAAAGTCTGAATTTGCCCCTAAGCTTTGAGGTCCTGTGAGCCAACCTGTCCAGACTGACCCTACACACACACATCATTAATGCATGAATTCATTTCCAAAAATGTCTGTAAACAACTACTGTGGGCAAGGCTTGTCTAGAACATCTCTGAAATTATCTTTGCACAAAGTTTACCTTTCACCATGATCAACTGCCCCACCCTTCACTTTTCACAGTTATCTTGTATTTTCACTCTTGTAAAAAATCAGACTCAGCCTCTCACAGTTCAGCATGAAGTGAAGCCAGTATCATCTTCTTGGTAAGTAAAAGAAAACTTGTAACTGAATGCTTTGATCCAGAATTGAATGGAAAGATTTTATCAGGGTTTAAAGAAACTGACTACATCTGTGTAAGGTGTTGTCTAGGATGGGGAAGTTAGGTCACCTCCTTTCTCTGTGATACCCTCTAAATTACATGATGCAGCGGTTGATGTCTTCATGCACAGTAAGTATGGATGCAAGATAAGAGAGAAGAGAGTTCTCCAGAAATACCACACTGACTAAATACAAGAGATTCCAGACATATTCTTACCTACTGTGAGGCCCTGAGTCTGTCATGGACACTGTGGTCAGGTCTCCTTGTGAATAAAGGTGGAATGATGAACACAATTTTCAGAATAGGTTGAAAATATCCAAATAATTGAAGTACTTTAAAATAGTTAAGCTTTGCAAAAAAAAAAAAAAAAAAACCTAAGTCCAATTCATTATTTTAATTTGCTTTAATACATTTCATGAGAAAGTTCTGCTTTCAACAATATTTACATATTTATCCATGCATAATCCTCAAAAGTAAATTCTTCAGTTGCCAATGCTTCATTAATACTGGATCCAGGTTCTACAGATACACAAAGGTAAGCATTGCACTGTTTGTCCAGACCCCCAGGTAACATTCACTAATTTAAGATGGGCTTAAGCTGATAGCTTTGTTAATGTGGTCAGAATTTAAGCTTCTCCTGATTATTCAGTTTATGGTCATAGATTGCTGGCAAGGACAGAGTGACCAAAAACAGGTGCTCTGTGAAAAAAAGCAACTTTAACATTTTTGTGAATTCAGAAAGTTACCTTGAGTTAGATAGTAGAGTGCTAAACAAAAGAAGAAAACTGGTCAGTCAGCCTAAAATGACCAAGACAGGCAAGAATCTTCATATTATGAGACATGCCCTAGTACATAGAACCATGAATTAGGATTCAAAATTATCCAGAGTATAGCATCCCTTCCCAAATGTACTGCTCACCATCCTGGTCCTCATGAACAACTAAGTGAGACTAAGGGCAAGAGGATGAAAGTTATGGTTAAGAAAAAACTGTAGTAACATTTCACCCAACCCTCAAAGAGCAGTAAAGGAATAGTACACCCATATCAAAACTGGAAGGAGCTTCTTCCATTATTGCAAAAGGTCTGTGCCCTCTAAAGAGTGATATATCATCAGGAATTTTGCAGTGACATGAAATAACACGATCCATGTTGATAACAGCATCCTTGAAATTCAGTAACAGAACTTCTGCCAGGCATTAGTGCTATTTGGACATTTGGAGAAAAGGGAAGGAAATTACGCTTGGAGGTGTGGGAGTCTTGTCTGAGGCACCCATGAAATACCATATGGAAGTTTCCAGACTCATACAAAAGGCATAACTGAAGCTAACACAGAATGGAAATGAAGTATAAGAACTGGTGGCTTATGACTGCTGTTATTATGATGGGATCCACGTTCACAAGGGGTTCACAGTCTGGAGGGAAAAACTGAGATGTGTGTTAAACATCAATGAGAAGAGAAGCAAATATCAGACTCTGACATAACACGGGGAACCTAGCATTTGAACAGAGAGCAGTAGGGAGCAATCAAGACAGGGTACAAGAGAAAAGCTCAGGCTGGAAGGGCCATGAGAATGTAGATCAACTGAATTAAGAAGGAGGACATTTGAAGTAGAGAAAAGTTGCATAAGCATAGACAGAGGAAAGTACAAACCAATCTGACATCAAAAGTAACTTAAAACTTTGAAAAGTTAAGGAAAAACAAAGATGAACTCCAACAGTAAGAGTAGGAAAACAGTCTATGATGCTATGCACTAAAATTAGATCTGACTTAGCCAAAATCATTGAATTTATTTCCTGGTTCTTATACTGTTTCTCAACGTGGCATTATAAAATCTTCATGAATATCAGTTTCATCATGAATAAAATGGACATGAGTGACTGCCAAAATAAATGACAAAATCACAGTAAGAATAAATTGAAAGTGATTAAGTATAGACTCTATACATAAAAATCTCATTAAAAATTAATATCCTATTAAATTTAAAAGCTACTAGATGACCATGAGCAAAGAAATAATGATTGGGGAACAAGGAGCTGAGAGATTTAGAACAACTGCTGCAGATAATGGTTTTCAAAACTAAATGATTATAAGGATTTCTAAACTATAAGAAGAATTCAACTGAAATGAAATACTATATATGAGTAGATGAGCCAGATACAATCATTTTTTCAGTTAAAACCCTATGGAAAAATAATAGGATTCTCTGAAGTATGTGAAGACTATGACACAAAAACAAATATAAAAAATCAACATATGCACAGTGAGGACAAGTTTGAGATGTTATAATACAGTATTCGGGGGAGACCAGGGAGGGATGGTGAGAAAAAGTGATGATGACATAAAGGAAAGGGACAATTACAAGCGATCTCATTTCTCTCTCTATTGTCCTTCAAGGAAACAGCCTCCACAAATGGCCTTGAGGAACCACAGCACCATCACCGAGTTCATCCTCACTGGGCTGTCCGACGACCCCCACATCCAGGCGCTGCTCTTTGTGCTCTTCCTGGTGATTTACCTCCTCACCGTGATGGGGAACCTGACGATGCTGCTGCTGATCAGGGCTGACTCCCACCTGCACACGCCCATGTACTTCTTCTTGAGTAATCTATCATTCCTGGACCTCTGCTTCTCCTCTGTCACTGTGCCCAAGCTCCTGAAGGACCTCCTGTCTGAGAAGAAGACCATCTCCATAGAGGGCTGCCTGGCCCAGGTCTTCTTTGTGTTTTTCACTCCAGGGACTGAAGCCTGTCTGCTCTCTGCCATGGCCTATGACCGCTATGCTGCAGTCTGCCACCCGCTGCTCTATAGCCAGGTGATGAGCAACCAGCTCTGTGTGAGGCTCGTGTTGATCTCGTGGGGCCTGGCCTCTCTTGATGCAGTCATCACTGTGCTTTTGGCTGTTCACCTGGACTTCTGTGAGGCCCAAACTATCCACCACTACACCTGTGAGCTGCCCTCCCTCTTCCCTCTGTCTTGCTCTGATATCTCCATCAATATCAGTATCTTGATCTGCTCAATCTTACTCCATGGATTTGGAACCTTCCTCCCAATAATCTTCTCTTATGCTCGCATTGTCTCCACCATCCTGAGCATCAGCTCCATCACAGGCAGAAGCAAGGCCTTCTCCACCTGCTCCTCCCACCTCATTGCAGTGATCCTGTTCTTTGGCTCAGGTATGCTTCGCTATCTCATGCCTTCCTCTGGTTCCTTCCTGGATTTGCTCTCTTCCTTACAATACAGTGTGATCACACCCATGCTGAATCCCCTTATCTACAGCTTCAAAAACAAGGAGGTAAAGGGAGCTGTGAAAAGGACTTTGGGGAAATATCTGCACTATTTGCACAGGTTGAACTAAGTCACATTTACCCAGCATACCTGGAAAGACTAAATTTCTTCTTATGTTCCCTACTGTTTTGTTTCCAACCTCACCCCCTACACAGAGTCAAGTAGGACTCAGGAAAGAACCCACAGCTTCCCTGAACATCCCAGGTAGTCATTACAAAGGAACCTTCACTTTTGAGACCCTATTTGGAAATTCTATGCTGTACTGAAGTGGGACACAATGTAAAGAAACACTTACACAAAGCCCATCAATAATACAACATGATTATTAGAGGAAAAAAACAGAGATTATTTGACTTCTCAAAAGGCATAAAAGTCACAAGAATTTCTACTTAAAATGATTCATTAAAAAAAGATTCAAATCATTCTTCCTGTATTTGATAAATGCTTCATAATAAAATGTCAGACTGGGAGAATGACACTTGAAACAGCCAGAAAAAAATTTATTATAATTCATATTACTTATCAAAATTATGCAATTTCTGTACAATGTGTTTATATGAAGATAAGATCCGATATTTAAATTTCCATAGAAGAAGTAAAACCTATGAATATTTGAAGATGACATAATTCTATGGAAGGCCTAAAAACTCCTCATAGGAAAATAAACTTATTGACACTCCAAAGAATTTAATAGGTAAAAAATTAATGTTAATACAATCAGTACTATTTCTATATACTAGCCACTATTAAGTAAACAAAAAATATGCTTCAGGCAGAAAAAGATACATTTACTCTTAGAAGATCAATAGAAAATCCTCAGTGCCGGGAGCTGCCATGGGAGATCCCACCCATGACAGAGTCATGTGGAAGAGAACTGTTAAGCAAGGCTTCTGAACTCAAGGGGCTCCCTAGGCTTTGTCAAGCATCTACCCCAAAACCTGAATCTGTCTGTTTTACTGTTCCATGACTTTCCCCAACTCCTCTGACATTAACATGGGGCTAACCCTGACCACCTTTCTCTGGAGAAAATCAACTTAGGGCTATAGCTAATAAGTCTCTTGGACATGAGAGGAATATTTTAAATCAAACCCCCTCTGTTAGCATTCTAGCTTGCTCGGCAGGTATATCCAGACTCTTACAGCTACGCATGTGATTATTTACAGCCTCCCAACTGTGAGAGGCATGGAAAGCCTAAAACATAGAGCCTTTGAAAGAGTTAAAAGTGATTAGAGTAGTGCTAGTGCTGATGTAGGATTTTATTATTGGGCCAATGCTTGTTGCTAAAGTTCCCATATCTCTTATCCACTGTGCACCTGGGAATGCATTAGTTAACATAGTGAGAATGCTAGAAAAACAAGTATAGCCTTGAATTTAACCATATCAGTCTGTTGAGCTAATTGGTTCTTTCTTGTAGCTCACTGCACCTTTGCTCTGTGAAAAACGTAACTGTTTGGCATTTTTCTGAGGCTGACATAGATTAGAAATATAAAGAAAAACACTTTGAGGGAAAATAAGTTTTCTGATTGAGCAGCCTTTATCAAAAGAGGGCCATAAAATGTTCACAGGCCTCCAAGGCCAGAAGATACTGTACACAACATCTTTTGTGGGAAAGGTATGCAGAAAAATCATGGTTTCGATAAGGGCAACACTGCTGGAATGTTGGGCTGACTCTGTATGACCTTGCGTCTTTCATTTCCCTCTATGTGCAAAAAAGGTATATAAGTCCCATTTAAAAATAAAGCTATGGGCCTCGCTGATCAAAGCAGCTTGGTCTCCTCGTGTCAATCATTTTCCTCCTCTTACTCTGTCTTTCAGGCTGGTTCCCATCTGGAGTACAGAAGTCCGCCGTGTCTACTTATTTGCCTGGGTTTCTAAGACCTGAACGGGCACTCCCTCGGGAGGCCGGGAGGGCACCTGCGGCCTCACGTAGACGGTGCAAGTCTCTTGTCTTGAGACTTTATTGACTTTCTGTATAAACCAAGGAACATCAGCCTCTTTTCTTCTCTCCTCTATTTTCTTATCTACAACATTCTTAGCTATCTTTCTCTCTCTAAATCAATCTCAATCGCTGACACCGTTTCTCCTTTGGGTTTCCCTGGATCCTGCAGGGGCTGGACCCCGGCGCCTCAGGATTAAACTTGATAAGTACTTAGAGCAAATAAGAATAAAGTAAAAAATTAACTAAATGATATAAAAGATGCTTAAATTAATATAGGATGTATTTTTAGATATACTCTCCCCTTCCAGTTTTATGCGATCAACAAATGAAAAACAAGCAATCTGGAAATCCATAGTTCTAGACTTGATTCCATAGAACCATTAGTGATTCAGTCCTTTTCCTTCTATTGAATATGTCATCTTCATACATTGGGTTTTACTCTAGGCATTATGTTTTTTACAACACATAACATAGCTTTCTGTTTTTTGTAGAGCTATTTGTATATTCTATTCTTGAACTTTATATAAATGGAATGATTCTAATCCTAAAATTAAAATACTGGATGTATTCAAGACTTGATGAGGCAGTGGAGCAATCAGACTCACATATATTGGTAGTGGAATTGTAAATGGGTTCAATCACTTCAGAAAAATATTGGGCAGTATCTGCTAACTGCACACTATATGTCTACTCTAAGATTCATTAATTATATTTTTAGGTAAATATGAGGAGAAATGAGTAAACATATCCCAAAAAGACATTAATAGAATAGTCATAGCAGCTTATTATTGCAGCCAAAATCTATAATAAACCTAAATGCCCATCACCTGGAGAACAGATAAATAAATTCATGCATGTAGTATATTTATACAATGAAACATAATACAGCAAAATTTTAAAACTGCAAACAGTAAGTGAATAAATCTCACAGATACTATGTAACAGAAGCCAGATATAATAGGTACTTATTTATGAATTTATTTACATGAGGTTAAAGACAGTGAATTGATCATGTTTCTATTTTCTAAATTTCTTTTCCTCAGCTTTACTGCGATATAATTGACATATAATTTTGTATAAGTTAAATGTGTACAATGTGCTGACTTGATACACTTACATGTTGCAAAATGTTTACCATCTCCATCAATTCACATCCTTACCATTCATTTTTTGAGGTCACAGTATTTGAGATACATTTTCTTAGCAACCAAGTATAATAAAGTATTATTAACTATAATCACCATTCTGTCTTTTAGATTCCCAAAACTTACTCATCTTATAACTGGACATTACATTTTATTTTTCCTGATACTTTGACATCCTCAAATCTTGCTGACCCTGGAGAGACTGTGCACCCAGGGCTAGCTAGGTCCTAGGGACAACAAACAACTCATCTGATCAACACATTTTTTCAGATGTAATCTAATTAATCAAGAACTCATACCCTCAATTGCCTCCTTTATTTAACAATCACACTGCAGGCCACTATCCACATGCTATAATCACCTCAGGGCCAGGTACCAGACAACAAGAGACAGCCCCTTAAACCCAGATTCCACTGAAATCATTCAAATTATTCCATCCTAAACTTGCTTATACTGCCTCATTCATCTCTTCCTACAAAAACACAATAAAGCCTGTTGCCCACATTTTTGTCTCACTCTCTCTGCCTCCTGACCAGTCCAAGGCCTCCCCGTGTGGTCCTATAAGTAATAAATTATCTTTTCAATAAAAAATTGTCTCCTATCTGTTGGCTTTACCATACCTGACTAATAATAAAACTGCATTTTAAAATAGTCAGGAAAAGTAATAATTTCATAAATTCATTCACAATGAAATCAGAACAGCAGTTCTCTTTACAAAATGGATTGACCAGAAAGTATCAAGAGGAATCTTTTCAGGCAGATGAAAGGTTTTGGACTTGGTCTCTGTAATGGTTACAAAGTATACACTTATCAAAATTCACCAAGCTGTCCTTTTAAAATGGTTGCACTTAATCATTTTACATATGTATTTTAAACTGAAATCAATGGGAAAACTAAACAACCAAAAACATTTGTTTCATGAATGTTCTCATACTTCTTACAGGTACATATTGCCCATGTCCTGCAAATACTTTAGTGAATAATTCCCTTCCTTTCATATCAAGGCAGTATTTCCCCAACGCCAGTCCTGATGGGAATTAACCCCAGCTATAAGTCTCAAGGATCTTCCCTGTAGCTCAGATGGTAAAGAATCTGCCTGCAATGCAGGAGATCTGAGTTCGATCCCTAGGTCAGGAAGATCCTCTGGAGAAGGGAATGGCAGTTCACTCCAGTATTTTTGTCTGGAGAATCCCGTGGACAGAGGAGCCTGGCAGGCTACAGTCCATGGGGCTGCAAAGAGTTGGACACGACTGAGCAACCAGCCATTTATAAGTCTCAAAGCCATGCGGGAGGTGGCAGAAGACAAGTAACATCTTCCAAGGCATCTACCCAAAGCAAAGCTTTGCTTGGTCTCTGCATTAGTAATGGGTCTCCAAAGAAACAGAGCCAATAGGAAAGACAGACATAGACATGGTGAATTCTAAGGCACTGACTCACACACTTGTGTGTAGAGCAAGCTGGCGTATTCGATTCAGGTAAGGCTTCATGTTGTAATTTTGAGGCCAAAATCCACAGGGCAGGCCAGCAGGCTGGAATTTCAGACAGGGTTTCTATGTTCCAGTCCTGAGGAGAGTTCCTTCCCCTTTGGGAAACCTCAGTCTTTGCTCTTGCAGCCTTCAGTTTTTTGAGGCCTGTCCGCACTATGGAAGGTAATCTGCTTTAGTCAAAGTCAACAGTTTAAATGTTATATCTAAAAAATACTTTCACAGGAGCATCTAGACTGATGTTTGATTAAACAGCTGGGATCCATATACTAGTTAAATTGACACAAAACTAACCATTACAGCCTCTGAGCAAAGAGAAACTGGTTTTTTCTAGCAAGCATTAGTAGGTTAATTCTGTGGTCCCCTTCAGAGATTCAGTGTCTCAAGCATATCTGTCCAGGTATCCTCATCCCACGTGTCGTGGTCCTAGTCTCTTCCTAGTGGGACCTTGAATTTAACATAGGAGTACATGAATTCAGCCTTCTTCTAATTCAGTTTCTGTCATACTCATAACCTGGGCCTGGTTTTTGGCACAACTTACCTACTTGGTGAAGGAAATATGTTCTTTAATAAAGCCATTAATAAATAATAATAATGCCATAAAGACTCTGGCCTTGGGATAATGTGTGCCTAACACAAGTCTCATTTTATTTCTTTAATATACCAACGACATCACAACAGCAAAGTACCTGCACACTTCCTGTACTTGACATTGTGCCCTTATACTTTAATTTGCATATGCCAACGCATTCCCTTATACAAGTTTCTCTTCCCATTCACCACAGGTTAGATATGTTTGGTCACATGGATCACAGCTTTGTGTAACTGAATGAAACTGAGAGCCATGCCATGTAGGGCCACCCAAGATGGACAGGTCATGGTGCCGAGTTCTAACAAAACGTGGTCCACTGGAAAAGGGAATGGCAAACCACTTCAACATTCTTGCCTTGAGAATCCCATGAACAGTATGAAAAGGCAGAAAGATATGACACTGAAAGATGAACCCTCCAGGTCAGCAGGTGTCCAATATGCTACTGGAGAAGAGCAGAGAAATAGCACCAGAAGGAATGAAGAGGCTGAACCAAAGTGGACATGGTCCCAGTTGTAGGTATGTCTGGAGGTAAAGTAAAGTCCAATGATGTAAATAACAATATTGCACAGGAATCTGGAATGTCAGGTCCATGAATCAAGGTAAATTGGAAGTGGTCAAACAGGAGATGACAAGAGTGAACATTGACATTTTAGAAATCAGCGAACTGAAATGGACAAGGGCTTCCCTGGTAGCTCAGATGGCAAAGAATCTGCCTGCAATGCAGGAGACCCCAGTTCTATTCCTGGGTTGGGAAGACCCCTTGGAAAAAAGATAGGCTACCCACTCTAGTATTTTGGGGATGTCCCTGTGGCTCAGTCAGTAAAGAATCCACCTGCAATGTGGGAGACCTGGATTTGATCCCTGGGTTGGGAAGATCCCCTGGAGGAGGGCATGGAGACCCACTCCAGTATTCTTGCTTGGAGAATTGCCAAGGACAGGAAAGCCTGGCAGGTCACAACCAAGCAACTAAGCACATCACACAAAATGGACAGGAATGTTCAGTTCAGTTCAGTCATTCAGTCGTGTCCGACTCTTTGCAACCCCATGAATCGCAGCACGCCAGGCCTCCCTGTCCATCACCATCTCCCAGAGTTCACTCAGACTCACGTCCATCGAGTCCGTGATGCCATCCAGCCATCTCATCCTCGGTCGTNTGAAGAAAAGGGAAATGTTTAGAAGTCTTTTTAAAAGCCAAATAAACAGAATATGAAACAAGAAAGTGGCCAAAAATTGTGGTTTTGTCGCATTTTTTTTCTATTGCCTCAGTAAATTATCTTTACACCCACAGAAAGCTGTCCTAGAAAAAGGACACTACACAGATATGAGTTTGGAGAACTGTGGGAGTGTAGCAAGTCTGGAGGGAGGCACAAGTGATAATCCAGAAGGATTTGTTTGCCAGATTTAACTTGTCAATGAACTGCTTACCTTCAAGTGATCACGGTAGAATCCTGCCTTCTGTGCGCTCTGGTAGGGACTGGGTGCATGTGAGCTAATGCTCAGAGGATATTAAGCAATGGATGGTGTGAGGGCTGAAGATGATGAAACATTTTGCTGGTTGCAAACAGCGACCTTCCCACAAGCAGGATTCGTTGGAACCTTCCTGTGAAAGATTCTTAAACAAACTCAGTCTTTGTTGACGTTAGATAAATAAAATAGAGAAGCTGAGTAGTAAGAGTTTAGGGAATTCAAGAATTTGCACAAGCTCTACTTTTTGGGAATATTCATAAAATGTTTGTCTTTTGGTGACATGGAAATAATCTGCTTAAACCTTAGAACATTTCCTAATGACCATCTAGCAGACTCAGTCTGTGTATTTAAAAATCAGACTTATAAATACTCAAGAGAAAATATGAAAATAATTTCATGGATGTGCTACTCAACTGCTCAGACATGTCTGACTCTTTGTGACCCCCTGGATGGTAGCCCACCAGGCTTCTCTGTCCATGGGATTTTCCAAGTAAGAATACTGGAGTGGGTTGCTGTTTCTTTCTCCAGGTGATCTTCCTGACCCAGGGATCGAACCTATGTCTCCTGCATTGGCAGGTGGGTTCTTTACCACTGAGCCACCTGGGATGTCCCATGGCTGGTATGTAACCCTAACAGGTAATACTGTTTAGAAAGAAGAAAATGCAAATAGAGTCGTGCCTCTATACTTAAGAATGCTGAACCCAAGAATAGAGACCCTGTGAATATGCAGGGTGGGTTATGGGACTCATGTATCTGTGAATTTGGGTAGCTGTGGCTGGCCCTGGAACCAATCCCCTGAGGATACCTATGGACAACTGTACAGTCAAAACCTTACTCAGACAATGAATGAGGACCGAGAAGGGCACACAGCAGGAAGGTTCATGGTGATTGTCACAGGAGTTCGAGGGTCTCAGACTTCAAAGATGGGAGAAAAACGTATGAATCTGTGAAAAAGAGCACAGGAACATTTGAGCTGAATCTTTATGAAATGTTTAATCAGGAAGCAGACCTTGGAGTGGTAGCAGCAGATGACTGAGGGAAGGCAGAGGTGCTCTTGTGTTCAGGAGAAAGTTGGCTCTCTGAGAAGAAAAGAAGATAGAACAGATACCCAGAAGGGAAGCTGAGGCCCAAGTGGGTAAGAAAGAATGCAGCTGCTTTAAACTAGCTCACAAAACAAAAACAACAAGTAGCTCACAGTTTCAGACCTGGATGAATCACATCTTGCATTATTAAACTAATTTGTAGATACGAGTCTGGAGTGATCATCTGTCATCTTGGAGGCACCCTGTACTCCAAGAAAGGGAGCACAGAAAGGAAAGAACCAGTAACCCTTGTCTTCCAAACAGAGACCAGTGCAGATCCTGGAAACCACAAATCAGGGAGCTGGATACAGTTCATCAGCGAAATTCTAGGACTGTGTGGTGCATTCTTGGGAAAAAAGAGACCACTTCACCAAGAACAGTTATGCCTAACAAACTCCATACCCACTTTTTAACCTGTTACGAGAATGGTGGATTTTAAAAGTTTAAGCATGACAATTAGCATTTTGGCAAAGCCTTTAATATCATGTGTTGTGATAACCTTGGGCTAAGCGGGAGAGAAATGTGGATCTCTAGTTGTTTGCACAGTGTCCTGAGATTGTTGTTGAACGGGTCGATAATGGCGGGGAGGGACATTGGTAGTGGCATGCCATGGTCCTGGGTCCTTTGCCCTGTCACATTGTTATCGTTTACTTGGGTTAAGATAGAAAGTCATGCTGGTTAAATTTGCAGTGACATGAAGATAGGTAAGATGCTTGATACTCTGATGGATAGATTTGTGTTACATAGAATCCCAAATAATATGAAACTTAAAATTCTGAACTGAGGTTTGAAAATGATCAGTGAAACAAAGTGGAATCATGAAGACAGTCTATGTAGATGTCTTTGAGAAAAAAAGACCTGGAAGTTTTAGCTGACTACAAACCAAGTATGAGCCATTCATTCAGTGAACATGCGTGTACTGACAGCTCTCCTCTCTATATTTCTATTGCTGTGAGTATGCTGGGAATGCAGCAGATCAATAAAATACAGGCCTTGCTCTCCGCAAACTCAGTGTAAAGGAATGTGTTGGTTTCTGAGGGTTGCCATTAAAAAGTACCACAAACTGGGTGGCTTAAAATAACCAAAAGACTGGGGACTTCCCTGGTGGTCCAGTGGTTAAGGCTCAGTGATTCCAGTGCAGGGGACCTGGGTTCGATCCCTGGTCAGGGACCTAGATCCTGCATGCTGCAACTAAGACCCAGCACAGCCAAGTGAAAACACAAAACAAACAATAACAAAACATGTATTGGCTCACATTTCTGGAAACGCCCAACTCAAGTGGCAGCAGGGCTGTGCTTCTCTGAAACCTGGAGGGAAGAATCCCTTTTTGCCTGCTGGGGCTTTTGGTGATGGCCGCCAGTCCTTGGTGTGTCTTGGCTTGCAGCTCCATCACTCCAGTTTCTGCCTCTGTGAAGGCATTCTTCACGTGCATTTATGTCTCCACACAGCATTTTCTTATAAGGACACCTCTGATACTGGCTTAATACTCACCCTGATGACTTCACCTGAATCTGATAACATTAGCGAAGACCTTGTTTCCAAATAAAGTCACCAAATGCAGTACCAGGGTTTAGGACTTCAACGTATCTTCTTTTTTTTTCTTTTTAATAGATTGAGCACAGTTCAACCCATCACAAGGAGTAAAACATATTCATCCAAGCAGTTGCATAGAATGGTGATGGAGAAAAAGTGCCGCAAAGATAGACTGCTGTGAGCACAGGCGATAGGGTGACCTAATTTAGCTTGGGGGAGGATGTCAGGGAGGATTGGGAGCTCTCTGGGCAAAGAGGAGAAAGAGTGAGTTCACGGAGAGAAGAGACAGCCATGAGGGAGCCTGGAGCAGCAAGAGGCACCGAGTTCAGGGGAATGAAAGCTCAGTGCAGAGCAGGGGCGTGAGGAGGGCGCGGGAGACGTGCCTAGGGACGCCGCGGGGCCAGGCCCGGCGGAGCTCTGGGCATCATGTTGCCATGGTGGAGGCAACTATTAAAACAAGAAGAGTAAGCATGTAGAATGCAGGAAGATAGTAAATGAGACTCTGGGCTTGCTTGACCGAATGCTTTGTCTTGTCGGGAGGGCCATATTTTAAGTGAGTGAGTGTCAGTGTGAGTGTTGTACTTTGAATTACTGTACTTATCCACATAGACAAAATCCCTGGGGTGAGAGCCATTTGGAATTAGTTGGACCGGAAGGCTTTCTGCCTTTATTCTTCGGGCAGAGTTAGACCAGTGGGTGGGAGTTACAGGAGGACTCCGTGAAAGGGAGGTCTTCCGGCAGTGGGAGGCCCACAGGTTGAGAGCAGGAGGCTTGAGAATTATTTGCTGGAGGACGGCCGAGGTGCGAGGGATGCTGCAGTGAAGGTGAGAAGGGGACTGTTTTCCTCTCAGGTCCCCTGCGCAGGAAGCCAGCTTTATCCGAGGATAAGAGGAAACCCAGTGAAGTGTCCGCTAGGGGCTCAGATGTGATGTTCAGATTCCTAAAGTCCATTTCCTCACACTTTAAAATTAAAATTTTAAGAGCATTAAAGGCTTTGTCACTGGGAGATAATTAAATAACTGAGTTCATTTTATATATCTTTGTAACAGTGTTATGTATCAATTATTTGTTGTTCAGTCATAAAGTCGTGTCCGACTCTTTGCGACTCCATGGACTGCAGCACACCAGGCCCCTCTGTCCCGCACTATCTCCTGGAGTTTGTTCAAGTTCATGTCCGTTGAGTCAGTGATGATATCTAACCATCTCATTCTCTGCCTCCCTTCTTCTCCCTTTTGCCTTCAATCTTCTCCAGCATCAAGGTCTTTTCCAATTTTATATATATATGTGTGTGTGTGTATCAGTTATGTATCAAAGAAAAATTGGCAGAATTATTTAGATGCAGTTACCTTTCCCGACCCTCTGCTATTATTGCAACAGTTATCCTTCACCTCACATCTTTGGTACAACTCGTTTATTCCTCTTCCTGACGTTCTCTCAGCTGCACTTTCTTGACTTGTTCTATCAAACTCATTTCTAGGGATCCGTTGCTGGTCCTTAGGCTGGCAATGGATCCTATTTAGAAGTGATGGTATGTAAATGTGTACATTCTGTTTTATACCATACAAGCAATACTGCCTTCCCTGGTGGAGAAGGAGCAGGAGGCACGTAGGAGGACACAGCATGAACAAGTGTCCATTCCACCCAAGTGCCCTGGGACCCAGTCGCTTTTGGCGGCCAGGGTGGGGAGGGGTCATAATCAAAGAATCTCTGACCAGCTGCCAAAAGTATATTTATTTATTTATTTTTGAAGGCTAATAGGTTATTTATTAAATCTATTTCAATTGGAAGATAATTACTTTATATATCACGATGGTTTTTGTCATACATCGACATGAATCAGCCACGGGTGTACATGCGTCCCCCCATCCTGAACCTCCCGCTTTAGAGCACCGCTTTGAACGCCCTGCTTCATGCATCGAACTTGCACTGGTCATCTATTTTACATACAGTAATACACGTTTCTGTATTATTCTCTCAAATCGTCCCACCCTTGCCTTCTCCCACAGAGTCCAAGAGTCTGTTCCTTACGTCTGTGTCTTTTCTGCTGCCTTGCTTATAGGATCATCATTACCGTCTTCTAAATTCCATATATATGCATTAGTATACAGTACTGGTGTTTCTTTTTCTGACTTACTTCACTCTGTATAATGGCTCCAGTTTCATCCACTTCATTAGAACTGAATCAGATGTGTTCCTTTTTATAGCTGAGTAATATTCCATTGCAAATATGTACCACAATTTCCTTATCTGTTTGTTCTGCTGATAGACATCTAGGTTGCTTTCATGTCTTAGCTGCAAAAGTATATTTAACAGGAATTTCCACATTCACTTGTATCTCTTGAAGGAGATCCAACTCACATTCGACATTAGCACTTCTCAAAGTCTCTCCTTTCCTCCCCGCTTTTCCCTCTGCCAGGTGGATTTTCTCTAGGCTGTAGGCTCTTCTGTTACCCCCAGCCCTTTATTACATAGACCAGCCTGCTGCTTAGCTGGTTGCAACTGTATGGTGGATTTTTTCCTTCCTTGAGTCAAAAGGAAAGCTCAGGAGTGGACGGAAGAGGCAAAAAAAGACCCTTCTTGCTGCCTCTGAAGTAGCTCAGAGTAGTTCCTGAAGGCCCAGGAACCGAACCCTCCCGAGGGGACAAGGGAGCGACCAGAAATAAATCTTATCACCTGTGTGTGGACAAGAGGGCAGTGTTCTAGGGACAGATGGTGGACAAATTGGCTTACAGTATTCACGCGGAGGGTAGACAAGAGTAAGATGAAGGAAGGTGGGCTGAGAGCAGAGGACAGAGGGGTGATCTTGAAACCCAGGCTAGAGCATGTGAGTTGGAGAAGTTGGCAGGAGGCTGAGACGATAGATTAGATACAGTCAATTTGAAGCATTAAAATTTAGCTCGTGTCGACCCAGAGGAATGGGGTAGGGAGGAAGGTGGGAGGGGAAGTTCAGGATGGGGGGACACATGTATAGGTGTGTCATGTGGCCGATTCATGTTGATCTATGGCAAAAGCCACCATAATACTGTAAAGTAATTATCCTCCAATTAAATAAATTTTTAAAAATTCAGTTCATTCTTCATATTTCATAATTCTCTTGTTACTTAGGAGTCCACTGATACTTATAAACATTTCCAAGCACATTTTAAAATTACAGACACTAAATTCTCTTTGACCAAAATAATTCATCTACAAGTCTCTGCAAGGCATGGTTTCATTTAAAGTCAGGATTGGGAAATAACAGTGTTATGTTGTTTCTGAGATATTTTTGAAGTATTCTCAGACACAGCAGGAATCAGCCCCATATCGGCTATTTCTCTCTTTGCATCTTGGTGTGGAATATTCTGAAGGTCAGATGAAATAGCTGTTTGCAAAGAAGCAGCAGGAGGGTGAGGTTGAAGGGTGTTTGTTTCACTTTCTCCTTGTTTCATTCTTCTTGTTTTAATACTTCAAGGGCACCATTGCCAGACTGTGGTACAGAGCCATTTTCAAGTTCTTTTCCTTTTTAAAATTCTTCTTCGTTTGCGTATTCTAAACTTAAGTCTTAGAGGCTTTGAATCCTGATGATGAAGGGCTGGCACTGTTGTAATTACTTTCTCTGAGCACATAATAGAAATGTTTTATTCAGATTTATTTGAAGCCAACGTGAACTCCCAAACCTCTCAGCCAATAACAGTGTTTCAACTGTCTGCCAAGATGCTAAGGATAAAAATCTCTGGTGATATATTGTTTCTGTATTTTAAAAAGTACAAAATCAGAACATGCTTTTCAAAGTTAAAAATATAGTTTCAAAAACGACTATTTTTTAAGAATGACTTAAGAACAAAACCGTAAACAATGAGTACACTCAACATGGTATGCATCAAAATTTCTTGAACTTGAATTAAAAATGAATGTGAATTCCGGCTGAATTCCTTTTCTGCCACAGTTTGAGGGAAGGAATTTGGGGTAGCATGGAAACAAAAGTAGCTGAGTTCTAACAACCAAATTAGGTTTTTTTGAGGAGGATGAGGGGTAAGTGAATTGAGAGGAATACTATGGCTGTTTGGAAAGAGACCAATTAGAAGAAACCAGAGTGTTCTAAAGGGCTTCTCAGTCCTTTGCCTTCAGACAAAAAGAGCTTTCTTGTACTTCAGCACACCTCCGAGGCCATGAATATGCGTCTAGCATTTTTAATCTGAAACTCAGCTACTAATCCAGAAATAAGTCAAAGTAAACTTGCTGAACGATGGCTCTTAGTTGACAGAAGTGTGGGCAAGTCCAGGTCATCTGGACTTGCTTGGCATCCTTGAGTCGATTCTAATTTGTGTGGACAGTGGATTATTAAGGTAATTGTGAGTATTTATTTCTTTTCAAAACATTTAGTTAGTATTTATTAAATGGTTGTTTTTGAGAAGTAATAATGAATCACCTTCCTGTAAAGGTGAGCAGCTGGAATGCCTGGTACTAAAGCTGACAGCCACCATAAAATTCAGTGGCATTTAGGAGGATCACTGAATTGTGGCAAAATTTGATCAACATAGTCAAAGATTTACAAGCTTAAACATCAACAATCTAGAGAGCACATTCATCTTGAATACCTTGTTCTGTGCAAACGTCACCTAGAATTCCTGTGTTTAGTTTTCTGACAGTTCAAAGAGATTGACGTGGAAATACATTGTAGGCGCATATATTTAAAGGTACTCTTTATTTTTTTGGATTTAGAATGGCAGTGCAGGTTTTAAATGGTGAAAACAAAAACAAAATAAAAGTGTCCACGTATAAAGTTATACCGAAGTCATTCTGACATTACTTGTTCATCCCTTTTTGTGTTATCTTTAAACTACACGCCGTGTAAGGTTTGGATGTTGGAGCTTGCAAATAAGAGCTCAAAGGTCAGTTGCCTAACCTAGAAACTTGTCTGCCCTTTCCCTTCCCATTCTCCTTCTTGATGCTTAAGGTGGAGATGCCTTTTCTCCTAATTGCAGCCCTTCAACCCAGCACTACTCTCAGTCTTCCAGATCTCAAGAAATTTGCTTTATCCATTCTCCCCGCTCTGGATTTCAAGCTCTCTTTCTCTTCTGGCTCTTTCCCATTGGCATCTAAACAGATTAAATTTCTTCTTAATGAGGATCTCCCTTGATCCCATGGACCCCTCAGGCCATTTGCTTGAAAAATCGGAATCCTTACTGATCATATCACTTTCATTTCCTCACTGCTCATCATTTTGCAGCCTCTGGAACCTGGCTTATACCCCATGACCCACAGAACCACCTGTCAAGGTTGCCACAGACTTCTTTATCAAGATCATATTCTTTCATTCATTTCAGACACTGGCTCTGAGGACACTTCCTTCTTGAAAGCTCACGCTTCTTTCGGCTCGAATCTGCTCTGGTTTCTTCAGCCTCTCCCGCCTCCTTTCCTCCAGGAGCCGTGGTGGTGGTTCTTTGTCTTCCCCTTCCCTCCGCCCACTCCTTAAACGTGTGCACCTTTGGTGTTTCACTCCCTTCGCTCTCCTGTACTGTCTCTCCCTGGGTGATACTGTCAGTGTGATTACCATCTCTATGCTGATCCTTCTCAGATCCCCTGTCTTCTGGGCTCTGCTGAGATTTGCTGAGACCATATGGCAATTCCACACATTTCTTAAAATCACAGTGGTCAGAAAGCACCTCCTCCTTTGCTTATTCCTCTTTTAAATGAAGGGCACACAAACCGCCCAGCAGCTCTGGGTCACAGATCCACATAGTCCCCAGCTCCTGCATCCTCCACCTCCTCAGTGGCTCTGTAGTCCGTCCATTTCTCTTCATGATGCTGCCTTTACCCTGGAGCCCGTCACAGACCCTCTTGCCTAGATCATCGCAGTGGCCTGTTTGCCCTTCCCCTCAACTCCAGTTTTGGTCTTGCTCATCCCTTCCCTATAACACAATCAGAGCACTAGTTGTCAAGTTGTGTATCTGACTTAAAGTTCTTCAGTGCTCTTGTGGTCAAGTCCAAGCTCCCCCCATGGCCTGGGGACCCCTCCTCCCCTCTAGCTTCCCCCAGCCCCTGAGCTCTGTGTGTGTACAGCCACTCTCTGTGCCTCTGAATTTTCTGCTCCCTCTGCTCAGAGCACTCATCATTGCCCCTACTCCCCCTCAACCTCCTTCCCACCACATCTTCAGATGGCTCCATCCATCTCATCCCTTCAGAGGTCTCAGGGTAGACATAGCTCTCTCCAGGAAAGCACCTGTGACCACCTGAATCCACCCCTCCGTGGCCCCCCTCCCCTTGAGCAGAAGCCTTTGCTTCATGTTATTGAACTGGCCACTGTCTGCGCCTCCCACCCCACTGTAAGTGCCATGAGGGGAGGAATCGTGGCAGCCTGTTCAGGTGGTTTCACACCTAGTGGTGTGCACTGAAATATTTCTGGAACTAATAGATAGCAGAAGTGCTTTTGGGAATTTTTTTTTTTTTTAACAAAAAATAACCCCCTAACATCAACATTAAGGAAAGTGAAAAAGCTGGCTTAAAACTCAGCATTCAAAAAACTAAGATCATAGCATCTGGTCCCATTCCCATCACTTCATGGTAAATAGATGGGGAAACAATGGAAGCAGTGACAGACTATATTTTCTTGATTTTCAAAATCACTGCAGACTGTGACTGCAGCCATGAAATTAAAAGACACTTGCTCCTTGGAAGAAAAGCTACGACAAACCTAGACAGTGTATTAAAAAGCAGAGACATTACTTTGCCATCAAAGGCCTGTCTAGTCAAAGTTGTGGTTTTTCCAGTAAGTCATGTATGGATGTGAGTGTTGGACCATAAAGAAGGCTGAGCTCTGAGGAATTGATGCTTTTGAACTGTGGTATTGAAGAAAACTCTTGAGAGTCCCTTGGACTGCAGGGAGATCAAACCAGTCAGTCCTGAAGGAAATCAGTCCTGAATATTTATTGGAAGAACTGATGATGAAGCTGAAGCTCCATTATTTTGGCCACCTAATGAGAAGAGCTGACTCATTGGAAAAGACTCTGATGCTGGGAAAGATTGAAGGCAGGAGGAGAAGGGGACGACAGAGGACGAGATGGTTAGATGGCATCACTGACTTGATGGACATGAGTTTGAGCAAGCTCCAGGAGTTGGTGAAGGACAGAGGAGCCTGCCATGCTGTAGTCCATGGGGTCGCAAAGAGTTGGACATGACTAAGTGACTGAACAACAGCAACAACATTACGGTCTTAAGACCAAGAGAGCTTAGGAGACTTCTGTGATACAGGAAACTCTAAAACACTCTTGCGTTAATATTTCCAGGGCTTCCGTCATTCATCCTGCCTTCGTAAGGTGAATAATTGCTCTACTTCTGGTTTACTACTATAATTTATTGGTGATCAGAATGTTTTAAACATCTTTGGTAAGTGCTGTAGAGCCCTTGTTTGCTGCTTCTGGGACTTTGACAAAGTGGAGGATGTTTCTCCCTTAGAAGTGGACATTGGAGAAATAGGGGTAACAGGAACCCAAGTTGGATGTATGTTTAAGAACAGGTGGTCTCTGCCTTATATAAAGTCGCCTCTTTCAGGTAGCGGGTGTATATGTCTGTGGGTCTGCATAAAGAATGGGCCTAACACACATTAAACTCTATGAGCACCTTATTGGAGAAATATCTAAACAAATATGTTATTCCATCAGGATACCGGCTCTGGGAAAGAAGAGGGATTATAGGAAACCCACGGGGAATGGCAGGAGGTAGTAATTTTGAAGAGATGAAATCGGGAGTAGTGTTGGTAGAGTCAGCGCAGCTGATACCACCTTGACCTTCACCAGATGCAGACCTTTGTCAGCAAAGTGATGTCTCTGCTTTTTAATATGCTGTCTAGGTTGCTGATAGCCTTCTTTCCAAGAAGCAAGTGTCTTTTAATTTCGTGGTTGCAGTCACAATCCACAGTGATTTTGGAGCCCAAGAAAATAAAATCTATCACTGTTTCCACTTTTTCACCTTCTATTTGCCATGAAGTGATGGGACTGGATGCCGTGATCTTAGCTTTTTGAATGTCGCATTTCAAGCCAGGGTTTTCACTCTCTCCTTCACCCTTATCAAGAGGCTTTTCAGTTCTCCTTTGCTTTCTGCCATTAGAGTGGTATCATCAGCATATCTGTGGTTGTTGATATTTCTTACAGCAATCTTGATTCTAGCTTGTGGTTCATCCGGCCTGGCATTTCACATGATGTGGTCTGCACACAGGGTGGCAATGTACAACCTTGTTGTACTCTTTCCCAGTTTTGAACCAGTCTGTTGTTCTGTGTCTGGTTCTGTTGGTTCTTGACCCGCATACAGATTTCTCAGGAGACAGGTCAGGTGGTCTGGTATTCCCATCTCTTGAAGAATTTTCCACAGTTTGTTGTGATCCGCACAGTCAAAGGTTTCATGTAGTCAGTGAAGCAGATGTTTTTCTGGAACTTCCTTGCTTTCTCCACGATCCAATAGATGTTGGTAATTTGATCTCTGATTCTTCTGTCTCTTTGAAACCCAGCTTGTACATCTGGAAGTTTTTCAGTTCACAAACTGCTGAAGCTTGGCTTTAAGGTTTTTGAGCATAACCTTACTGGCATGTGAAATGAACACAATTGCGATAGTTTGAACATTCTTTGGCATTGCCCTTCCTTAGGATTGGAATGAAAACTGACCTTTTCGAGTCCTGTGGCCACTGCTGAGTTTTCCAAATTTGCTGACATATTGGGTGCAACACTTTAACAGCATCATTTTAGGATTTTAAATAGCTCAGCTGGAATTCTAACAACTCCACTAGTTTTGCTCATAGTAGTGCCTCCTGAGGCCCACTTGACTTCACACTCCACAGCGTGTGGCTCTAAGTGAGTGACCACACCATCGAGATTGTCTGGATCATTAAGATCTTTTTTGTATAGTTCTTCTGTATATTCTTGTCACCTCTTCTTAATTTCTTCTGCTTCTGTCAGATCTTTGCTGTTGCTATCATTTATCATGCCAATCCTTGCATGATATGTTCCCTCGATACCTCCGGTTTTACTGAAGAGATCTCAAGGCTTTCCAGTTCTGTTGATTTCCTCTATTTCTTTACATCGTTCATTTACAAAGGGCTTTTCCTCTCTCCATGTTATTCTCCAGAAATCTCTGCATTCAGTTGGGAATATCTTTTTCCTCTACCCTTGCTTTTCACTTCTTCCCTCAGGTATTTTTAATGCCTCCTCAGACAACCACTTTGCCTTCTTGCATTTCTTTTTCTATGGGATGGTTTTGGTCACTGCCTCCTCTACACTGAGAGGCATGTCTGTCTGATAGTTCTTCAGGCACTCTTTACCAGATCTAATCCCTGCAATCTATTCATCACCTCGACTTTATATTCATATAGGATTTGATTCAGATCATACCTGAATGGCCTAATATTGGTTTTCTCTATTTTCTTCAACAAACATTAGCTATTTTTATTAGCATAGTACTTCCTAGAGTAGTGAGGGGTGTGAAATAACTTTGGAAAGGGTATCTGTCCATATTTGCAATGGCATGTATAGGGCGACTGGTCTTAACCAAGGACACTCCTTCAGTGGCTGCTTGGGGAGTGGGAACAGGTGGTACCCTCTGGCATTTGGAGTGATTTATTAGCCCAAGATTGCTCAGCCTTAATGGGACCTAACATGTGCCTGGGGCTGCAGTGAGCCACGAAGATCCTTGACTGTGAGCAGGGTGCTGACTGGGTAATACTCTGTTTATTGAGCTGCTGAAGGTTCTGTTTCCTCTTTTCCTTTTTCAAAAAACTTCCCCTCTTCTCCAGCCCTAAAGACAAATTTGGTCACAGTTCTTTAAACTGTGCTGTGCCTATTTCAATGAGACAGCAAGGTAAGCCACATTCATGTAGTTTGGTGTTTAATAAAGCTAAATGGATTGACATCTTTTAAAACACCAGCTGCCTTTACAAACTAGAATTCCCCATCAGCTGTTTGCATCTTGGATGTCCTTAGCAAGATGCTTGTCTCTATCTGGATTCTGTGTCAGAAATTTTGAAGCAGTTTAACTTATGGGTATTACTGATTTGATGTAAAAGGGGAGAAAACATAAATGTTACTGCTGTAGCGGTTGTGACTTTGTAGTGGTCTCACTTGTGTCTTTTATTTGTGTGCACCTATCTCTGACAAAGCTAGTGGAGATGATGGAATTCCAGCTGAGCTATGTCACATCCAAAAGATGATGCTGTTAAACTGCTGCACTCAATATGTCAGCAAATTTGGAAACCTCAGCAGTGGCCACAGGACTGAAAAAGGTCCAGTTTTCATTCCAATCCCAAAGAAAAGCAATGCCAAAGAATGCTCAAACTACCGCACAGTTGTACTCATTTCACATGCTAGCAAGGTAATGCTCAAAATCCTTCAAGCTGGACTTCAAAAGTATGTGAACTGAGAACTTCCAGATGTACAAGCCGGATTTAAAGAAGGCAGAGAAACCAGAGGTCAAATTACTGGATTTAAAGAAGGCAGAGGAACCAGAGGTCAAATTGCCAAACCAGACTCCATTGGATCATAGAAAAAGCAAGGTAATTTTAATTCCAGAGAAACATCTACTTCTGCTTCATTGATGACACTGAAGCATTTAACTGTGTGGATCACAACAAACTGTGAAAACTTCTTACAGAGTTGGGAATACCAGACCACCTTACCCTGCCTTCTTAGAAATCTATATGTAGGTCAAGAAGCAACAGTTTGAACCAGACGTGGAACAATCAACTGGTTCAAAGTTGGGAAAGGAGTACATCAAGGCTGTGTGTTGTCACCTTGCTTATTTAACTTCTGTGCAGAATATATCATGTGAAAAGCCAGGCTGGATGAATCACAAGCTGAAATCAAGATTTCTGGGAAAATATCAATAACCTCAGATAATAGATGACACCACCTTTATGGCAGAAAGTGAAGAGGAACTAAAGAGTCTCTTGATGAGGGTGAAAGAAGAGAGAGAAAAACCTGGCTTAAAGGTCAGCATTCAGAAACCTAAGATCCTGGCATCCATTCCCATCACTTCATGGCAAATAGATGGGGAAACAATGGAAACAGTGAAGATTTTATTTTCTTGGACTCCAAAATCACTGTGGACAGTGACTGCAGCCGTGAAATTAAAAGATGCTTGCTCCTTGGAAGAAAAGCTATGACCAACCTGACAGTATATTAAAAGGCAGAGATGTTACTTTGCTGACAAAGGTCCACGTAGTCAAAGCTATGGTTTTTCCAGTAGTCACGTATGGATGTGAGAGTTGGACCATAAAGAAGGCTGAGCAATGAAAAATTGATGCTTTTGAACTGTAGTGATGAAGAAGACTCTTGAGAGTCCCTTGGACTGCAAGGAGATCAAACCAGTCCATCCTAAAGGAAATCAGTTCTGAATATTCATTGGAAGGACTGATGCTGAAGCCGAAACTCCAATATTTAGGCCTCTGATGTGAAGAGCCAACTCATTAGAAAAGACCCTGATGCTGGGAAAGATCAAAGGCAGGAGGAGAAGGGAATGACAGAGGACAAGATGGTTGGATGGCATCACAACGGATATGACTTTGAGCAAGCTCTGGGAGACGGTGAAGGACAGGGAGTCTGGTGTGCTATAGTCTTTGGGGCCACAAAGAATCTGACACAACTGAGTAACAGGACAGCAACAACCTATCTGGAGAAAACTTTGGAGGAAGATACTGTTTAGAAATTTTTATTTGGAGAAAAGCTAATTTCTACACCTAATTTAAGTGAAAGCTTGTTCTCATTTTCCAGAAAAATAAAGGTTTTAGATTTGAATGCAAAAGTTTATTGTTGTTTTCTACCTACCAGAGTGAACAGTTACCATTTCTGATTATCTTTTTTTTTAAATATTTGTTTATTTGACTGAATTAGATCTTAGTTGTGGCATGGGACATCTTTTGTTCTAGCTTCTGTCTAGTTGTGGCACTCAGGCTGAGTTACTCTGTGGGATGTGGCATCTTAATTCTCCAACCAGGAATCAAACTCAATTCTCCTGCATTGGAAGGTGGATTCTTAATCACTGGATGCCCAGGGAAGTCTGATTATCTTTTATCCTGCATTGTACTTTTGGCGTATCTTTATGAGAAATTAATCTCTTAAAAGTAAGAGAAATGAGAGAAAAATCAGTAATTCCATGGTATTATGTTTATATCTTTTTTCCTCTCTTTAAATTATTTAACCTACAGTAAAATTTGAAAATATTTTTTGCACTTTATAGAAATGTGCTTGATGTTGAGTTTGGGGATTGCAAACCTAAAAGCTCTAGTTCAGAGGCAGCACACGCATACACAATGGGGCTAAGTTCCCAGGCTCACATCGTTTAATTCCTTTTTTACTATCAGGCCCAAAATAGAAAGTACTGATATCTCACCAGGAAACTAGCAGCTCAAATGAGGAAGGGAAGTTTGGTTCTAATTCGGATGAGCTAATTTATTGAGGATTTGCTGGAATGCCTGCTCTGCCAGGTTGCCACAGCTACTTTCTCCTGTAAGATTTATTGTCAGGGCCTGTAATACTGATACCAAGGATTAAGTTTGAATTTTTAGCCTTTATTTAGAGGAGGAGAGCAAAGATTCGCTTCTGTGAAGCTCAGTGCTGCATCAAACTTTTGGACCAAAGTGGAAATCCAGGATCAACTCTTGACTGTATTTAGCACATTTTTGAAGGAGTTCTGTGGTTGAAATGAGGTCTGCTCTATGGCATTCTGAAATTATCAGGGTAGGGAATTTACTTGACCTAAAATTCTACATGGTCAAGTTTACAACCTGGATGGAAGAAGTTTGAGAAGTACATAAAGAATTCCAAGTTGCTGAGGAAGGGATTTAGCTTTATAGCAAGAATTCACAGGGCCTCCACCAGGGGGTTAGATGTCTGGAAACTGTTATGCTTAGGGTAGGGGATGGAGGTAGGGACTCAGGAAGGTCTCACTTGTATCCTCAGGCTCATTAAATCCAGAAACATTACTGCTGCCTAAGCTGTCGCAGAGCCCTCTAAGCCTTTCCGCTGGCTAGTTAAGTTTTCAGATCTCAGCTAGTATGTGCATATTTTATTCCTCAGTAGAGAGGCTGCTCACTACTGAGGCCTCACATCATGTACAGATGTGAGAGGTGGACCATAAAGAAAGCTGAGCGCCAAAGAATTGATGCTTTTGAACTGTGGTGTTGGAGAAGACTCTTGAGAGTCCCTTGGATTGCAAGGGGATCAAACCAGTCAATCCAAAAGGAAATCAACTCTGAATTTGGAAGGACTGTTGCTGAAGCTCTAATACTTTGGCCAGTGAAGAGTCAGTGAAGAACTGACTCTTCAGAAAAAAACCCTGATGCTGGAAAAGACTGAGGGCGGGAGGAGAAGGGGGCAGCAGAGGATGAGCTAGATGGATGGTATTACTGACTTAGTAGACATGAGTTTGAGCAAACTCCAGGAGATAATAAAAGACAGGGATGCTTGGTGTGCTGCAGTCCACGGGGCCACAAAGAGTTGGATGTGACTTGGCAACTGAACAACAACAGAGAGGCCACTGTCTTAGAAATTAGTAAGATAAGCAATTATTGAAGAAAAATACATATCTGTTTCTAGTGTCACCAGAATCATTTGTGACCTCATAGAAATGTTGATTAGGACTTCTGTATTCCAAGGTTCAGGTCATGGTTATGAGTGTCATATGGGCCTCTTCCCAAAGTCTAGGATCATTGTCCTCTACTATATTTTATGTAGGTTTCATAATCAGTACCAATCCTGGTATTAATAGCAATAGCTGACAGTGGATACGTTGGTTTGGATCATTTTCTGCTCTTGGAAAAAGTGTGTGCCCTCCAGACCAAATAGGATCACCTTCAAAATCCCTGCATGTTTTCCCTGCATATCTGTTTGCTGATGAGACAACATACCGGAGCCCCGGCAGGGACAGTAAATGCAGACAGGTGTCAGAGAACAAGTATGAGTGGATTTTTTTCATCAGTGAAAAAACCTTCTAGAAATGAGAGTAAGGTTATCATAACCATTTTACAACAGGAATGTGTCTTTTAAAATATTTTAAGGGAAAGGTATTAAATTTTCAAAAGTAAGTATCAAATTATATTACATTAGACACAAGTATCTTATTTTTTCTCATTCCTCTGTTGTCACTCTACTTTCTATATCAGCATGTTTCCACAAAAACAGATTTTACAAAATAATGGGATTCTTTTTTTCTCTATTGACTAAGCAGTATATTATACACCTGCTAGGATTTAATAAATGTTTATCTAATAATGATTCATTAAATTGATCCAGTACAGTCTTAGGTTGGTTTTTTTCCATCTTGTTATATTTCTGCAAAGTTGGTTTTGAGTTACCTTTTGCAATCAGTATTTTATCAGTTGTGCGTAGTTAAGACTGTTTGCAAAGAACGTTGCATAATCTGTCAACTCAGAGAAGAATTTCTGACGTCTGCATTTCTGTTACTGAAAAGCAAATGAATACTTGACATGTGGCAGCTTTGTTTTATTCCCTCAGGGCAGCATAGGAAAACTGAACATGAAATTGGAGAGAGGCAGTAGCAATCAGGTCTTCACTGATTAAAGCTTTATGTCTCTGTAAACAGTTCTGCTTCCCATGTAACCTGGAGTGAATTAAGTTCAGTTTTATATTGATAAGATGAGGATCATTCACTTCTTTAGTTTGGGCAATTTACTGAAAAAAAGTTTTCCCTGTTTTTAGCGTTTCAAAGAAAGTTTGTTTATTGGTTGACTTGCTTATTCTTTCTTATGTTTATGTTATTCTGTGTTTAATAGAGTTAGAAGTTTCAAAACCAACATGGTGACCATACTACCAAAGAAGGGATTAAAAATAAATAACAGCTCACCTGCAATCCTATCCTTCTCTTTTTAGTTTTCTTTGCTTCCTTCCCAAATCCTTTGCAATAGTTTTAAAATTTGTCTTTTATTCATAATATTGGATATTAATCACTTTATTAAGAGTGTTTTATTTGTGTGTGTGTTAGTCACTCAATGATGTCCAGCTCTTTGTGACCCCATGGACTGTAGCCCACCAGGCTCCTCTGTCCATGGGATTCTCCAGGCAAGAATACTTGAGTGGGTTGCCATTGCCTTCTCCAGGGGATCTTCCTAACCCAAGGATTGAACCCAGCTCTCCCACATTGCAGTAAGGATATTGTTTGAGCTACTTGGGAAGACCTGTGTCTTGTTTAGTAATGACTAATAGGTATGCCTCATTCTGTATATCAGCTATATCCTAGAGTTGTGTATGAATTGTCCAATTTTCACATGATCTTAAATCATTACTAAAATTCACCAGTGGGTCCCCATTTCTGAGTACTTTTTAGTTGGCAGCTGTTCCTAATTCTTGATCTTTGCACGTCTCTTGTGTAAAAATACTTAGATGGTACCGAAGGTCAGCATTTAGTAGATATCTTCAGTTCTCCTCCTCCTACCTCAGTTGGCCTTTGTATAACTTCAGCTTTTTACTTGATTTTTCTTTAAGCAAGACACTTCTCTCCCTTATCTTCTAGATGTGTTATAATAGAAATAGCTATTTAAGGACTACCTACGGGTAGAAATTGATACACATTTGACTTATAGAAGTTTGATAGATTTTGACTTTGGAGTGGAAATACCAGCAAATTGAAGATATCATCTGTATTTGTGAATTTTTCAGCAGCTATTTGTGAAATGTCATGCTTGGCACTGCTTCAGGTGTTTGGAAGATGCTGATGTGTAAAACTTTATTTTTCCCATCAAGGAACTTTTCACTCATTTTTGTTTTTCTCTATATCCTTTGAATCAGCCACTTTCAACATCAAACTTTCAAACATTGCATTTATATTCATGAATGAATAATGTTGAGTGAGTTAGCTTTTTATACTAGGGTTAGCATGAAACTGGATTATTCACATCCCAGAAATTTGTTCTCTTACGAGCACAAGTCACTGAGATTCAGTATAGGAAACGTGTAGGCTTCCCAGGTGGCATAAATGGTAAAGAACCCGCCTGCCAGTGCAGAAGACATGAGAGACGTGGGTGTGATCCTTGGATCAGGAAGACCCCCTGGAGGAGGGCATGGTACCCCACTCCAGTATCTTGCCTGCAAAATCCCATGGCCAGAGGAGCCTGGCGGGCTACGGTCCATAGGGTCACAATGAGTTGGATACGACTGAAGTGATTTAGTAAGCATGAACAGAAAAGGTATTTTATTATTTTTAGTGTTTTTAAATGAAATACATTTTAATAATAGTTTTCTTTTATGGAGATTAAGTTGAGGAGTGTTCCAAGGTTTATTTCTTAGGATAGAATACTCCAAGTTCCTCAGAGAAGTTGTCATGCTGTGATCTCATGAGTTTAGGTTATTGACAGTGATTAGAATGAGATTGAAGGGATAACAGTCAATCTCTGTAGACCATTGTACAGTAGAATTGGTAAACATGACTCTGAACTTCTAAGAGTTAAATATATTTAATTTTATAGACCGAGAAGCTGCATATACTATTATATTCCCTATTCTTCAGTTATTTCCTAGTCTGCTGAGTTATATGTCTTCATAGACAAGGTCATATATGGCCTTTTAATTTTTATATTTATTTGCATATAAGCTGTACATATTCATTGGAGATAAATTTAGAAACACATATTAGCAATATAATACATATTGTATGAAATACATAGAAGTAAAAATTAGCCTTCCACCCAAAGATCATTACTGTTAACATTTTGGTATGTTGTGCTTCAGACTTTTTCCTGTAATACATGTATTTTTGGCCTTGCTCAATCCATATTTTGTTTTTCAGTGTTAGATTATTGGGAGCTGTAAGGTGCGGGGAGTAAGACTTTATATCTACCTCATTCATTCCATTTAAAAAAGAACATATCATACTTGGCATGGACTTTGGCTCTATTTATTTACTTAGAGATTGCAAGTAAATAGAAATAAACGTGTGTCTGATTACAAATACATACTTTAGGCATAATTGAATGGCAGTTTTATTTTAAAATCTCTAAGCATGTTTGGGGCTTCCCTGGTGGCTCAGTTGATAAAGAATCTGCCCACGATGCGGGAGACCTGGGTTCAATCCTGGGTTGGGAAGATCCCCTGGAGGAGGGCATGGCAACTCGCTACAGAATTCTTGCCTGGAGAATCCCATGGCCAGAGGAGCCTGGCTGGCTATAGTCTGTGGGTTGCAAAGAGTCAGACATGACTGAGTAAGCACAGCATAGCACACAAGATGTTTTGGGGGAAATTTTTTAGTTCTAAAAGGTTCAAGTGGCTCTACATTTAAATGAAACAGAATGAAATGAAAACAGAGCTCACGAGTAATTGATAAAGCTGTAGACCACATAATGATGATGTTTTTCCCTGCTTTTAGTCCTTAACTAGACTATAAGTCCTGTTAAGCTAGAGGCCGTTCCTGTGTTCCACACAATTCTAGCCATAATCTTAGCGCAATCCCTGGAGTGTAATAAGGCCTAAAAAATGTGAGTTCAAGAAATGATTGAAGAAAAGACAGAGAGAAACAAAAAGATGAGGTGATTTACCCCTTTGCTTGCTGCAAGGATGAATGAGATATCTCTTGGAATTTATTTCTATTGACATAGCTTTAAAAATTGCAGCAACAGGGACTTCCCTGGCCCTCCAGTGGTTAGGAATCCATGCTTCTAATGCAGGAAATGTGGGTTCGAATCCTAGTTGGGGAACTAGCATCCCACATGCCAAGCAGCCAAAAAGCAAAACAAACAAAAGACACAAAAACAAACAAAAACCTGTGTAAAAGTTTCTATCCCAACATGCTTTAACTAAATTTTCAAATATAATTATTTATTAAAAATTGCAATAGCAAACAAAAATGGCAAATCCTTTTAATCACCCAAGGTTCCAATTCCTTTGCTCCCCAAATAAGCGACTTGTGGTAGTCCCTAAAAGGCCACATGAAAGAATACTCAGAAAATCACAGCTTGGGCTTATTGCTTCCCAGGTGGCACGAGTGGTAAAGAACCACCAGCCTGCCAGGGCAGGAGACTCAGGTTCTATCCCTTCAGAGATGTGGGTTCGATCCCTGGGTTGGGAGGATGCCCTGGAGAAGGAAATGGCAGCCCCCTCCAGTATTCATGCCTGGAGAATCCCATGGACAGAGGAGCCTGGCGGGCTACAGTTCATGAGGTCATAAGAGTCAGACACGACTCAAGTGACTTAACACAGCGTATTTAACCCTCCTGACTGCTCCAGGCCACACCTCCAGCATCAAGTTAAGAGCAAGCAGGTGCCACAGCTGCCAGGAAGCTGGGCAGGGAACTGGAGAGAGGACTCCAGACCAGCTTTTAACACCATCCCTTCTCTTCCTCAGGTTGCCGTCTTCAGAATGATTCCCTGCAGAGCAGCACTGTCTTTTGCCCGATGTCTGGTCCGGAGGAAAATCGTCACTCTGGACAGTTTAGAAGATACCAAACTGTGTCGCTGCCTATCCACCATGGACCTCATCGCCCTGGGGGTGGGGAGCACGCTGGGTGCTGGGGTCTACGTGCTGGCCGGGGAGGTGGCCAAAGCGGATTCTGGCCCCAGCATCGTGGTCTCCTTTCTCATTGCTGCGCTGGCTTCCGTGATGGCAGGTCTTTGCTACGCGGAGTTCGGGGCCCGAGTTCCCAAGACTGGGTCTGCCTACTTGTACACTTACGTTACTGTTGGAGAGCTGTGGGCCTTCATCACTGGTTGGAATCTCATTTTATCTTATGTGATAGGTATGTTTCCAGAAACTGAACCTAATTGGTTAGGATGGTAGAGATAGCATTCCTGAGTCAGCGGCCTTAGGGTTCTGTGTAGAGTCTACTTTAACTAGCGCCTAGGTGATCTGAGTATATCACTTACTCCCTGTGTCTCATTTTTCTGATCTCTCAGTGACTCCTAATTGCAAAATTCGGTGATTCTGCTTTTCTCTCTGAATATGTCTCTTGTGAACTTAAAAATCTGTTTCTTAAAAGACAACAGTTCCTTAATGCAAGTAAAGTTACCTGATTCCACAGTTACGGACTTGAGCATTTGCTTGCTATTGTGAGATAATGTTATATGTGTTGAAAATGTTCAATTCTGTCTGAACTAACTCATGTTTATGCTAGAATAGAGGAGTACAAGATGGTATTAATTTTCTCCCACTGACCTTGTATATTCTGTGGTTTGGAAGGAACATCAAGCGTTGCAAGGGCGTGGAGTGGCACTTTTGATGAACTTCTTAGCAAGCAGATCGGTCAGTTTTTCCGGACATACTTCAAAATGAATTATACTGGCCTTGCAGAGTATCCAGACTTTTTTGCTGTGTGCCTTATATTACTTCTTGCAGGTAAGAAAACCAGATACACTTCTCCCTAAGGTGAGCCAGATTTGTTGTCCCAGGAAAATAGGTTACCGCTGAATTTTGGACCGAAGTGCCAGGGCTAGGCAAGATACTTACACACAGAAGTTACTGTTGGAGATCTGTGGGCCTCGTCACTACTCAGAATCACATTTTGTCTTATGTGATAGGCATGTTTCAAAAATAAATCTAGGGCCTCCCTGGTGGCTCGGTGGTAAAGAACCCACCTACCAATGAAGGAGACATGGGTTTAATCCCTGGTCTGGGAAGATCCCATATGCCGTGGAAGAACAAGCCCGCTGCCACAACTTGTAAGCTTGTGCTCTAGAGCCTGGGAGCCGTGGCTCCCGAGCCCTTGTGCTCTCGAGCAACAAGGGAAGCCACTGCAATGAGAGGCTGACACGCTGCAAGGCAGCCCGCACTCGCCACAGCTAGCGAAAAGCCCATGCAGTGACGGAGACCCAGCACAGCCAGAAAACAAATACAATTATATACACACACACACACACAGAGAAATCTAAATTATACAGAACTGTAGACATAGTATTGGTACTTCTGAAATAAATGATACCTGGAACGCACTAAATAATCAGATAAGGTACATCAATTTTATCATACGAATTGGAGATTTGCGGAAATGGCCACAAAGTTTCAAAATAAGGAAGAATGTAAAATTGGGGCATTATTTCATCTTGTCAGTTACAACTAAAGATGTTTGCAAGCATACTGTTTCTAGAAGAAATTCAGTCTTTCTGTTTATGCCTATAGAATGTAGACATCTGGTTGAAAAGGGAGCATATTCAAACCACCTGTCATTTTTTTGATGCAGACATTATGTAAACAAACATACTTGATGCTAGAATTTTCCCATTTTCATCAGTTGTATAACATAGTGGTTTAGAAAGGCAGAGGATTTAGAACCAAGAGTGACCAGGTTTTCAGTTCTGTTCTGCCGCTTCCATCTGTGGAACACTGGATGACTTAATCTTTCCATTACTTAATTTGTTCATCCACAAAATGAGGATGTCAGTGTTTATCTTGTACAGGCTTCTTGCTTGATGCATAGTAAGCACTTAGATGGCAGGCGGTTTCATTTTGTAGACACAGCTCACCCCTGCCTGATACTTGTTTTAATTATTTGGACAGTTTCTGTTTTGATTATCATTCTACCTTGTACTCTTGCTAAGCCCATCAAGCATTGCACTAAGAATAAAGTTCATGTTTGTTTCTACTTTCTGCTTGATATACTCTTGCATTCCTGTCCAACCTTATCTCGAGCTACTTTCTCCCTCTCTTTCTATCTTTTTTCCATATAAAATTATATAATAAAGGAATTTCCCTGGCAGTCCAGTGGTTAAGACTTAGCCTTCCAGTGCAGGGGTTGAGGGTCTGATCCCTGGTTGGGGAAGCTAAAATCCGACATGCCTCATGGCCAGAAATACAAAGCATAAAACAGAAGCAGCATTGTAACAAATTCAATGAAGATTTTTTAAAAAATGGTTCATATCAAAACATGTTTTAAAAATTATATAATTGAAAATAGCTTTGCCCCTTAAAATGTTAGCCATTAATTTGATGTTTTATGTAGGGACAGTGTTAGTGACATGAACAAAATTTATAGGTCCTAATTATCTGATATTTTCTTCCTAATGTCAGAAAAAATTGCATCAGTGGTTTTTCCACAGGTGATAGGCTTTGTTTGTTTTGGTTTCTCAACAGCCTAGTAGCATTAAATTACTTACATCACACTTTATTTAGGGATGGTTTCAGTGACCTTAAATATTCAGCTTCAATCTCTAAATGATGAGAAGCATGTAGGTGTGACAGTTCCCGTCATTAAATTCCATGGCAAGACTCAGGCCTTGGCTTGCATCTTGCGTCCTGAGTTCATCGAGCATCACGCCTTTCTTTCAGGACAGGCCAAGACTACAGGCTGACTTTGTTCTTAGAAACTTTGAAGACCAAGACCTCCTGCTGTAATCTTTATTCATATTGCAATGTCAATTGTCTTACCAACTAAGGCTGTTGTTTTCATTAATGATACCAGGGAAGCCTAGGCAGGATTTCAAGAGGTGACTAG
The DNA here is from genome assembly GCA_006410935.1 of Redunca redunca. Lineage (NCBI taxonomy): Eukaryota > Metazoa > Chordata > Mammalia > Artiodactyla > Bovidae > Redunca > Redunca redunca. The sequence continues at coordinate 597,738 of SJYQ01000059.1, forward strand.
TCTCCTGGCGGGAGCTGGGGCTTTCAGAATGAGAGCACACTTGGGGTATTGGGAAACAAAACCTGGAGGTGGCTTTGTCATTTTCCGAAGTCTATAGCAGTATTGTGTGTATTTCCAAGCTGTATAGTTGTGTAGGGTTTCCTAATCTGACCGACAGTTGCAGAGTCAGTCAGTATACTGAGAGAGTCAATAATTATACTGACCATACAGTTCTCCTTTATGTTGCTAATACAGTTGTATTCTTGTATAATTCTGGGGATGAAATTCAGCATTCTCCTCTCTACTTGTATAATTTTGCTTCTTTGACATGGGCGGTATACATACAAGTAAATATGTGATTATAAGCCTTTCATCACATTTATTGCCCCAACAGTAAAAAGTAAACCTTCTTTGATCCATAATTCATACCTTATATAGGATAGATTAAAAATATTAATAAGATATAATCATGAAAGGACTGGAAGGAAGCAAAGGTGAATGTTTTGGGGGTTGACATTAATCTTCCTAGAGGTAGAAACTAAAGAGGAAAAATTTATATTATAAAACTTTCTTACATGTGTTACCAACACTAAGGTTAAAATTAAAATTAGTACATGATAATTAGGTAGACCGCAGGCAGTGTCTGCCATAAAAACTGAATCTTCTCATTAACAGAGTAAAATAAAACTCAGCAAAACCTTTGTCATTCTTTTATTGGAGAAATAGGCTAGCCCATATTTCAAATTAACTGCATTATTTTAATATTTGTAATTTGGGAGATACAAAATTGTAGAAATTTAGAACTAGAAGGGAACTTAAAATTATTTAAGTGCATAATTCAGTTAATTCCTGTGGTAAGTGGAGTCCACCAGGTTATAGTCTACTCCACATTGCTTGGCTTTGTAATTACGGAGCCAGCCCTGCCTGTTGATTTCCTCTTCAAGGCAGGAACTGCCCATGTGTTTGCCCCTAGTGTGCTTGAATCCAGATAATAAACAGCAATATTATAATGGTCTTTTTTTCCCAAAAGAAAAGTATATGATAAATTGGGAAAAACATTCTCTATACATGTACAGTCAGAGAGCTTATAGCATTATTATATAAATAAGCTTTATAAATCAATATGAATAAGAATAACCTAAATGGTAAAAAATGGACAATTTCAACTGGCCAAACTTTCTGGAAACTGTTCTGACAGTATGAACCAAAAGTCTTATATAAAGTGTATACCATTGATATGGTGCTAACCTTGTAGAAAATTATTGTAAAGAAATAATTGAATTGAATTGAAATTGCTCAGTCGTGTCCGACTCTTTGCGACCCCATGGACTGCAGCCCACCAGGCTCTTCCGTCCATGGGATTTTCCAGGCAGTAGTCCTGGAGTGGATTGCCATTTCCTTCTCCAGGGGATCTTCCCAACCCAGGGATCGAACCCAGGTCTCCCGCATTGTAGACAGATGCTTTACCATCTGAGCCACCAGGGAAATAATTAGAAGGTGTTAAAAGATATTTATAAAAGGATGATTAGGTCAGTACTATTTATAGTTGTAAGAAACTGACAATGGCCTGTTTGTAAATATAGGAGTAAAGTATAGTGTATCCATAGAGTAGAAGAGTATGTGGCTGTTAAAAATAAAATTATATATTTATTGACATGGAAATGTGTGCATGTGTGTGTGCGCAAAATTCTGAAGAGATTACAGTTGATCTTTATTTTCTTTCTTTTTTTCCTGTGTTTTCGAGTTACTTGAGTCAGAAATTGATTGCTTTACAATCAAAATATAAAAATAAAGCTATTAAAGTGAGAATTTATTTAATAAAATCTTTGAAATGACAATTGAAGAATTACTCTGTTTAATGTATTCAGTAACTATGAGGCAGAAAATATGATTGAAAGAAAGAAAAGAGAAAGAAAATTTTCTTTCAAAGTTTTGCAGTCATTAACCTTGAAATTGCTTTTTAAGAACAGCATTTCATTAAAATTAAGTTACTTTACCTCTACCTGGCCCTGCGCACCTGTGAATGATTCCTGAAGTCCCTAGTGCATCCCCTGTCTGAAACACTAGGGCTTCCCTGGTGGCGCTAGTGGTAAAGAACCTACCTGTCAGTACAGGAGACATAGAGAGGCGGGTTCAGTCCCTGGGTTGGGAAGATGCCCTGGAGAACGGCATGGCAACCCACGCCAGTAATCTTGCCTGGAGAATCCCGTGGACAAAGGAGGCTGGGGGGCTACAGGCCGTAGGGTCACAAAGAGTCGAATACGAATGAGGTGACTTAGCATGCTCCTCTACCCACCCATTGGTAATAATACCCACTTCCTAAATTTATTCAGTTATTGGGGAGTGTGAAATCTCCTGGCTATGAGCACAGTCTGCATTCTGAAATCTTTAGTTCTGCATGCACTTAGGTGACTGAGTAAAAACTCTCCATAGAAAGGGACGGTGTCAGTTAAATATAGGAATCCTGCTGAAATAATATCCTAAAACCTGTAACTGTCTCAAACTGCCATAGCCTTTTCCTAAAGGTGAGGTAAAAATTAAAGCACCCTTTATTTTTCCATAGGTCTTTTATCTTTTGGAGTGAAAGAGTCTGCTTGGGTGAATAAAGTCTTCACAGCTGTCAATATCCTGGTGCTTCTCTTTGTTATGGTTGCTGGGTTTGTGAAAGGAAATGTGGCAAACTGGAAGATTAGTGAAGACTTTCTCAAAAATATATCTGCAAGTGCCAGGTAAAATATTTGGGTTTTTTCCCTCCTATTTCGAGTTGTTTTTTTTTTTTAATTTTGCCTGCTTTTGTCTTATGTTACATTTTCCTCTAGAACAACAGTTCTCAAACTTTTTGTTTCCGAGAACTTTGTGAAGGTCTATTCTATTTCAAGACTGTTTTCCCCAGGTTTTCCCCAGAGCACGAGTGGGTAGGTATGTTCACCACTGAGCAGCTGTTTGAAGCTGTGAAGCTGCTGATTCTTAACTTCAGGATTGGCTTTGGGTTTAAGGGAAGAAATGAGAGATCTTAACCATTGGAAGAATGTTTTTTCCCCACAAAGGTTTGTCACTTTTGAATAACAATGATCATTTTGGATCATGCATCCTTTTGTTTTTTTGCTTTGGGGACACCATTTGAGTCCACTGCATTCTTTCAACCTTGTAGTAATTTTCATGCCTGATTTTTTTTTTTGAGGATGTTATTGATTGCATAAGCAGAATTGTCTATACATTTCACTTTAAACTTGATATCAAAAATTAATTTTCAAATGAAAGTTTTCATCCTAAGATTTAAGTATAATATTCCTATGTGTAAATAAGATTACAGAAGTATCTATTACATGAAGTGATGTACTTGTACATGTTTTTATTCACCTATGTTGTTTGTAGCCATCTAATGAGGCAAAAATTTAGTATCTTCTGGTTTTATACAATTTTTAACATGTAATAAAACTTCAGTATTATTTATCAAGGTTAGAGCATTTTATTTCACTTTGTCACATGTCTTATAGTAAACTTTTCAAATGTTCAGTCTGCTCCACTGTCCACGAGGAGAGAAAGTCTCTTGTCTTTATTTCAGACCATGGCCCATGCATAGGTGGGATCTCTGTTCTCAGAATCCTGCCTGGCTGTAAGTTCAGGCCAGAGTGGATCTGAGCCTCCTGCTCATACTGTCGATCAGCCTCCAGTTGAGAGCTGGCAGCTGGTGAGGGAGCCATTGTTGGGAACACCATCACATCCTCTAGGACTGGGTGGAAAAAAATCAGGGTTTACTTTTAGTTTTGTATACATTAGCTTCCAAGAGATGATGAACTCAGTAACCTTCCAAGAATAAATCTCTTGAATAAGCAGTTTTCTAGGAAACTGACATTCTAATGTGCTGCTTCTCCTCCTCAGTGACCCACCTTCTGAAAATGGAACAAGCGTCTATGGGGCTGGTGGCTTTATGCCTTATGGCTTTGCAGGAACTTTGGCTGGGGCTGCAACCTGCTTTTATGCCTTTGTGGGATTTGACTGCATTGCAACAACTGGTAAGAGCAGAGTCTTGGCTCTGTGTAGAAGGCAAGAGTGTTCCTTGAATGACATGAGTACCCATGGATGACAGCAGAAGGTCAAGGGAAGAGAGTAGAACTTGGGGTAATAAGGGCTTGTTCCAGACCCAGAAGTGGCCCCTGATGTATGAAAAGAAACTTAATGAAACTCTCTGAGCTTGTTTCCATATTAGTAAAAATCAAGAGAGTAGAATCTACCCCTCAGATGTAATGAAGGTTATCTAAGATATAGTATGGGTGTCCCAAGTGGCTCAGTGGTAAAGAATCCACCTGCCAAGCAGGAGACATGGGTTTGATACCTGGATCAGTAAGATCCCTTGGAGAAGGAACTGGCAACCCACTCCAGTATTCTTGCCTCTGAAATCTCATGGACAGAGGAGCCTGGTGGGCTACAGTCCATGGGGTCCCTAAGATTCAGACACAGCTGAGCGACTAAACACCAACAACAAATTATAATATATTATGAAAAATAGTGTGCAAGCTGTCAGCCACTTTATAAATGTTGGTTGTAATCAGTGCCTTTAATCTTTGGTCTGGAAGTACAATCACAATGAGTAACAAATGATGATCATGCTCTTAAATTGTTTCTTCTCTAATAGGGCAAAATACATTGTGATCATTCTTTTTCTCTTTATCCAATACAAAAAGTAATCATGTTACAGTCACTCCCTAGTGCTTCTTCCGGGTTCATAGTATTGCAGGGCCTTATAATTGACCATATTTTGGGTATTTCAAATGCCAACTCTTATTCGAAAGATCTCCAAAGTACTATTTTTTTGAAACTAAAATTTAATATAAATCAATGCACTGAGTAGAAGAAGTTTGTCTCCATATATTTGGGAGCCTTCATAATTAAGGGTCTGTAGAATGCCCTGTTTAATCTCCATGGATGAATCATTTTCCAAATGGATTAAGACTGCTTTTCTATCTCTAAACATTTTGTGGTGCTGGGAATAGCATTCTTTCTGGAAGCAGGAAACTGACTTGCAGGATATCTTGCTTTCTCTTCTTGCCTCTGGGGCTTTGATCTTTTTATGACAGCATAGGACCCTGAAGAAGAGAGAACTTCATGTAGCATAGATGGAGCAAGCTGAGAAAACAGAAAGGACAGAAGCTGAGTAGAATTACTATGAAGCAAAAGAAGAATTCATGGGTTTTTTTTTAATCTTTATTTTGTATTGAAGTATAGCTGATTGATAAAGTTGTGATAAAAAAAACAACATTGTGATAATTTCAGGTGCACAGCAAAGGGACTTAGCCATACGTATCCACATATGCATTCTCCCCACACTCTCCTCCCACCCAGGCTGCCACATAACACTGAGCAGAGTTCTCTGTGGTATGCAGTGTGTCCCTGTTGGTTATCCATGTTAAATATAGCAGTGTGTACATGTCCATCCCAAGCTCCCTAACTCTCCCTTCCCCTGACTCTTCTCCCCTGGCAACCATAAGTTTTTTTCTCTAAGCCTGTAAGTCTTTTTTGGGTTTTGTAAATAAATGAGTTCATTTGTAACATTTCTCTTTAGATTCTGTATATAAGGGATGTCATATGCCTTTTCTCCTTCTCTGTCTGATTTACTTCACTCAGTATGAAAATCTCTAGGTCCATCCATGTTACTACAAGTGGCATTGTATCATTGTTTTTAATACTAAGTAATATTCCATTGTATATGTATATCACATCTTTTTATCCATTCCTCTGCTGATGGACATTTAGGTTGCTTCTTAGTCTTGGCTATTGTAAACAGCGCTGCAATAAACTAGTTGTGTTTTATTAAATATGCAATCTTTTGTTTCTGTCTCCTTAGGTGAGGAAGTCCGGAATCCTCAGAAAGCTATTCCTATTGGAATTGTGACTTCTCTGCTCGTTTGCTTTATGGCCTATTTTGGGGTCTCGGCAGCTTTAACACTGATGATGCCATATTACCTCCTGGATGAGAAAAGCCCGCTTCCTGTGGCCTTCGAGTATGTTGGATGGGGGCCAGCCAAATACGTCGTTGCAGCGGGCTCCCTCTGTGCTTTGTCAACAAGGTACATCGCATTGTCTTTGGGGCAGGGCTGCGTGGGTTACTGCAGAGGTAGTTGGTGTCCACAGAATTGCTTTTGTATGTTTTAAAAACAGTCCTAATAGAAAGATATCATACAACTATATTCTCTGAATTGTTCACCCAGAATTGCTGTATCGAAATCTTAAGTGATAAAATCTTTTCCCCCTGAGCTGTTAAAAGTCAGTGTTTCAAGATAATGATGGTCCAAGCTTCCAAGGATCTATATGGCATTTATGCGCATTTATGTATCTCATACATATTTGCATATGTATGTATTGTAAAGCTTATTGTGAAACTTGAAGGTACTTATACTGGTATGTTTCCCTGCTGGCGTTGGTGTTACTTACAGTGCTACAGACAACTGAGACCGTATGTGCAGACTTGACATTTTATGCTGTTTTTTTAAAATACTATAAGTCTGTGTGAGTGTAAACTATATGCTGTGGCATTGTTAAGTGTAAGGTGCTTTTTATTATGAAACATTGAAACTTTTTGTCTTAGCACTGATCAGAGTGAACTTGGTCTAGAAATAGAAATTACTGTTCTCAAGTTAATGGTGGAGATTTGTATATATCTGTGTGATAAAAACAGTTGAATCTCAAGTATTCAGATTTTCAGTAGCCACTTATTTTAATATTTTATAATTCATTTCTCAAGTTTCCTGAGCTGCTCACATTTTAACTTAACGTGATCGTGATCATATTTCACTTGAGTGCTGTACTGGAGAGCTCTGTTACAAAGAGAAAATTAATCTCTGCTTGATTACTAATTTTTTGAAGTGAAATTTTTCTAAAAGTCTGAAATTTAAAAAGTAAATCTTTTTGTATAATTCATCAGCCTAGCTCTTTTATCCCCCCTCAAAATCCTTTTTGTTTTTTTGTATTCAAGATAGTATTAAGCAACAATTACAAATTACCTCTCGGATCCTCAGCCATCTGATAATATTAAGGTTTACTCTGAATAGTTTTAAAAATCTGAACTGTAAAGATACTTTGTACCATAGTTTTAGAAGAGAGACAGGCAATGATTTATTTGTGGCCAAGCTCAACCACGCTTTATTAAAAGATAAAGGAGACAGAGTTTAAAAAGTATAGTTTACTTATTTTCTCTTAAGTTGTAAATTTTTTTACAACTTAATCATGTATGGAATGATGCAGTCAGTAAACACACAAGTAATTCAAAACAGCTAACGCAAAATCATTTTCTTAAACTTCACTCTTACTAATGTTTAATTCAGGCTACTTCTGTGTACTAAATTTACAGTGAGTTCATCTTTTTTCCTTTTTCTATCTTGTTTATCTTATGCTAAGAATTATTTCAAATT
>SJYQ01000059.1:605251-654682 GCA_006410935.1 Redunca redunca
TGAGCAGATTATCTCTGAGAGTATAATGAATTGCACCATGGTTAATATTTTTAAATACCCAATCATATTACATTTAAAAAATAACAAATAGCTGTGATGCTGAGTTTTATACAGTGACTTAATTGCAGCTCTGTGATGTAATCTTGCATGAATGTGTTTGCCATACTGCATGTGTTTGCTTTTTATTCAGTCTTCTTGGATCCATTTTCCCAATGCCTCGTGTAATCTATGCTATGGCGGAGGATGGGTTGCTTTTCAAATGTCTAGCTCAAATCAATTCCAAAACGAAGACACCAATAATTGCTACTTTATCATCGGGTGCAGTGGCAGGTGAGAGAGAGTTGACTTTTATTGAGGGGGATCTTTTTTCATCAAGGATTCTGGGGAAAAAATGGAAAATTAGGTGGTTTTCTGTTTTGACATGTATAAATATCAATAACTTTTCTGTGAATATTTCCTATTTGAACCTTTTTTTGGTATAGGTTCTGTACTTTAGTGTGTCCAGTCTTTACCTGTATAGACTCGTCTAGACTAATACTTGTAATAACTCACTTGTGGATTATGGATTTTTCTGTTCTAGTCTTCTGGGTTCCATGTTTCCTTTACCCCGAATTCTGTTTGCCATGGCCCGGGATGGTTTACTGTTTAGATTTCTTGCCAGAGTGAGTAAGAGGCAGTCACCAGTAGCTGCCACACTGACCGCAGGGGTCATTTCTGGTAAGCTTTACAAACATAGGATTCTTCAGCATTAGACTTGAGCGTTTTATGCGCATGCATGGACTTATAAAGTGGGTCTGCTTGCTGTGCATGTAAGTTGAAAACAAAATCGCTTATAAATGAGGGTATGAACATTGGGATCACATCTGCAAATGATGGTGGCGGTGGTCTACTGAAATTCGTAACTGACCCTTTGAGATTTGTTACTGTTTTGTTACCTTTACCTTTGGCACTTCTAACAAATGTGCAAAGGGTTACAGTGGTTCCTTATCATGTATCAAGTATTCAATGCTTTTCAGATCTATGAAACAAGCCCATACAATTGTATTATCAACACAAAAAAATGTTAATTAAAGAATGATAACTTAATCCTTGAATTGTTAATTAAAAATAATGATTCAATATTTTGTTTGTTATCCAGCATAAAAGTTGAATATTGCTAAATGGTCATAGGATTTTTGAAAAGCTAGTTTATCCATTCTTAATTAAATATAAGAAATATCAAAGATAATTTATACTTGGCCATTGTTATTACTGCCCTCAGTATGGTGGCTAACCCCACTTCCTGGGCCCATCATAGTTCTCTAAGAATTACTAATACCTATATTATCATAAACCCCATTAGGAATCTATTTTTCCTTTCAAGAGCTTTGATATTATGTCATGTTTTCAAAAAAACAACTCCAGACGCCTACCATTTGGTATGTCATAATATCCATCAAAATGCTTTTGTCCAGATTCTATCCACATGAAAAGTTTCAGAGAATTTGCAGATTGAGAGAATGGCCTTAAAGGTGCTGTTATATGGAGCAAGAGAAGGACACAGCAAGCTTTGTAGATAAAATGGTAAACACTCTTAGTAGTATAAATTCAGACCAAAGATGATAATTTTGTCGAGGCTCTGAATTGTTGGGAAATTAGATTACAGAATACTAATGCTTAATTATGTATGAAATAGGATTCTTTCAGAATCTAAGTATTTTCCTAAACAACTTCACTTTATAAAATGTTTTCTAATAAACTTGGCCCTTTATTAAGATGTATGGTGGGGGGTCAAAACACTTATTTTCTCAGTGCTTAGGATTTCTGCCCCCATAAAACGAAGTTTTCACTAGATGATGTAAGGACCGCTTTATGATTAAACAGTGCATTATGATATTAAGGAAAGTTCATAAATCTTGACAAAAGATAACATATTTTATTTACTCCATAAAAGCTTTTATTTTTTCCTATAAAATAATTGCCCATTAATTCTCTATTATGTATTCAGAATTTTTAAAAANACCCTTCTTTCTTTGGAAGAATTTAATTTGACAGCATAATAGGATATTGAAATTAATAATTAAAAGAAGATAATTATAGCATTTTTAATGTACTAAAACATTACATTTTTGCCATTTTGTAGTTTCACCTCTTGCTTGTTTTTAACTTAGAGAGCTTGTATGGATAATGTATCATTTTCTTCTGTTTTGGCTTTCTAAAACAGATTATTTGTGATTCTTACAAGACATTAAAATTGTAATCTAATGTATAGCTACACTAGCAATGGAAATTTTTCAAAATAAGGCATGGGATGTATTTAAAGAAATAATGTGGGACTTCCCTGGCAGTCCAGTGGTTCAGACTTCGTCTTCCAATCCAGAGAGCGTGGGCTTGATCCCCACTCAGGGAGCTGAGATCCCACATACCTCGGGGCCGAAACACCAAAACAAAGTGGAAGCACTATTGTAACACATTCAATAAAGACTTTTTAAATGGTCCACATAAAATCTAAAAACAAAAAGGAAAAAATAATGTGCTATTTTAGAAGGGCCACGGGCATATTGGTTTAGCTGGAGCCTTCTTCTACCTGCAGTGCAGGAGACCTGGTTTGGATCTCTGGGTTGCAGATCCCTGGAGAAGGGCATGGCAACCCACTCCAGTATTCTTGCCTGGAGAATCCCATGGACAGAGGAGCCTATTGGGCTACAGTCCATGGGGTCCAAAGAGTCAAGACACGACTGAGTGACTAACACGCACACACACCACTTCTACCCAGTGGTTGTAACCTTGCTAAGTTAGCCTGTCTGTTAAAAAAGAGTAATGATCCTATTAAACCATGTTAAATGGTTAAATGATCCTGTTAAACCATGTGAAACTGCTGGGGTTTTATTAAAAAACAGTCAACTGGTGATCTGTAAAGCTGAACCTAAATGATTGCCCCCGTCTCATAGGACTATTGAAATGAAGATAAATTGAGATCATAAAGATAGAAAGCTTGCTGAGACGTCTGGAGTGCCACATGAGTGGGGTGTGGTGTTCTCTACTTATGATAAATACAACTATTTGGTAAATTCCAGTTAATGTCGTCACTATTTTAATGCTTCAGTGGAGAAAAAAATTGCAAGCTGCAAGTTAACTATTCAACTATGTGAAGTATACTTTGCCTCTTAACATTATTAGGGCTAGGAGGTAGCCCCAAGTAGTTTAAATTTAGTCAGAGTGTGTGGTTTTAGTCAGTATAGGATTTATATTCTATCTGAAGCATAATTTAATTGGACCTCATCCTGTCTAAGATATAACTCAGAATGCAGATGGAAATTAAAATGATTATGTAACATGTATAATGAAAGCTCTTCCATTTGAATTCTTTTATGTTTTGTTTTTTTTTTTTAAAGGAGCCTGCCAGTATTTCCTGGCAATGTTTTTTCTTCTGAAACATCAAAGGTGCATATTCTATCATATAGTATTTTCACTCTTTGTCAGGCCAATATTTTTTAAGTAATCAAAGTAGATGTATTTTGTACTTGATAGATCACTGAGGGGTTCTGAAGTTTTATTAGCAGTGTGTATGACCTAAGGAACATCTTATTAACTGGAGAAACACACTTTCTACGCTTTACTTGACTTACCATTGGCACTAAAACAAAAAGTTTCCCATCAGTTACCTCTGACTTTGCATCAGGTGTCTGGAATTTTCTCACGGCTCTCTTCTTGACCCCTCTTTCTTTGCTCCATAGCTGTGATGGCGTTCCTTTTCGACCTGAAGGCCCTCGTGGACATGATGTCCATTGGGACGCTTCTGGCCTATTCTCTGGTTGCAGCCTGTGTTCTCATCCTCAGGTGAGTTGTCCTCCTTGCTAGATGGTTCTGAAGGGTGCGTGTCAGTTGAGGCCCCGGAAAGAAAGACAATTAGGGCTCACTGGCCTTGTTTTCATGGAGTTAGGTGTCTAACATGGGCATACAAACGTGAATACAAAGCATATTTAGCATACTTGTCCTTAAGCGAACAAATACAGTTGGTAATTATCAATAGGTTGGCCTAATCTATGTGAACAACAAATTCTCATAATGTATAAAAAACACTTTAGAATACTGTATTTTTAGTCCCAGTGATTCAGCTGCTAAGCTCTTAGGCTAAAGATTTAATCTTTCTATGTATGGCCGTCCCTTTGCTGTTCGCCTGAAACTGTCAGAACATTGTTAACTGGCTGTGCTGGGGCTCAGTCATTAAGTCGTGTCCAAGTCTTTGGGATCCCATGGACTATAACCCTCCAGATTCTGCTATCCATGGGATATTCCTGGCAAGTATACTAGAGTGGGTTGCCATATCCTCCTCCAGGGACTCTTTCTGATCCACATCTCCTGCATCGGCAGGCAGATTCTTTTACCGCTGACCTACCTGGGCAGCCCTAGCCGGCTCTGCCCCAGTATAATATAGTGATAGTGAAGGCGCTCAATCATGTGTAACTCTTTGTGACCCCATGGACTGTAGCCTACCAGGCTCCTCCGTCCATGGGATTTTCCAGGCAAGAGTATTGGAGTGGGTTGCCATTTTCTCCAGGGGATCTTCCCAACCCTCGGATCAAACCTGGGTCTCCTGCATTACATACAGATTCTTTACTGAGCTCCTAGGGAAGCCCCCCAATATAAAATAAAAAGATTTAATCAATGCAAAGGATGTTCATGGAAAAGATAGTTTACGATAGTGAAAAAATTGAACTAAGTCAATATCAATAGTATATCAATCAGCTCAGTTGTCTCTCAGTGACAAGGCCAGTGAGCCCAAAACATAAAGTGGAAGCAATATTAGTGAAGTTGCTCAGTCGTGTCCGACTCTTTGCAACCCCATGGACTGCAGCACGCCAGGCTTCCCTATCAATAGTACTGTATAGCATAGGAAAACTATATTCAGTATCCCATAATAAACCATAATGGAAAAGCATATGAAAAAGGATATATATATATAAACTGAAACACTTTGCTATACACCAAAAACTAACACAGCTTATAAATCAACCATACTTCAGTTAAGAAAAATAGAATAGTTACATAAGAGTACATTTATTCAGTAGACTGTTCTACAGCAAATAAAATGATATTTAATTATATGGAGAGATATATCAGTTTCTGGCTGCAGAGCTATATGTAGCATCTGAAGTTATTTAACTACCATACATTTGCACACAAAAAATGATTTTTGCAAATATATATGCATATTTGCATTTTTAACTGGCTGAAATTGTAATAAAATGCTAACAGTGATTCACACTGAAAGTTATGGATGATTTTAATTTTCTTCTGCATGCTTTTGTGTGTTTTTTTCACAGTGAGCATATTTCTTCTTTAGATGGGGGACAAATATTGCTTTTAAATTTAAGCAAAAGCTTCTCAGAAGATCCCACTGGGGAGACCAGGGCAGATGTTGGGAAGTAAAGCAGGCTGATATCTTGACACCAGCCAAAGAGGAAGAGGATCAGTAATAAAGGAGAATGGGTGGGAGGTGGCTGATGAGGGAGATGAGACCAGGGAGGGAGGCTGCAGTGAGACCTTCCAATACCAAACTGAAGGCTGCATATTATATTACCCTGTGCGTGCGTGTGTGCTAAGTCGCTTCAGTCATGTCTGACTGTTTGCGACCGCATGGACTGTAGCCCGCCAGGCTCCTCTGTCCATGGGATTCTGCAGTCAAGCATACTGGAGTGGATTGCCATGCCCTCCTCCAGGGGATCTTCCTGACCCAGGGCTCAAACTTGCATCTCCTGCGGCTCCTGCATTGCAGGTGGACTCTCTACTGCTGAGCCACGCGGGAAGCCCATGATGCCCTGTAGCTGATATTTAACCAGGGTTTCTGTTAACAGGGTTGCTGTTTTCATGAACGGCATCTCCTTTGAACATAGATAATTCCAGAGTAATCATTTATCGTCACAGATGGTGCACTTTAAAATGTAACTCTCTTCGGCGTCTAATATATATAACTGTCTAATCAAGTGGGCTATCAGGAAATTCAGAGTTGCTGCAGGTATTTTGCTGAGCACGTTGTGTGACCTGGCTCAGCAACCCTGAGGCAGCAGCCACAAGACGTGTGCATTTGCTGCACCAGCTGTGAATGGAAGTGTCTCCATTAGAGTTTTAGGTGCTTGTTTCATTTGGACCAAGTGTTTGTTTGAGAATAAAGACACACACTTTTACTTGGGAATAGGTACCAACCCGGCTTATCTTATGAGCAACCCAAGTACTGTTCTGAGAAAGAAGCACTGGGATCGTGCGCCAGCAGAACCTCCAAAAGCGAGTCTCAGGACACCATGCTGCCAGGACAGGGCTTCAGCCTGCGAACCCTCTTCAGCCCCTCACTTCTGCCCACAAAACAGTCTGCGTCTCTCGTCAGCTTTCTGGTAGGATTCCTGGGTAAGTTCCCTCACTGTATTCCTTATGAAGACCCAGTGGGGGTGTGTGGGTGGAGCAGGTATGATGTGAAAGAGGATGAAAGAATGTTAGCACTGTGCTCAGTCCTGAAATGTTCACCTAAGGGGTCACTGGCCATTGAGATCTTCCTTATGTTAGCAGGATAAATTGATGGTATATTGGTAATTGAAGAAAAAAGGAAGAAATTCCCTAGGGCGGGGGTCCCCAACCTCTGGCATCTAATGCCTGATGATCCGAGGGGGAGCTGATGTAACAATAACAGAGATAAAGTGCACAGTAAACATAATACACTTGAATCATCCGCAAACCATCCCCTACCGTCCGTGGAAAAATTGTCTTCCGTGAAACTGGTCTCTGATGCCAGAAAGGTTGGGAGCTGCCGCCCTGAGGTGAGAGTGGCAGAAGTACAAAATTGGTCCATTTCGTGAGCTGCAAGGGCTCTTCCTGTGGGAAGCGAAGTGCACCTCCCCGTGACTGAGCTGGGACCCAGGGAGCGTGGGAGGCCGTACTGCAGACCCCGCTTGCTCCCCACAGTTACATGACGAAGTGTATTTTCAGCAACATTTATTGATGTGCCAGGAACCCCACTGGGTACTTGGGATGTCAGGAAAGATGGTCCTTGCTCTCACTGGACAGCCTCATTGGTGGTGAGCTAAGGGCAGTTCAAGTTTCTCTGAGAGCGCATGGGAGGGACCCCTAATTCAGACTCGATGATCAGAGATCATCTGGGTAGGCAGCGATGCCACTCTCTGAAATAGGAAGAAAAGGTGCAGTATTATTTGTTTGCATGAACAGTGTTTACAACAGCTGAACACGAACAGACTTGCGTTCCCCATTGGAAAAAAAAGGGCACTAGCCACCCTGGACAACATTCCATCAGTCCAAGTGATCTCATCTGAGACTGGCAGGAAGGCAGGATGGTAGAGCCCCGAGTGGAGGCTGACTCCTAAGGAGGAGACAGTCACGAGTAAGCAAAGTGGGAATTTTAAGTCACGGAAATCATGCATTTCTTTCCAAAATAGAAATGAAGAATCTTAGTATTTCGCAGAGTAGATATATAAAGAACATGATATCAAAATAGACTTTGAATGACGGGGTCTGAGTGAAGGTCACGTGCTGGTTTTTCACGAACATGTCATCTCCGCAGCATTCCTCATCCTGGGCCTGAGTGTTCTGACCACGCACAGCGTCCACACCATCGCCAGACTGGAAGCGTGGAGCCTGGCTCTCCTGGTGCTGTTTCTCGTTCTCTGTGTTGCCATCGTGCTCATCATCTGGAGGCAGCCCCAGAATCGGCAGAAAGTAGCCTTTATGGTATGTGTCAGGAGGATTCATGATCCTAAATATTATGCATGTTTTCTCTTGTATGTTAGTTTTTGTGACTTCTTTCTTTTTTTTTAAAGCACTTTTATGATGTTAACCAGTGAACAAGAGTGTCACAGTCCTTTGGGATGTTCCTTTTTGTCTTAAGTGTTCTTTTCAAAAACTTGAGTGTGCTCCTAGTACATTATTCTGTATAATAGTAAACAAATTTCTTGTTCAATACTCTAAAGCATCAGAAAAATAACTAGAATATTTTAGAAATTGAGGAAGGTCCCCACACCCAAAGCCCTTCCACTGGGAAGTGAAGTTATTCTGTCCCATTTGAACTAAGAGCAGAATTTAGCTTAAAGAGGGCTTCCTGGAAGAATCCCCCTGAGATCCCAAGAGTAGTCAGAGTTCCAGTGGCATGCCCTCCTGATATCAGAATGAAGCCAGTAAACCCTAAACTAATCCCTGAGACCTACTGCATCTTGGTGATAAATGCAGGTGGTAGCGGCTGGATAACCCTCTGTAGCTTTGGGCTGCAGTAAACAATGGGAAATACGGGGCTCCTTTTAGTATTCTCTAGACGTTGTTGTTTAGTCACTAAGTCGTGTCTGACTCTCTTGCAACCCCATGGACTGTAGCCCGCTGGGCTTCTCTGTCCATGGAATTCTCTAGGCAAGAATACTGGTTGCCATTCCCTTTTCCAGGGGAATCTTCCCGACCCAGGGATCGAACCCAGGTCTCCCACATTACAGGTGAATTCTTTACCATTGAGCCACCTGGGAAGCCCATTCTCTAGATAAGTAGTTTTTGTTCAAGTTGTTCTTTATGTGAGAATATAATCTTACTGACACACTGTGACAGTATCTATGTATGTCAAATTAGTTGCCACCATGTCAAAACAATTTGAGGAATGTGTTTTAAAATTTGAGTATATTTAAGAAGATACTTTCCCTCCTTAGGTTCCATTCTTACCGTTCCTGCCAGCCTTTAGCATCCTGGTGAACATTTACCTGATGGTCCAGTTGAGTGCAGACACCTGGATCCGATTTAGCGTCTGGATGGCGCTTGGTGGGTCTTCTCCTGTTTTCACTTGCTGAATGTGGGCTCTCTCTTTCCCATGTCATATGCCATTTCAGAGAAATGCGTTCAGAGAAACATTGGTTTCTTCCTTTCCCAAGTTTTAGAATACCTGAGTGTCTACTTTTCCAGATGTTTTCCAAATACCTTTTTAAAATTCAATTAGTAACCCTGTAAAACTCTGTAGATCCTATTTTTTCTAACTTCTTGAGTGAGAAAAATGAAGCCCCCTCCCACCAAAAGTTAAGGGATCTGATTTGCAAATGGTACCCCTAAAGTCTGATTACAGAGCCAGTTCCTTCCAGAGCACCATTGAATTTCTGGCAACATTTTGAATGAGCTAATTGCAAGAAATTTCTTTTCTGATACCTAAGTGTCTTATTAGACCCTTGGGGTGGAATTTGACCTCACATACTGTGAGTGAGCTTATTTACATCTACACTGCATCGGTTTTGCTCATGACTTCTTCAGGGTCCCGTGTGAAAGCGGACTTGTAAATTCAGAGTCTAACTTTATTTGTAACTGGCGGCCTGAGGAGTTTGAGAGTTTGTGCCTTTTGACGGTCCTCCCATTGGCATAATGAGTCTCACTCACGTGTGTGTGTGTGTGTGTGTGTGTGTGTGTGTGTGCGCGCGCGCGCGTGCGCGCGTGTGTTTGCTTTGGCTATAAATTAACTTCATTTCAGTATCAAGCCACCAACCCCCTTGAGCCAATGGGAGGTTTAAGCTACTCGGTCTTCCCCTCCCCCCACAGCCGCACTAGTTTTGCCCATTTTGTGGGCTAGACCTGACACGGTGCCGAGGAACTGGGGTGATCAAAGGTTATCCGTCCACACAGGTTGCACTGGGGCATTCTCTCCCTGCGGCCGCTCCTGGTAGGCGGCTGTGTCTTTTCAGGGCCAGGATCCTGATGGGAGCCCCCTGCGACTCGGCTATGCCCTCCAGGATGAACCACAGAGTCACTCCTTTGGGGTCTCGCCACCTCCTCCGGGGCTGCCAGGAAGCCGAGCCCAAAGCCTGGGGCACAGGAAGTGGAACTCCCTCCCTTCCTTGGAGCCCAGAAGAGGGCGGAGAGCTTCCCCACGCTCCTCCCTTTCTGCAAACCACCGCCTCTTTCCTCAGCTGTAGCTCCCTGAAGCTCAGTCCTGTGCTTTTCCGTGGTGAAGAGTGGGAACTACAGGACCAGACTCCCTGTGTTTCAGTCCTCCCCTGCTGTTTGTTAGCCGTGTCGCCTGGGTCATGTTCCACCCCTGCTTCTAAGTGCCTCGGTTTCTTTCTAAAATGGTGGCATCGCTACCTTTATTTGAGGACAGAAAGGCTAGCTCACCAAACCTCTAAGGACGTGAGAGGAGATAGAATCAGTTCTAACAATTGCACATGCCAAAATACGCATTGGTGGCCTGCTTCCCATTACTTTACATGGGAAAATTATAATGCGTTTCACATCAACCCAAAACTTGCAATCAACTTTTAAAATTATAGCTAAAACACAGCAAAAATGCCTACATATCCTGTGAGAATACTTAAAACCTTTCCCCTCTGATCCTCAGTCACTGTGGTTGTTAATGAACAGTTGCTTTGCATATAGTTATCCATCCTCTCCTGGTGACAGTAACGTGTGTAAGGCACACCCATGTTCCCTGCTCACACAGGGTGTGCGCATGTGTTGTCACTTTGGTCATGTCCAACTCTTTGCAACCCCGTGGCCTATAGCCTGCCAGGCCCCTCTGCCCATGGGCTTCTCCAGGTGAGAATACTGAAGTGGGTTGCCATGCCCTCCTCCAGGGGATCTTCCCAACCCAGGGATCAAACCCCAGGTCTCCGGCATCACAGATTCTTTACCCACTAAGCCACCTGGGAAACCCATTCACACAGGACATGTTTTCCAAAATATCTGACGGTGTCTCCAATAATCCAGCACTTGTATTTGGGGAGTATTTGAGACTTTTCCCTATATAGCCTTTTGTTTAAAGTATCGTGTTAATTTTTGAGGAGGCTAATATTTTTTTACATAAATATTTCAAAAATATTTATTGAGAAAAACATGCATGTTCAGTTCAGTTCAGTTGCTCAGTTGTGTCCGACTGTGACGCCATGCACTGCAGCATGCCAGCCTCCCTGTCCTTCGCCAACTCCCGAAACTTGCTCAAACTCATGTCCATCGAGTTAGTGATGCCATCCAACCATCTCATCCTCTGTCGTCCCCTTCTCCTCCCACCCTCAATCTTTCCCAGTATCAGGGTCTTTTCAAATGAGCCAGCTCTTTGCATCAAGTGGCCAAAGTATTGGAGCTTCAGCTTCAACATCAGTCCTTCCGATGAACACCCAGGACTGATCTCCTTTGGGTTGGATCTCCTTGCAGTCCAAGGGACTCTCAAGAGTCTTCTCCAACACCACAGTTCAAAAGCATCAATTCTTCAGCACTCAGCTTTCTTGGCAGTCCAACTCTCACATCCATACATGACCAAGGGAAGAACCATAGCCTTGACTAGATGGACATTTGTTGGCAAAGTAATGTTTCTGGTTTTAAATATGCTATCTAGGTTGGTCATAACTTTCCTTCCAACGAGTAAGCGTCTTTTAATTTCATGGCTGAAGTCGCCGTCTGTAGTGATTTTGGAGCCCCCAAAAATAAAGTCTGACACTGTTTCCCCATCTATTTGCCATGAAGTGATGGGACCAGATGCCACGGTCTTAGTTTTCTGAATGTTGAGCTTTAAGCCAACTTTTTCACTCTCGTCTTTCACTTTCATCAAGAGGCTCTTGAGGTCTTTTTCACTTTCTGCCATAAGGGTGGTGCCATCTGCATATCTGAGGTTGTTGATATTTCTCCCGGCAATGTGGATTCCAGCTTGTGCTTCCTCCAGCCCAGCGTTTCTCCTGATGTACTCTGCATGTAATTTAAATAAGCAGGGTGACAATATACAGCCTTGACATACTCTTTTTCCTATTTGGAACCAACCTGTTGTTTCATATCCAGTTCTAACTGTTGCTTCCTGACCTGCATATAGGTTTCTCAAGAGGCAGGTCAGGTGGTCTGATATTCCCATCTCTTGAAGAATTTTCCACAGTTTATTGTGATCCACACAGTCAAAGGCTTTGGCACAGTCAAGAAAGCAGAATAGATGTTTTTCTGGAACTCTCTTGCTTTTTCGATGATCCAGCGGATGTTGGCAATTTGATCTCTGGTTCCTCTGCCTTTTCTAAAACCAGCTTGAACATCTGGAAGTTCACAGTTCACGTATTGCTGAAGCCTGGCTTGGAGAATTTTGAGCATTACTTTACTAGCGTGTGAGATGAGTGCAATTGCGCAGTAGTGTGAGCATTCTTTGGCATTGCCTTTCTTTGGGATTGGAACAAAAACTGACCTTTTCCAGTCCTGTGGCCACTGCTGAGTTTTCCAAATTTGCTGGCATATCGAGTGCAGCACTTTCACAGCATCATCTTTCAGGATTTGAAATAGCTCTACTGGAATTCCATCACCTCCACTAGCTTTGTTCGTAGTGATGCTTTCTAAGGCCCACTTGACTTCACATTCCAGGATTGCAATACTGCATATACAGATTACATGTTAAAAATGAAGAAGCACTTTCTTCTTGGAAGACGTTTGTCAGCGACCTTGCATGGGATATGCTGTACTTGCATTCTGCCCTTCTAAAATAGCACAGAAAGAGAAGGCACAAAAGATCCTATTATGTTCTGTATTAAATTTTCCACATACAGGAGGGGGCATATATATCTGTGTGTGTGTGTGTGTGTGTGTGTGTGTGTGTATGTATGTATGTGTATATGTGTGTGTGTATACACCAGTGGCTGATTGATGTCAGTGTGTGGCAGAGGCCAACACAACATTGTAGAGCAATTGTCTACCAGTAAAAAAAAAAAATTTCCACGTACAGTATTTTATCACACCAAAAGCTGATTTCTTTTTCCTCTGAAAGGTTTCCTGATTTACTTCGCTTATGGCATTAGACACAGCCTGGAGGGTAATCCGAGGGATGAAGAAGATGATGATGAAGATATGTATTCAGACAACATTAACGCAGCAACAGAAGAAAAATCTGCCATGCAAGATGGTGACCATCACCGAAGAAACCTGAGTTTACCTTTCATTTTCCACGAAAAAACGAGCGAATGCTAGTGCCTGCTGGGACAGAACTGGTGCACAGTCTTCATGCACATGGTCTGCATGGAGGGAACCATGCCGATGTCATCACCACACCCGGTTGTCATGGATTTGCTGCAGACACAGTTCACCCTAACTTACACTTACTCACGTGAACAGCACCTCCTCTGATGGTGACTCACACATCTAGGGAAACCGCTCTGAGCTCGCTCCTCCGTGATAAATATCCCCCCGAGAGTGGGAATGTGGGCATGTGTGTGCGTATGTTTGTATATGTCGGGGAATATCAATGTTAAAAGCTGTTGGTGTCTTACTCTTATCACATTGCATTTTTCCAGTGTTGTCATTCATCAGTAGCCTATACTGCACCCACTAAAATGGAGGTGATCACTGAATAGAAAAGTATCTTGAATGTGCCAGGTGTGGTTGGGGAAATAACTGTCACTTTTCCTTATTGGACTTTATGTCAAGTTAGAACATCCTAAAATTGCATTTACCCATCATTGTGTCTGTCATTGGTCTGGAGTAAGGGGAGGGGATAGAAATGAGCCTTTTCTGTAATTACAGATGTCGGCAGTAGGTTTAGCACAGAGTTTTCTTCTGTGAGGTATGACAGTTTGCTGACAGTTTAGCCAGTCGGAGTGCTTGTGTCTGCAGTACCCCGCAGGGCAGGAGCGGCCTTCTGTGTCAGCGGGTGGCAGACACCCCTTTGAATGGCTGTCTTCTTTGAGACAGTGGTCCTTAAATGTGAGTCCTTCACCTTATGTGAATGATATCTTCCCCACTCCCCAACCCCGCCCCAGTCCAGTCGGGCTGGAGAGAGGTAGTGTGAGCTCCTAGGGACCCTTTCTGCTGGAAAGTGAAGGTGGTCCCCATGGGCAGGAAGCTCATGTAAGTGGCAGAGAGGAGGATGCATTTGAAGATCAGAGTAGTTACGTGCTTGGATAAGACCCCAAGCACCCCTGTTTTAAAAGTCACTTGAAATAAGCCAGTAGAACCTCCCAGATCACATAATTGGTGGAATGATTTATACCTTTTTCCATTAGTTAATAATCACAGTTCACAATTTATTTATGGTATTTTTTTCTAAGCCAGTGGCAAATTCTATCTTTACTACATGCAAAAAAAGGAGGGGGAAATGAAGGAATACAAGAAAATTCCCCTGTTCTGATTTTAAAGTGCCTGTTCAGTTAGTATAGGGCATTTGGCCCAATTTGAGGGGTTTGGATTTAATTTGCTTCTGATGTTTCTTTTAAAAAAATTTTTTTAATAAGTAAATTTATTTTAATTGGAGGTTAATTACTTTACAAATTTGGAAACATTTAGGGATATTTTTCTTCCCCCATCCCATAAATTGTTCAGCACTTTTAATTGCATTTATTTTCAAATGACCACACCAAAACTACTGATACAAGTTCCAGTATTCTAGAAAAACCCATCAGTGGTTGAGGAATACAATATTTTAGTTAAATGCATGATTATTTAAAATGTCAAGCCAAAAACATTAACCTAATTGAATTAAAGCCATAGAAACACAATAACCTTTATATGAGTAATTTGTGTTTGAATGTATGATTCTCTCATTACTGTATTTCATTTTATAGGTTTATCTAATAAGTGGACTACTTATCTTCCATTTGTTTCGCTTCTCATGAATTATTTTTCTTACAAATAATTACATGGTTCACGAGATGAGACTAGCACATTATCCACCCCAGGTGACCAGCTTAATCAAAGGCGAGGAAAACACTGATTTTCTGACAGCTCTTCCAAGAGATCAGCCATTTTATTTTCGTCATTAAAAAGCAAGTTTTGATTGTTTAGGAGTTTCTTGTGATGAAAAATCCAGTAAACAGGTAGGAAAGTCTGGGTGCTAGTATTGTAGCATCTCGGATCTAGAACTCAGAACTAACATTCCACAATTTCCAGAGTGCACAGAGTATACTGAGGCCCAGTGTTGCATGTTTTACTGGAGAGGAAGAGTAGGCTGTGCAAGATGCAAAGTATTTCTGTAATCATTACTGTGGGCCTAATCCTAGATCTTTGCTGTTACTGCAGCATTCTGAGAAGCAATTTGATTCTATAATCTGGCCCTTCACATGGGAATATGAAGAATTTCACATGTGACTGTTAAACCTTTTACTGTAGCACAATCGAGAAATTTATTTAGAACATGAAAAAAAAAGACACACACACACACAAAAAGAACATGACAGGCAGCTAAAACTATTAGGCCCACTGTGTTCAATAATTAGGAGCAGAATTGAGTTAAAAATAATTTTTCCACCTTGAAACACTTTACAAACACAAATGTCTATGAAAGATGCTTTGTTCATGACTATCCTTTTTTTTCTGTGAAAACTCAAAATATCTGTTCGTATGTATGTGTGAGTGTATATGTTAATATATACACATGTATATATATGTGTGTTTCAGATGTTGGTGTTTAAGTCAGCTGGGTTTATGATGGGCTTTGGAAGTGATCCTGTTGTCTAGATTTAAAAAACCCAACTGACAAGAGAAAAAATGTTTTGTATTGATAGGTATGCTTATGCAAAATGTCTAGGTTTTAAACTATTTTGAAATATATGGCAATTTTTAACGTATATTTTCTATAGATAGATTCTTTCAGAAAGATATATTTATAATGTTTCTAATATGAAATCACTTCAGTCTAGTACATTAGGTGCTTTATGATCTGAAATGCAGTGGGGTGGGGGCATTAGGGAATTTCTGTTTACTTTTTTCTGCTGTGCCTTTTCTGATTTCTGTCTTGGTTTGCGCTTTTTAAGGAAGTCAGTACCTACCAGGTCTTTTAGTGTCTGTTACTACGTTTGAATTCACAACCTTTTGAACAAAATGTTGTTTTTGCTTTCTTAGGATTGCCAAAATGTTCTGTGTGGATTTTACTAGTAATCAGACACACGTACATAAACTTCTTTCCAGAAATTAAAAAACTACATATCCATTCTCTTAATTGTGATTGAGTAAAAACAGCTTAAATTACTTTTCTTTTTTTGCACTAGGAAATCTGCTCTCTCAACATTTTCAGTGAGAAACTTCTTATAATAGCACTTTTATTTTATACTCTTATGATTTGTGAATAACGATACAAAGGCCATACCGACCCTACATTTAACAAGGTAGTTATGCAAGTCCAAATTTTGAAACTATTTAAACTACTTATATTAGAACTTTTGATATATACTGAAATACAGATTATTGCTTAATTAATGCCATTTTCCCCAGAGACGAATATCTAGAAAAGTAAGACCAAAACATCATTTGGGAATCTACATTAATGAAAAACTAATGTTGATATCTATAAAACCTTCAATTGTCAGCCACACAAACATAATAATATGTTTCTGAATTATCTGTTTCCTTTAAAAGACAAGACCCTATCTTCTTTTAATTTTTCTGAATAAAGGATTTTTTAAACTTTCAAATAATAAATTTAAAATATTTTCTAAGTCCTGAGTATGTTACAGTCTTTTGAATTAGAGATTATATTTACCAAATTATTTTCTAAATGCATTTAACTGTTTAGCAGGGAGAATAAGGAAGAGTAATCGCCACCAATACTGATAGTGCTGGAGGGACTAGATTAGTCTGAGCTCTTTTTCCTCTTAGATCAATATATTCTGAGATTATAAACCTCAGACACAATTGTGCCAGAATTCCAACTCTTCCTTCCCTGTGATGTTGCCTGTGATGTTCTGTGCCTGGGTATCTGCTGATATGCTTCAAGCGACAGTAGAATTCAAACCAAAAATATGAATACAATGTCCCATCTAATTTTAAAGGATTGGGTTTAGAGTGTGCATCAGGGAATATTAATATACTCTTGCTTCATGTGAATGTCTTGTGGGGGTATTATTAGCTTGGTTTTTGGGCTTGTTTTTGGTTTTTGACTAGTGCCAAAATAGTGCCTTCTCTGTACGTTTTCTACCTAACATTTTCTAGCTTGTTCTAAAATATCAAGGGAAGAAGTACCAAAGTTCACGTAGGAACTAATGCCAGCACAGGTCATTGATTTTCACATATGTAGATGTGTGAAAATAACGTCGTTTGATTTCATTGTTTAGCCGAGTTTCTTTTTTTATCTCCTTGTATAATTTTATTTAAACATTTTTTAATGGCTTTCTGGTTTCTGAATTTTGAAAGGCCCTATCTACTGTTGTTGTGGTTGTTGGTTTAGTGGTTGGTTTTTGTAACATTCATTATTGTTTTTATGTACACAGCTTAGTCTTGTTCATTTCAAATGCATTTTGTTATGGCTCAACCCAGTCGGCAACCCTGGGAGCAGCACTATTTTAGCTTTTATGCACCTTAGCTGAAGCCACTGTCACTATCTCTGGCTTTCAAGAGCCTTCAGTGACCACTGGCAGCAGCTCCATGGGGATCATAACCAGGACCATGGGTCAGGCAGGCTGCAAAGTTTGAGTGTCTATAGCTACCTTTGTTGGGGAGTCTTGGGATGACAGGGTAGGACATGAAGTGAAAAACTAAGGTAGTTTGGGGTCCTTCATTTCCGTTCCAAATATCCCATGAGTACAAGGTAAATGATAAGGACCAAGGACCCTCTCCAACTCATGGGAAGGATGGCTGCTCCCTGGAGCTGCACTGTAGGTCCTGGCCCCTGCAGTTTCTGCACCAGCACCAACATCCTTGCGGGGGAGAGCACACGGGCCACGGCTCCGTTGGTAAAGAACCTTGTATTGCCAGTGTGGCAGGTTTCTCTGGCCTGTGCCTGGTTAACAGGCTCTTCATCTTTGGTATCCATTTGTTTCATTGCTTTCTTTTGTCATCATTATACTTAACAGAAACCATTGATAGGGCCTAAAACTCTACCGAAATTCTATATCTGTAAAAACCAACAGATACTCTGGTCTTACTCAAATACAGAGATTTTTTTGTGTGTGTGTACGATTGTAGATAATTTTAAATTTACATGTTTTTGATGATAATCAGTGTTCCTTTTTGCTTATAATGTTGGATTATTTTTTAGAATTTGTAATAAATAAAAACTGCTGCTGCTTTACCACTGTACTATGTGCTTTCTAACCATGTATTTTTAAAATAAATTTTAATAT
This sequence comes from Redunca redunca, assembly GCA_006410935.1. Lineage (NCBI taxonomy): Eukaryota > Metazoa > Chordata > Mammalia > Artiodactyla > Bovidae > Redunca > Redunca redunca. The sequence goes on from SJYQ01000059.1 coordinate 623,263, forward strand.
GACTTATCATAGTGTTGTATGTATATGTATCATACCTACCAAAAGCTTACATTTCAAACTTACCAAATTTAAACTGCTTTTTTATTTAGGCCACTTTAGAGCTCAGAAATACAGTACAATCTAAACGGAAACAATTATGTTGTTAAGAATACTCACCTGGCAGCCTACTACTGTACGACTTCCAAGTCCTGTAAGAGATGTCCTTCACTATACTCAGTCTTCGTGACATATTCCCATACAGTTGCTCCTGCAGCATGCCACCCCAGGACTACACATCTGAGGTCCTGCCAGTGCAACTGCCATTTATTTAATGGACCAGTCTCTTTGACATTGCTTTTGTCTGCAAGAAGCTCCTTGTTATGCTCCTGACCAAATCATAGCTTTCAGTAACTGGTGGTCAGTTATCTGTAACTAACAAATTTTGTACTGTGTAGGGAATAAATATTTATCAACTTCAGCCCTCTTTATCCTTTGATGGGGAGGGAAGAGTCTGTTTTCTAAAATGGTTCCAAGTTAGTTAAAATTGCAAATCTCCTACATTATCTTCTTTAATTTTGAAGAATTCCTGTTGGTTTTTTTTTTTTTTTCATAAATGGAAGGGAATACCCACCATATTGAACTAAACTTGAGTATGAATTTAGCCTGCATTGAAAACCAAGCTAAAACAGTAACGTATTTTCCAAATGGAAGTCTAAAATCTAATTTATCTGTTATTTATTGTTGGCTTGATTAGCACTGGTAAGTAGGTTTTGAGGCCCCCTTCTGTGCTGGCACCATGGAATCGTGTGAAGAGAGGGTCAGCAAGGTTGGTGTCTTCTGAGGCCCAGACCCTCAGCTTGTAGATGGCTGTCTTCTCCCTGAGTCTTCACGTGATCTCTTTGTGTGTGTGTGTGTGTGTGTGTATCTATGTCCAAGTTTCCAGTTATAAATAAGAATACCAGTGATGTTGGTTTCGGCTTGGGATTACAGAATTCCAAAATTATTGTCCTAATACCACCATTAAATAACTATAAAATATAATGGGAACATAAAAATAGACGAGCAAATGGAATGATGTATAACATTATGATACATTCTGGGATAGGATGATTTAATATTGTAAATATGAGCATTCTCCCACATAAAAACTCTATGCAGTCATAATCACAACACAAAGTTTTTATGGAAGTTGACAAGGTGATTTCAAACTTCATCTGGAAGAGAAAATATATAATCATAGTTAACATGGAATCAATGATGGGGGCATCTCTTGCCCAAACAAATAACAAAATATACTATAAATTGATCAGGAAGCTTCCACAAGCTTCTTATCCTCATCCATCAGAGGGTAGACAGAATGAAAACCACAATCACAGAAAACTAACCAAACTGATCACATAGACCACAGCTTTCTCTAACTCAATGAAACTATGAGCCATGCTGTGTGGGGCCACCCAAGATGGGTCATGGTGGAGAATTCTGACAAAATGTGGTCCACTGGAGAAAGGAATGGCAAACCATTTCAGTATTCTTGCTTTGAGAACCCCATGAACAGTATGAAAAGCCAAAAAGATAGGACACTGAGAGATGAACTTCCCAGGTCAGTAGGTGCCCAATATGCTACCAGAGAAGAGTGGAGGAATAACTCCAGAAAGAATAAAGAGACGGAGCCAAAGCAAAAACACTCCAGTTGTGGATGTGACTGTTGATAGAAGTAAAGTCCAATGCTATAAAGAACAATATTGCATTGGAACCTGGAATGTTAGGTCTGTGAATCAAGGTAAATTGGACCTGGTCAAAAAGGAGATGTCAAGAGTGAACACTGACATTTTAAAATGGACTGGAATGGGTGAATTTAACTCAGATGACCATTATATCTACTATTGTGGACAAGAATCCCTTAGAAGAAATGGAGTAGCCCTCATAGTCAACAAGAGTTCAAAATGCAGTACTTGGGTGCAATCTCAAAAATGACAGAATGATCTCTGTCCATTTCCAAGGCAAACCATTCATTATCACAGTAGTCCAGGTCTATGCCCCAACCACTAATGCCAAAGAAGCTCAAGTTGAATGGTTCTATGAGGACCTATAAGACCTAGAACTAACACCAAAAAAAGATGTCCTTTTCATCATAGGGGATTGAACTACAAAAGTAGGAAGTCAAGAGATATTTGGAATAACAGGCAAGTTTGGCCTTGGAGTACAGAATAAAGCAGGGCAAACGCTAACAGAGTTTTGCCAAGAGAATGCACTGGTCATAGCAAACATCCTCTTCCAACAACACAAGAGACAACTCTACATGTGGACATCACCAGATGGTCAATTCAGAAATCAGATTGATTATATTCCTTGCAGCCAAAGACGGAGAAGTTCTATATAGTCAGCAAAAACAAGACCGGGAGCTGACTGTGGCTCAGATCATGAACTTGTTGCCAAATTCAGACTTAAATTGAAGAAAGTAGGGAAACCACTAGACCATTCAGGTATGACCTAAATCAAATCCCTTATGAATATACAGTGGAAATGACAAATAGATTCAAGGGATTAGATCTGTTAGAGTGCCTGAAGAACTATGGACAGAGGCTCGTGACATTGTACAGGAGGCAGGGATCAAAACCATCCCCAAGAAAAAGAAATGTCAAAAGGCAAAATGGTTGTCTGAGGAGGCCTTACAAATACCTGAGAAAGAAGAGAAGTGAAAGGCAGAGAAGAAGAAGAAAGATATACCCATCTGAATGCAGAGTTCCAAAGACAAGCAAGGAGAAATAAGAAAGCCTTCCTCAGTGATTAATGCAAATAAATAGGATAAAACAATAGAATGGGAAAGACTAGAGATCTCTTCAAGAAAATTAGAGATACCAAGGGAACATTTCATGCAAAGACGGGTACAATAAAGGACAGAAATGGTATGGACCTAAGAGAAGCGAAAATATGTTGCCAGGAAGTTTGGAAAACTCAGCAGTGGCCACAGGACTGGAAATGGTCAGTTTTCATTCCAATCCTAAGGAAAAGCAATGCCAAAGAATCTTCAAACTACTGCACAGTTGTACTCATTTCCCATGCTAGCAAAGTTATGCTGAAAATTCTCCAAGCTAAGTCTTCAACAGTATGTGAACTGAACCAAGAACTTCCAGATGTTCAAGCTGGATTTAGAAAAGGCAGAGGAACCAGAGATCAAATTGTCAACATCCATTGGATCATAGAAAAAGCAAAAGAATTACAGAAAAAGCATCTACTTCTGCTTCATCGACTACACCAAAGCCTTTGTGTGGATCACAACAGACCAACAGACCGTGTTTTCCCTTTTTCCATGGAATGGGTTGCAATTCTGTCTATCTGTGCCTCCCAGTCACCTTAGCTGTCTGCTATCAAGCCTATCAGGGAAGTCACAAAGTTCTTGCCTCCAATTTTCTGAGCTTGAGAGGGGAGAATTTGGGGGCAGGCCAGCCCTGTTGGAAAGGTTTCACAGGTAGTGATTTCAACAGTGCTCTGTAAGTAACTGGTAGAGTGCAGGTTCAGGTTTGACTTTGGGCTGCCTTGTCTATAAAATGGGGCTGATACTAACCACACAGCGTCCCTGGTTGGGTTGTTGTTGATATGAGCAACAAGAAATGTGTGGTGAGGTTTCTATGCTCTGTGTGGAGCATGGTGCGCTCCTAATAAATATGATTTTCCAGAAACTGATGGTAGAGTACAAAGTTCAGTAAGACATATTTCCTGCCCTTGAACTCAGGAGAAAGCAGGTGAAAGAGGTGAAGCCGGATTCACAGCTCAGTCATGCATTTTGTCTTGGCTGCTATGATATCACAAAGGATTCACGCTGGGCAAGTGCTTGGCCCAGCCAGAAGGAGGTAGGGTCTGAGCTGAGCCTTGTAGGTTGAGTGGCGAGAGGGCCGGCAGGTGGTGGAACAAGGGGACTTTGGGGGGTCAAGGGGGCAGCAGAAGCCTTGGTGCCCCCCTCCCACCTTACTGGCTGGCCCGAGGGTGCTGGGAGCGCGCTGTTTGCATGGCAAGCAGGCCAGGGAGCAGTGGGTGCTGAGAGAGAGAGCTGGAGAGGCCTGACTGGGCGTGTGAGGTCTGGAGAGCCTTCGGAGGAGGTTAGTGTGTGTGTGTGTGTGTGTGTGTGTGTGTGTGTGTGTGTGCGCGCGCGTGTGTGTGTTTAGAATTGTGTTTGGAGATCAGTCTAATAGCTGGAGGAAGTATGGACTGAGGGGCAAGACAGAGAGGCAGGGAGACCAGCTAGGAGGCTGTGGCCACTTGCTGGTGAAACATGGTAACGCTGTGAGCCGGGGCAGAGAAGGAGGGATGATGGCCAAGAGGGGCGGCCTTGATGCAGTCAGTAGGGTGATGAAGCGGGCCTGGCACGGCGTGGAGTGAGGGAGGGAGGTGTAGCCAAAACCCCAGGCTCCAGCCCAGAGTGATGAGCCAGTGGTAAACTTCTCGGAGTCCCGAGGGAGGCCCTGTTGCTGTTACTTGGATCTTTTTTCTGGCACAGTTCCTCCTGAACACCTAGTTGAGTCTTCTGTAAGGCAGTGGGGCTGCCAGGTCTCAGCTGAAAGGGAGGCTCGCGTCCAGCAGGTACAGGGCTGGGTGCGGAGTTGGGACTTCCCAGGACGATGGTCTTGTTGGTGAAACGTGCTGGGAATGAAGAGATATATGCAGGGGGCATTTTTTACAGAGCGTCACGGCCCTACCGAGCTGGTGGGAGAGCGCTGGTGACATCTGGACTTCTGGTTAGATGAGACCCCGCAGGATTACGCCGAGCCTTCTCTAAGTTGGTAAACCTGGTAAAACGCGCGCGGACCTCGAACTGGCCGAGTGACTGTTGTAATTGACATTTCGCTCTCAGCCTCGGGAAAAAGCGCAGCGCTTCACGGCTCCACCAGGGGGCAGGAGAGGTCACATTACACAGATACAGAATTTTTTAAAAATCCCCAAACTTTTTCCTAAAATCTGTGTTCTTCCTCCTGAAACCGAATCCTCCAGCTGCAGCGTCCCAGGCGCCCGCCCCTCGCCAGCCGCCTCTTCTGGCGTCCCTGCCCTCGCCCTGCGCTGTCCGCGCGCCTCCAACCCGCGGTCCCCAGCGTCTCCGCCCCGACCCCTCGCCCTGAAGATGAAGATTTGGTTACTGCTGGCTCTTCTGCTGATGCATGAAGCCCTGGAGGATGGTGAGTGGCTCTGGGCGGGCGGCATCCCGGCTTGTCCCCTGACTTTTCCTCGGGTCCCCCATCCCCCGTCGTCCTGCAGTTCTTCCTCCCGGCTCAGGAGCCACTCCCTGCCCCGTGCACCTGCCCCCCTCCTAGGAGGGTCCCCTTACCTCCCTCTCTCCACTCCCCTCAGAGCCCCTGGAACAGTGGCAGCTGGCCCGACCCCTTAGAATCCCAGCCAGAACGGCTCCAGCGCTGCTGAAAAGCCCCGGGCAGCGGGCAAACTGAATATCCCCGGGCAGCGCCTGGTCCAGCCCCAGTGTCAACGTGTCGGTCTGGGAGGTGGCGCAGGGCGGCTGATCACTTTTAGCGCGCGCGCGCGCAGCGTTCACCCCGGAGTTTTTTGCTAGTGAGGCGGGGTGCCACATAAGCTGAGCCTTTTGCAAAAACCGAAGGGTCCTCCTCCCCCATCTGCAGTCCTAGATGTGTTTCCTATACCAGTTCAGTTCAGTTCAGTTCAGTCGCTCAGTCGTGTCCGACTCTTTGCGACCCCATTTATCGCAGCACGCCAGGCCTCCCTGTCCATCACCAACTCCCGGAGTTCACTCAGACTCACATCCATCGAGTCAGTGATGCCATCCAGACATCTCATCCTCTGTCGTCCCCTTTCTCCTCCTGCCCGAAATGAGAGTTTAAATCCTGCAAGACGTGCCTAAGTTCTACAACAGATATTTCTGGGTATCAAACCTTTTCCCAAACTTCTTAAAAACCCACAACTGTTATGCTTTTGATCTGATTGGAGGGGAGGAGGTGAAGCAAATGGGTTTTTGGACAATATGGGGGTCCTCGTGCCACTGCACTTTTTTGAATGTGTGCCTGTTCTGAGCCCACCCTGTTGTGTAGACCTACAACTACAGGGCTAGACTGTGTGTGTGCATTGTTGGGAAAGATTGAAGGCAGGAGGAGAGGGGAGGACAGAGGATGAGATGGTTGGATGGCATCACCGACTTGATGGACATGAGTCTGAGCAAGCTCCAGGGTTGGTGATGGACAGGGAAGCCTGGTATGCTGCAGTCCTTGGGGTTGCAGAGTCAGACACGACTGAGGCACTGAGCAGACTGAACTGACTTTTCTGTTTCTCCATCTGTTATCTATGGTTCTGCTGGCATTTAATTGTTTGGGGAGCTCTGTTGTTTTTTCACTGGAGTTACTGATACAATATATTTTGCGTCTGGTACATCCTGGTATCCTGAAATTTCCCTTGGAATTCTGCTCCGCAGTTACTATTTTGCTAGTTTGGGTTGAAAAGCAGCTTTTACGGTTATGCAACCTTCAGCTGGAGCCAGCTCACTCTAGCTCACATTTTATCCACCACTCAGTCCAGACCAATTCCTTTCTTTCCCCGTGACAGTAGAAACATTTGCCAGAAAATACCACACTTTGGTTTGCAAAGTCTAAAATGGTTGTGGACTTGAAGTTGAATGTGAAGCTCCTTAAGCCTAGAGCCTGGCTGGATAAAGAGTAGGGAGAGCTTCTCTGCGGAGGTGGGGAGGGGGTGGGGGAACAAGTCCTCTTTGCCTACAGATCAGTTGGCTTGAGTAAAACGTAATATTAAATTGCTCCTGCCAGGTCCTTGCCTGTGATCACCGAAGTGATGGGAATGCAGTATTTGGTATCACTTTTTGAATAGGGCAAGAGATGGTCAGACAAAATAATTTCAAATGGCCCATTCACTGGGTTACAAGTTCACCCAAAATGCCTGCTGCCGAGGCTCTGGAGGCTGGGTCAGCCACTGGTTCCTGAATCTGTCCTGGCTAGTGTGCGCCCAGACCATGACTACACATAGCTGCTTGAATCTGTTAGCATCCATTTAAGTCAAATGTAAGTCATACAAACAATATAGATATAAGAGACAATCAGAAAAAAATGGAACACAGACTGCATATTTTATAAGAAATAATTGATAGATTTTAGGTGTGATGATAGCACGGTGGCTTTGTTTTTAAAAATACAGTATAAAGTACTTATGAATAAAACGTTGAACACATTATTTTTAGGGAGTCCAGGGAAAGATTTATTTTTAGATTTATAATATGAAGGTATATATGTATACAGAGAGGAAATGTAAAATAGTTTATAATCTTATGATTTCACTTCTGTTTGGTGTCTTTGTTTTCCATCTTTTTGGTCATGAGAACTGAATGAATTTCATCTGTTTCTATACTGGAGCGTTTACCTATCCCTGTTTTAAAGTACTAGTATTTGTCACGCCATAGAAATGTCATTGGTTTTGGCTCAATGAAAAAACTGACCAAATTCCTGAAAATATGGACTGTGAAAAATATTAATGTGTCATTTCATTTCTTAAAAATAAAATACAAGTCAGTAAATATTTCAACATAGTGATTTCTATGTTAATGAGTAATTTTTGCTAATCATGAAAATCTGGAAAGCATAGAGATACACAGAAGAAAAAAATGAGTCTTTTTTTTTTTGCTTTTTTCCCCTATTTTAATGCATATTTACATTGTTGTTGTTTAGTCACTAAGTCGTGTCTGACTTTTGTGATCCCATGGACTGTAGTGCACCAGGCTCCTCTGTCCATGGGATTTCCCAGGCAAGAATACTGGAGTGGGTTGCCATTTCGTCCTCCAGGGGATTTTCCTGACCCAGGGATCGAACGCAGGTCTCCTGTGTTGGTCCTTTAATTTTGAACACATAATTAGAAAAGTAAGTCTGCTTCTGTAAAGTATGTTAAGTTTCTCTAAACTTTTATGTTGTCTCAAGCTTGAGTTATCGTGAGGCTGGCTGGGACCAGGGTAAGGTCACTGAGAGTAGCCTTGGTGGGCAGTCCTTCCGGTGCCAGCCTCTGATTGACAGGTCGGGGTATGGTGTATTACTGGGTCAACCCAAAGTACAAGCTGCAGGCACAGGCCCGTGATTCAGCTTCTCCCACCGCCTTTCGGTCTGGCTGATCACTTCCAGGAGAGGCTTCCAATAGTAGAAGGATTCCCTGTAAGCGCTTAGCGGGTGCACATCTGCTCTAGCCCAGCCAGGTTGGCTTGGCCTAATTCTAAAATGCTTTAGGGACTTGCCGGGTGTTTGCGACTCCCCTTCCATTGCAGAGGGTGAGGGTTCTATCCATGATCATGGAGCCAAGATCCCACATGCCTCAGGGCCAAAAGGATAGCCAAAGCACACAACAGCAGCAATATTGTAACTAATTCAATAGACTTTAAAAAATAGCGAGAAACTTTTTAAACACTTTTAATTTTTAGAAGTAATATTATTTCTTCTCATGAAGACTAGGAGCTGGAAGGGCGTGTCACTTTTGTAACATCGAAAGTAAGGCATGAAACAGTTAGATAACGGCCCAAGATTTTACTGAGAGCCAGATGTGGCTCACCGCACCCGATCTTCAGCATTTATATGGAATACGTGCTATGGTGTTTATTGATATGGTGCTGCTATTTTTACATTAAAGAGTACAAGAGCACAGGTACTTAGCAACTTTTGATATCTGCATATTTTATCCAATGTTGGGAGCAAATAATGAAGTATAAATATTATAAAAAATATGCAGTTTTGTCAATCTCATGCCAGACCCTCGACTGATTCTAATTAGATCTTCAGTCTAACAGGGATTTATTTTTGGTCCTGTGAAGGTTCTCTTTCTGGGAAAACTAAAGAGATTCTTTATAATGTGAGGGCAGAACAGCCAGATCTCTAAGAAAGTTAGGGGCCAACACTGACAGTGATGATCTAACCAGGACTCTATCACTTCTGTGATTCAGTTTATTCCTTGGGAAAAGAGTAAAATCTAGTTCAAAAAGCCTTACAATGAAAAAAGAATCATAAAGACTCTCATTGTTTATGAGTGCAAATAATGAATGTTTTGAAGCGTTTAGGATCTTAGCCTACATGTTTAACATCCAAAATCATCTCTGATCCTTAGAGATAAGAAAGAGATAAGTTTAATTTTCTTTATCATGACTCTAAGTGAATGGACATTCCTCATACTTTGTACACCCTTCTTTAAAAAAAAAAAAAAAAAACTTTTTATTTTGTATTAAGGTATAGTCAATTAACAATGTTGTGATAGTTTCAGGTGGACAGCAAAGGGACTCAGACATACATATCCATGTATCCATTCTCCCCCAAAATCCCCTCCCAGCCCGGTTGCCATATAACATTGAGCAGCGTTCCCTGTGCTACACAGCAGGACCTTGTTGGTTATCCATTTTAAATACAGCAGTGTGTTATACACCTTTCTATTAAAATCATTCTTTTGGGTGTTTATTTATGGATCTGTTTCTCTGATGTAGTAAACTCTTTGAGGTCAGGGGAAATAAGAGAGAAGTTTGGGGGCAACAGAGAGACCGTGCAGTGCGCCGGCCGGAGCAGCAGGAGAAGCCCGGGGGTGGGTGGCTGTCCCTGGGCGAGGCTGTGAAGCCGTTACCTAGTGGGGCTCATTGTCTAATGGAGCGGACGGGTAATCAAGAAAAGGTAACATTTCAGGAACCAACAGTGGACGTGAGGAATCAGCGATCAGGGTGTTTTAGTTTCCTAGACTTGCTGTACCAGAGCACAAGCTAAGATACTCCAGGTTCATCCTCACCCAATTCTAGGGGCTGGAAGTCTGAAATCAGGGTGCCAGCAGGCCTGTGCCGCCCCCGAGACCCCGGGTCAAAGCCTCCCTTGCCTCTGCTGAGCTTTGGCTGCGGCCGGGGAGCCTTAGTGTTCCTTGGCTTGCGGCCACATCACCCTAACCTCTGATCCTGTTGTCACATGGCCATCCTGTTCTCTGCGTGCCTTCGTCTGGCATTTTCCTCTGTGTGTGGGTCTCTTCTAAGGACACTGACATTTTGGATTAGATTTTTGGCCCTAATTACCTCATCTTAATTGATGATGTCTGCAAAGATCCTACTGCCTAATAAGGTCACATTCACTGGTACGGGGCTTAGGACTTCAGTTTTATTTTTCTGGGGACACAGTTCACTCTGTAAGACGAGGGAAGAGGAAGCGGAGGTATGAGGAGGGCAGCATGGGCAGGAGGGTCAGTGGCCGGCTGAGAGGGCGGAAGCAGGGGCTGCACGTCTGAAAGAGCCCTAAAGCCAAGGGAGTGGGTGTCCCGGTGGCTCGTGTGGCTGAAGGACTTGAGGTGTAAACCACCTTGTAGGGCTTTATTCTAAATTAGATGAAAGTCACTGGAGGGCCTCCAGTGGAGGATTTATGGTCTGATTTATATTTTCAAAGGTTAGCATGCTTAGGTAGAAGTCAGGAACTTGCATAGGGGGCTGTTTTCATAGTCTAGGTGAAACTGACTTGAAACAGGGTGGTTGCCATGGATGCAGGGAGGAGAGCCTACGTTCAGGGTCTATCCTGAGGGCAAAGCCCAGAGGATTCACTGCTGGACTGGAGGTGGCTTTGCATTCTCAACTGCTCAGATTTGTTCTTGGAAAAGTATATGTGTGCCTATGGGGTGTTTCGGAGAAGGCAATGGCACCCCATTCCAGTACTCTTGCCTGGAAGATCCCATGGATGGAGGAGCCTGGGGTCGCTAAGAGTTGGACACGACTGAGCAACTTCACTTTCACTTTTCATGTGTGAGAGAATCATGTGTGACTCAGGAGTTTTACATCCTGAGCCACTGGGTGAGTAGAGTTGCCGTTTACCTATAAACGCACACTGTGGGAGGAGCTGATTTGAAACGGCATCTGGAGTTCAGTGTGGACACGTCCAACTTGAGACAACTGCTACCTTCCGAGTGGCAGTGCGGAGTAAGTGATGGAATATTCAGATCTGGGTTTAGAGGCAAAGTGAGGACAGGAACAAGGGAGCTCTCAGCATAGGAATGCTTTTAGTGCCAAGGGGACTGGGTGAGGCTGCTTAGAGATGGAGTGTCATTAGAGATGGGGAGGAGTTGTGAGGGTTCAGCCCTTTAGACTCAGATCAGGCTGAAAAGGAAGATGAGTGAGTCTGCCAGACGGAGAAGCAAGGCGGCACCATGTCCTGGGAGCCCAGGTAGTAAAGTGTTCAAGAGAGAGTGCTCATTTTGCATGGAGCTCCCCTGGTGGCCCAGTTGGTAAAGAATCCACCCGCAGTGCAGGAGACCTGGGTTTGATCCCTGGGTCAGGAAGATCCCCTGGAGAACGGAATGGCAACCCACTCCAGTACTCTTGCCTGGGAAATCCCATGGACAGAGGAGCCTGGAGGGCTACAGTCCACAGGGTCACAAGAGTCAGACATGACTTAGTGACTAAACCACCACCTCAAACTAATATCTCAATTGATCTGTCAGTTACATCTCAGTTTTTAAGTGTGATAAACTGTGTTCTAATGGATGCTCTGAAGAAAACACGTTTTGATCTAAGGTTTTTTATCCTGAAATAGAAGTATCTAATTCTTAGAAGTTGCTCTTTTAAGAAAGCAGTACTTTAAGCAATGATCCGAAGGGTATTTTGGAGTGGGATTCCAGACAGGGTAAGGAAAAGAGGCTCTCACAGTTCTACATTTTCATTGTCTTCTCAACTGTCATTGCCTTCTCAACTGCTCAGATTGGTTCTTGGAAAAGTATGTGTGTGCCCATGGGGTGTTTCATGGAGAATGTCAGAATGAGAGTGGGGTACTCAGTTGATATAGCTGGTTGGGGGAGCCCCTCAGCTACCCAGCAGATTTATCGTGTGGAGGTTTGATTACTGCTCTTGGGTCAGATCTTCCTGCCCGTGGGGAGAGAGAAGTGAACAGTGACAGGTCTTTGATGTGAATGGCTGTGTCTACACGAGTCCATGTCAGGGATTCTTCTAATGAATTTTATTTTCTCCTCTCAGACAATCTGATTGAATTAGAGGTTAATAGTCAGGTCATCTTTACTGAATAAGCTTTGATGGCAGCCAGTCCTCAGCAAATGCTGAAGAGCTACGCTCCTTTGTCCTGCGTCCCTCTGGCTGTGCCACACTTATTCATTTTGCAGACTGTGTTGACCAGCATCTCCTCACTTGGGGATTGAAATGTATGCCTTGGAAAAGCATCTCCAGCCCTTCCAGAAGGGTTGTGCCCTCATCCCAGGCATCGGGTTCTGTTTGACTTGGAACTCCTTGTCAAAGCCCAGGACCTAACAAACAAAGACACCACTTAGCCGTGCTGTGCATGCGATTCATGCATATAAAGAGAAAGCTAATCTCAAGTGAACTGAAAGCAGCGACACAAACCAGAGAAGACTCAAGACCTGGCTTTTCACTGACTTCTTAGTAACCTGCGGTTAGCCACTTGGCAGCATCGGTGATCTCAATTTTTTCACCTGTAAGTTATGGAAAACAGCTTCTCTGCCTCCATCACAAGCTTATCATGGAGTTCACCTGAGACATTACAAGACAACCACAGAACAACAGGCAGCAGTCACGGGCACGCACTTACTGTGAGGGCTGGAGATGCTTTTCCAAGGCATACATTTCAATCGCCGAGTGAGCAGACGCTGGTCAACACAGTCTCCAGCACTAGTCTCTCAGCATTTTAAACATTAAAAATTAAATTTAAACATTTAATGTCCCAAACAATCCCTGAGATAGTCGTTATTACCATCTAATTCTCAATTTACAGGTGAGGAAACCAGGAGGGTTACTTCCTAATGTGACACAGTTGGAAAGTGAATAATGACTTTAGGACCTGAAGGCTATAATGATATTTAATGGTCTTCAAAAATTTTATCATTCATTACTCTATAGAATATACCATGATCTCAAAAACAAAATGGTAATGAACTTTCACTTTTATGTATCTGTTACCAAACAGAGTTCTTGGTCTTCTCCAAGCAATAGAAATTGAGTAGAGGTCAGATAGAAAATTTAGGCAAGGCTTTATTGGGGCTCCTGCTGCAGCAGGGAAAGCGAGAACAAACAACGTTCCCTTGCTTACTGGTTCCCTGAGAAGGAGCGGGCGGGAGGGGGNAGGTTTCCCATGTAGGGCCCGACATCTCCCCCTTTTTTATTTTATTTAAGCCCCCGAGACATTTGTATTGATGCTCTGTAGAGCAAGGCGTAAAGCTGTAGGTAGCCAGCCTCTAGCCTCGCCAGCCCCTCTTGAGGCTGTGCCTGTCTTAGGTTGCCCTCTTCTGAGGGTCTTACCCGTCACTGGCTATCCAGCCACCTCTTGGGGGCTAGGTGGAATCTCTCTAGATGATGGGCATCTAGAACTCTTTTTATTTATATGTCTCGGTTAATTTCTTGAAGGGCTAAATAAATCCAGGGGTTTTGTGGGTGCCCAACGTGGGGCTCTTTTTCCACAACCTGGGCAAGCATAACTATTTTCTGTTGTAAGCATCTATTGTGGGCTGTGAGGTTTTTTACCTTTAACACTACAACAAGCAAAACAAAAACAATCAGATAGAAACCAGGTAAATGGACTTTGTATCCAGTCCCATAGATCCATTGCTCCCTTTTTCACTTGTTAATAGAGTCATTTACACTGGAAAAGCTGTCAGACAAAAGCTGGGGTCGCCAAAACACCCAACGTCTGGATCGTGGAGACCAAGCTGCTGTCGGAGTCCCGCCATGGTGGATCTCAGGTGTTCGAGCTGGTTTGAAATCCCTGAGCAGAGGCAGTGGATATGTTGTTTATAACCTCGATGGTCAGATTTTGTTGAACTCCCAGCACAGACGCTGACACTGTTGTTCCCTCATGGTTGATGCGTCGGGAAACCCAGGCTTTAAAGATTTTGAAGGTCAGCAAGGAGAGGATAGGTAATCTGATGATCACCAGGAGCAGTGTTCACCAGGGTCGCCGCATCGATGATCTGAAAGGAAAGAAAAGATCGCCTCAGAAACTTTTTGTTCCTGGGCTCAGTATGTGAGTGTCTCTGTGTCAGATTTTAAGATTTGACCTCTCTCTTGTGTAAATTTAAGATTCCTTGCTGGCACCCATATAGGGCTGGGGTCCCCAGTGGGGAATATGCATCCAAATCCTCTTCCCATTGTAAGGAGTGGATCGGGCCCCTTCCACTGGTCAGTGATGGGGTCTTTCCATCTTACTTGTATTTCAGGTTTTATTTCTTGGTTAGACCAATGTTTTTGAAAACATGGTATCGGTTCATTCTTTGAAAAATTTAAAATGTTTAAAGTAAAGAGTGCCATTCCAAGTTGCTGATGAGGGCTTATTCCCCCTTTTTGTTTTTGTAATTGAGCCTTTAAATTTTGATGGTGGCGCTCAATTATGGCTTGTCCCTGAGGGTTATGTGGGATTCCAGTATTATGATGAATGTGCCATTGTTGGAAGAATTTTTGTAAGCTGTCGCTGATGAAGCAAGGGCCATTATCTGTTTTTATTTGATGGGGAAGGCCCAACGTCGCAAAACATTGTAAAAAATGGTTTCGAGCATGTTTTGCTTTTTTTCTTGTATGGGCAGTAGCCCAGCAGGCATGAGAGTAAGTGTCAATAGACACAAAAACATACTTAAGTTTTCCAAAAGGAGAATAATGAGTTACATCAGTTTGCCACAGCACATTGGGTTTTAGCCCTCGAGGGTTTACTCCTGGGGGCTGTAAAGGCGGTACTTGTAAATAAGAAAGACAGGATTTACAAGTATGTATAATTTTCTTTAATTCTCTAATAGGGATCTGTGGGAACCTTTTATGTAGCCCTCTCTAATTTATATGAGTAAGATCGTGAAGATCATAGGCATCTTGTAAATTACAAGCTTGGATTGTAAGGGAGGCCACTCTATCGGCCAGGGAATTTCCCATTGAAACTAATCCAGGTAAATTTTGATGACCCCTAAGATGATGTACATAAATGGGATTAACCCGTTCAAGTAACAGGGTGCGGGCTTGTATCATAAGGGAGGTAATAGGATTGTTATCTAGCTGTATGTGAGAATTTAGCAATCCTGGAAGCAAGTTTACTACATAAAGACTGTCAGAAAACAGATTCATAGGTTCAGGGACTTTTGTGAGCGCTATAACAGTAGCAAATAATTTTTTAAACTGTGTGGACCCCTCACAAGGCCCAAAATATTTTCGTATATGTTGATCTGGCTGTTGTGGCGGCCGGAACACGACGGCTGCTGCACCATTTTTTCCTCTATCAGTAAAAACATTGAGGGCATCTGGCATAGGCTTAAGGAGAAATAGTTGGGGAGCCCTCCGATCTAGGCGGCCAGGCATATGGCCCGTACCTGATCTGTATAAGGAGCAGGGATGGTGGCCTGTTGAGGCCCCATACTCCATTGATCTGCCGTCCCTGACAACATCCCGAAAGTCACCGGGATAGCAGGGTTGGTAGCTTGATTTCTTTCCGCCTAAGCATGACATTCTTTCTTAAAAAAGGCACACCACTTGATATAGGTGTTGCTGGGGAGCACTGTCTTACATAGCATCTTCCAGTCTTGGGTCATACAAGGCTGATGAGCCAGGCCCTGGAGAATAGTTTTTGCCCACGGGGAGTTTGGGCCATCCTCTGCCACTGCCTTTTTGAGCTCTTTTAAATCACTGGCCTCCCAGGGGTACCAGGCTGCCGGCCTATTCCCCCCCAGGCTAACATTTACAGGGAAGGCTTGAGTCGGGTGCTAAAGGGCGGCCGGAATCCCCAAGGGTCCCTGGGGTTGGTTTTCCCTTTCCAGGGTGACCAGGAATGGGTCCAGGGTGACCCATTGTCTTTCTCACCCAAGGTGCTCCCGAAACTTCCTCAAATGGGGAAGGCAGGGAGGGGCACAGATCTTTTCCCTGGACTCCCGGTCCCGAGGCATCAGAGGGGTCTCTATATTTTTCTACCCCTTTATCATCCTCAAAAGGCTCCCATGGCCCACTATTCATTCTAGAGTCTTTATTTTCTATAGTCTCCTTTGCTATATTTTGGTCTGACATGACTTGTTCTTCGTCAATTTTTTCCCATTGTTTTTCTGACTTTGAATTGGGGGTACCTGTATCAGTGACATGTTCCTCGCTCCGTGAAAAGCAGAGCTTGAGGGCTGAAATGGTCAGACAGAACCCTAAGGGGGGCTCCTGACCGTATTGAGCCTCTTGCTGCCTAGCAAGGGTTTGTACTCTATCCCAAGTGTCCCAAGAGAACAGATTGGCTGAAGTAACCCAGGGGGCCAACCGTACAGTGGTCCCCCAGACCTTAATGGCCTGAGCATCAGAAATCTCAAGTCCCCTGCTTATGAGCATATATCTCAGTGCCCTGAGTGCGGGCTCATCAGATTTACCAATGTTATTTCCCATGTTGCCAAGAGAGAATAGAAAGAAAAGTCACTGAGGACAACCACCAAAATTCCTACCGGGAGTGGTGGCGGCCAGAAAGTTGGGCTTGTGGTATGCTTTTGAAACTATGTGCCTGCTTCGTTGCACGGAAGTTTTCTTGCTGGGGGCAGGCACCCTAAAGGTTTTTAGCCCGTTCCGTGACCCCCTTATCTTGTCACGGGAGTCTTCAAGTGGCAGGCGCCCTAGTGGCTTTTAAGTGCCTGACCCGTGCCCACAGGGAAGATTTTAGGCCACGTCCTCAGTTAAGAATGTTTAAAGGAGAGTTTCACCTGGTTGGGCTCTAGTTATTGAGGCTCACTTGTTGCAGGGCCTTCAGAGTCTGCCAGAGTGTAGCCCTAGCCAGGACTCGTCAATTATCTCTGCAACCGTTCGCCTGTTCACTGAAACTCCCGAAAAAAAGGAATTAAGGACAGATCAGAAGGAAGAAAAGTCAGAGTTTGCTACTTCCCTCAAAGAGGAGGTGGNGGAAGAAAAGTCAGAGTTTGCTACTTCCCTCGAAGAGGAGGGGGACCCACCTTGAAGTCCGGATTACCTTGGGCGATACTCCTCAAGGGGAGCTCCGTGCTGCGACCAGCTTGGGGTCTCTCGTCGCTCCTTCTTTCAGAGCCGCACGGTGTCACTACCTCCGTCCGTCCGCTTCGCGTGCCCCACATTGGGCGCCAGTTTCTGCGGGGAGCGCTCCGCAGAAAGAGAGAGAGGCAGTGGAACTTCCCTCAGCAGAGAGCTGAGGGGTCCCAAGGAAAGGTGAGCCTGCTGTCCGCCAACCCAGCCCCTCGGCGAGCGAGAGACAATCAGACGTGACAGGGGTTCCGTCTAGTGCGGTTCCTAAGCTTGCTTCTTATATGGGCTGAGGGTAGGGGTGTGTCCAGGGTGGCCTGGAGAGGTGACTTAGGGGTTTTGCCTACCCCTTAGGTGGTGTTTGTGCAGGGGGCATGCACAGTACTCTGCTTTTGCTCTTCAAAAGTGGCATTTGGTTCTTTTTGGTCTCTTTGTATCTATTGCCCAAAATTTGTCCCAACTGGGCATGCATGCAGTTATTTTAAGCTCCATACAGTTTCTTTGTATTTTGTTGCTCAAGGAGTGAAGAGGTGTGTCCAGGTGCAAGCATGGTATCACTGCACAAAGGGTCCCAGGTTCCAGTCTGTCTCACGGTCCCTATAAAGTAGTTATAGCCACTCCACTGCTGTCAAACTGCAAGGGATATGGAGTTGGGTACACCTGTCCAGACTAAAGGTTTTACCTCCAGAAACCCCGCATGTCACAACAGAAGTAAAATACCTCTGTGAACCAGTGGGAGATCTGAGACACCTACTCAGAAGACAGGCACCATCAACAGATGAGTCAATGAGGCCGTGGGTGGGCTCCTATGAGAAGCCTTAATGGGACTTGGGACCTTTTGTTTCCAAAGCTGATGTGGTTCTTGACAATTATCTGGGACCCTTCCATTCCGACAGTAGTTGATCTTCAGAGGACCCGTCTTTCCAGGTTTTGAAAACAGCTTAGCCCCGAGGTTAATTTCTCAGGACTGCTCTTTCCTCTCTAGTTTTAGTGGGAAGTGGCAGTGTCTTGTGGACGTAGTCCTGGATCGCCTTCTGAACTTGTTCTCAATTAATAGTCTATCTCAGGGCCTGCTTCAGGCCCTCACCCAGTAGAATGTCTGCAGTAAGAAAAGGCTTCCCGGAAATGATTTCAAATGGCCTAAAATCTCAGACCATTCCTGGGTGCTATGCGGACCATGAGGAATGCAAGAGGAAGCAAGCTGGTCCAGGGTTTATGAATTTCTTGGCAGAGCTTTGCTAAGGATTTCTTTAAAGTAGGGTTCCTTCTCCCTACCTTCCCTGAAGATGGGGGTGCCAAGAGGTATGTAGCTTGCAGTCTGTCCCCAGGGCTGTTGTGAGCCCCTCTGTGATTTGGGCTATAAAAGAGGGTCTGTTATCACTCTGGAGGGACTCTGGAAGTCCAAACTGAGGAATTATTTCTTTTAGAAGAAACCTACAGACTTCCATAGCCTATTCAGATCCGATGGGGAAGGCTTCAGCCCATCCTGTCAACATTATCAGCAAACACCCTGAAGATACTTACATCCTGATCATGGGGCATTTGGGTGAACTCTAACTGCCAGTCTTCTCCCTGGAAATGTCCCTTGGTGTTGGATTGGCCTGAGTGACGAAGCAGGGATTGGATGGGTATGTGGGTTCTTGGCGGCACATAAATCACAGGCTAGTGTTACTTGTTATAGTGTTCTTTTAAGCTCTTTCTCTGAAAAAGTCTTTTCCATCAAGGCCTGTAGTGCATCCATCCCATGGGGGTGGCGTCAGGTAAGCTCTTGGTGAGTTTCCGTTGTTGGGCCTCGGGGATTAGAACCTTATCCTCCTTTTTATCCAGCCTGCACTTCCCTTCTCAGAGCCCCATTTCTCTATGTGTTCCTGTTCCTGTGGGGGATACTGGGGGAGTCTAGGGAGTTCAGGGGGCTAATCATTAGAGCCAAAACTTGTTCAAGTTCCTGTAGGTGAGTGGCCTGTTTTGCAATTGAACAGCTCTGCTTTACCATTGCCCCCCGAAGATCCCTCCTTGTGATGGCCCCCCCAGTGGGTTACTGTTCCCTGGGTCGTAAGCTCTGTGGGGGGGTGGGGAGGCTTGCGCACACGTGTATGTGTGTGTTAGTCAAAGTCATGTCTGACTCTTTGTGACCCCATGGACTGCAGCCCGCCAGGCTCCCCTGTCCTTGGGATTCTCCAGGCAAGGATTTTGGAGTGGTAGCCATTCCCTTCTCCAAGAAACCTTCTAAACCCAGGGACCAAACTGAAGTCTGTCACATTGCAGGTAGATTCTTTACCATCTGAGCCACCAGGGAAGCCTTTCATGGGGAAATTTTTAGCAATTAACATTTCTCTTTCTTTCCAAATGGCAGCATAAGCATGTAGCACGTGGAACCCATATTTGGAGTCAGTAAACATTTAATTTTTTATCCTTCCCTAATTGCAAAGCTCTCATTAACGCAATTAGTTCAGCCTTCTGAGCTGATGGGTGGCAGGGCCTTGGCTCCTGTTCTATTCATCTAGACTAACTGTGGTGTACGTGGCCTTTTGGGTTCCTATTTCTACAAAACTGCTGCCATCAGTAAACCATCTGACCTCAGGGCTGTGAGGAGTTTCATCTAGATCAGACCTACTGGATTAAGTTTGTCCTATGGTCTCTATACACTGATGTGCTAAGTCTCTACTCTCCACTGGGAGTTTCTGGGTTTAGGGTCTCACATATCTTTAAGGTGGGCTTCCCTGATAGCTCAGTTGGTGAAGAATCCACCTGCAATGCCGGAGACCCCAGTTTGATTCCTGGGTCGGGAAGATCCCCTGGAGAAGGGAAGGGCTGCCCACTCCAGTATTCTTGGACTTCCCTTGTGGTTCAGCTGGTAAAGAATCCACCTGCAATGTAGGAGACCTGGGTTCAGTCCCTGGGTTGGGAAGATCCCCTGGAGAAGGGAAGGGCTGCCCACTCCAGTATTCTTGGACTTCCCTTGTGGCTCAGCTGGTAAAGAATCCACCTGCAATGTAGGAGACCTGGGTTCAGTCCCTGGGTTGGGAAGATCCCCTGGAGAAGGGAAGGGCTACCCACTCCAGTATTCTCGGACTTCCCTTGTGGCTCAGCTGGTAAAGAATCCACCTGCAATGTGGGAGACCTGGGTTCAGTCCCTGGGTTGGGAAGATCCCCTGGAGAAGGGAAGGGCTACCCACTCCAGTATTCTTGGACTTCCCTTGTGGCTCAGCTGGTAAAGA
This sequence comes from Redunca redunca, assembly GCA_006410935.1. Lineage (NCBI taxonomy): Eukaryota > Metazoa > Chordata > Mammalia > Artiodactyla > Bovidae > Redunca > Redunca redunca. The sequence goes on from SJYQ01000059.1 coordinate 643,417, forward strand.
ATCCACCTGCAATGCGGGAGACCTGGGTTCAATCCCTGGGCTGGGAAGATCCCCTGGAGAAGGGAAAGGCTACCCACTCCAGTATCCTGGCCTGGAGAATTCCATGGACTGTATAAGTCCATGGGGTTGCAAAGAGTCAGACACAACTGAGCGACTTTCACTTTCACATCTTTAAGGTAGTATTGGAGGCGTCCACTGGAGGGGCCTGGTATCTTGTTAACCCTCCTCCAGTTAACCAGTGTGTCCTTTGACCTCCAGGGTGTCAGGGTTTCTCCATTCAAAGGCATGATGATAGTGAGAGTCTGGATAAAGAGAATTATTTTAAAAATGCAGCTTTGAAGTCCAGAATAGAAATACTGGGTGTTTCCTGAACCCTGGGGAGGAAGGTGTGCAATTTTGGCACCAGTGGGTGAATAGGGATGAGAGCTTCACTCACTGTTTGTACGTCTTGAACAAACTGACACTCCCCATTAGGCTTGTGAACAGGGAGGATCAAGGTGTTGCAGGGGATTGGCAGGGGCTGATGTGCCCGTGTTTTAGGAATCTGCTGAACAGCAGTTGGATTCCCCTCAGGGCCCCTTGGGCTTTAAGGGATATTGTTGCTTGCAGAGGTATTTTCCCAAGGCCTTAACCTTATATTATTAGGGGGGGTCACATTTTGCCCTTCCTGGTACTGAGGTATCCCAAACTGCAGGATCCATCTGTTCTCTTGTGTCTTGCCATCAATATTTTGATGCCCAACAGGTGGGTCTTCTAGGGCTATTGATAAACGCATTCTCTGCTCGGATTCTTGACATCCTCGGACTTCATCCTGTTCTAAAAAACATACTAGCTCCTAACTTATTCAGCAGATCTCTCCCAAGGTGGGGGGGAGGGCATTCTGGCATATATAAGGAGTACTAATAATCATGTTGTCCTGGAGCTTAGGTTGAACACTGTACCGTAACAGCACTAGCCCTCCTTTCTTGTATTTCCCGTTCGTCTAGATTACAGATAAGCTCCAGAGGGTTACATAGGACCTAAACCTTTCTCAGCTACTGACTGGTAAAGTAAGGGATATAATTCTTATGTGGGGTTTTAAAACTCTTCAGTTCTGCTCCTTTGTTCTATATGATTGTTATTCCCCTTGTGTAATCCAGCAGTTACTGTAATAGTGCCTCATAAAAAGGACTTAGAAATTTATTCAATAAATGATAACCAGAGCAGTCTATAACCTGTCATACTATGCAGAACAGTTTAAAATATGCTTTAACACAGCCAGGTAAACAACTCTATATCTGATATCTGATCTCATAGCCACCTTAATTTCATTTTTTGTCTAAACAAATTACTTTTATACTAAATGGGGAGGCCATCAGCTTGAACAATCATCTTAAGGCAGAATAATAGTTTTTGATGGAAAAATCTATCAGATTTCTTTCAAAAGAAAAGAGATGTAAGATAGGAAATTTCTTTATATCTTGCATTAAAGGAGCTGGAAAATTATTTTAAAGATTTTAGCAGTCCACTGTGGCTCTTTTGCCTGTGTGTGAAAGAGCTTCCCTGGTGGCTCGGATGGTAAAAAGAACCTGCCTCCAAAATAGGAGACCTGGGTTCAATCCCCAGATAGAGAAGATCCCCTGGAGAAGGGAATGGCAACTCACTCCAGTATCCTTGCCTGGAGAATTCCACGGACAGAGGAGCCTGGTGGGCTATAGTCCATGGGATTGCAAAGAGTCGGACACGCCTTTGTGTGTACTGAACTGCAACTAGTAATGACAGACCTGATCCCGCAGGCAAGGGGAGATGTAAAACGCCTTGCCTTAGGGCCGTCCATCAGCTCCTGTCATGGTTGGAAAGGAAGCCGGCTGGCCAAGTCAGAACAGAGCAGTGTCTGCAAGAAATTCAGTTCTCCTGCCTGCTGACACCCGAGGCTTGGCTGGAGTGATGAGGATGGATGGAGTGGGATCTGGAGCCCAGCAGGCACTCCAGTCCCGTTGGTGTGTGTGGAGTTCTCGTCCAAGAGGTTAGAGCTGGGCTGGTAGGGGTGGCTCCTCTGGCGCCCACTGGGGGCGCTCAGGACCTTCCCCACTCCAGGGCCCCTCCTGCTGACAAAAGGCACCCTTGTTCGGACCCAGGTGGCTTCTTGGTGGTCCCTCCAGCCTTCTCAGCCCTCCAGGGTCTCCTGGAGGTGGTGGGTGAATCAGAGAGGCCAGAAGCCAAGTTCCCTTTCTTAGCCTCTTGCCCTTCCTGGCCTCCTTTCCCCCTTAAGTCTCAGTTGGTGCAGACCTTGAAGGCCTCCTCTGCTAAAGTTGACAGCGGGACTTAGGGCCCAGCCTCAAGCTTTTGTAATTCCCTCCAGGTATCAGGCATAGGTTGGGTGATAGAACGCATGGCCCGTGGTGTCCTCCCCTCTGTGGACTCAGGGTCTGTGTGGGTGTCCTTCCTGAATGCTTTTGTCTCCTGGCTCAGGAACACTCTGGGTTTTTGTCTTTTTCCTGTGCAACCTCTTGGATTTTATCATAATCTACAGGTTTTACCATATACCTTTTCATTCCTTCCTTGCATAAGCTTAACTTATGGTTTTACCATACACCATTTCATTCCTTCCCTGCATAAGCCTACTCTTAGAAGACAGACAAGTAATATCATGTCTCATCCTAGCCACGGCCTGCATGATCTTCGTAGTCCCATTGTGGGTCGTGCTCTAGAATGTCATCGCCATCTGCCTGGTGGATTTGGTGACCAGTGTGGATTTGGGGCCAGGAGGCCAGCTGCATGTTCCCTGGCCTTTCTCAGTATGTGCTCCTTTTTATCCGAGGTACAACAGTGGGCCAGGATAACCATGATGTCCTGCCAGGTGGGGGCTTCCCAGGTGGGGCTCAGGGGTAAAGAATCCGCCTGCCAAGCAGGAGACGTGCATTCGATCCCTGGGTCGGGAAGATCCCCTGGAGGAGGGCATGACAACCCACTCCAGTATTCTTGCCTGGAGAATCCCGTGGACAGAGGGGCCTGGCAGGGCAGTGGGGTCACATAGGGTTGGACACAATTGAGTAAGCAGCAGCAGCAGCCTGGCAGGTGAGAGTGGATGCCAACCCCAGCCTGGCAGCTTCATCCTCAGCTTGTCTGGGTTCTCTGAACCTGGCAAACCTCTCCTTACAGAATAACCCAATTAGTTTAGGATCTCTATTTGGAAAGTTCCAGGAGCCCTTCGAAGTGCCCCAAAGTTAGTTAGAGGTCAAAAGAACTTCGTATTTGACCTTGGGTTAGTCTGTCAGACATTTTAAAAAGTTTTAAGGCACCCAATCAGATAGGATCATAAGTATCTGTGAAACAATGCTTATTCTGTGTGCTACGATGGGGGAGAAAAAGATTTTAAAAAGTAAATACAGATCACTTAATGGCATAGAAACTCACACAGTCTGGTATCAAAAGTACGCCAGGAAAACATTGTTCTCTTATGAGAAAGAGAAGCCAAATTCAGTCCTTTATAAGCCTACTCTTAGAAATATCCGTTTACCTGATTAAGTTTAATCCAACCTTAGGAGACTCTGACCACATAAAAAATTCTTTTCCCAGTGTTCCTCTTCTGCAAACCTCCTGCCATTTCTGTAGTCATACTTTTTTCCCCATTCAGAAAAGTGAAAAGTGAAAGTCGCTCACTCGTGTCCAACTCTTTGTGACCCCATGGACTATACAGTCCATGGAATTCTCCAAGCCAAAATACTGAGGAGGGTAGCCTTATCCCCTTCTCCAGGGGATCTTCCCAATCCAGGGATTGAACCCAGGTCTCCAGGTCTCCCACATTGCAGGCAGATTCTTTACCAGCTGAGCCACCAGGGAAGCCCAAGACTGGAGTGGGTAGCCTATCCCTTCTCCAGAAGATCTTCCTGACTCAGGAATCGAACTGGGGTCTCCTGCACTGCAGGTGGATTCTTTAACAACTGAGCTATCGGGGAAGCCCTCCCCATTCAGAAATAGCCAGCAGATCATCCTTTTTTCTTTCAACAAAAATACATTTCCATTCCTCATACTTTCTTTTCTGAGAACAGACATCCTATTTTGCTTAAGCAACCATGAACTGTCTGCTACATTAGCATTCTATAGGTTGGTAAAGGACACTGCACAGTGGCACCAAACATCTTTAGTTTCTCTCTCACAAGAAGACAGAAGGGGGGAAATTAGACCTCTTCAGCAATAATGTCCCTAATATTTTATCTTAGTTCAAATGGCCTGGATAGTCAATGAATTCCTATCATTTAACTTAAGTTGGTTTCAACTTGGCAAAATTTGGAGAGACTGTTTTAGACGGATGTTTCCAAAATATAATTATTGCTATAGAGTTTCCTAAAGAGTTCTTATCCCAGTTACACCTACTTAAAAGTTTAATTGTATCAGGTTGACTTCCCTGTTGACAGATTTCATAACAAAAGCAATATGCACTTATTGACTTTCAGTAGCCCTAGGAACAATAAAAGTATTACACTTAATGTCGATCACTCTAAAGTCATTAGAGTGTATTAATGAAATCCACAAGCTTAAGCTAGCTTTAATACCAGATATTAATTAAATATTGAATATTTTCCAGATCATGTGAACCCAAAATTATTCTGGTGAGGCTCTTCTATGTTTCTGAAAAGACTGATGCCAATTAAATGCAGCTCATTTGCAAGTTAATTTTTACATAAAGACAGAATCAGAGATCTCATTGTTTTCTTGCTTGAATTGAAAATGCGCTTCCCTCAACCCCGCCTTTTTCCCCCTTAGTCTGGGAGACCACAGATGAATCAGATAGTTCTCGAGAGCTCAGGCAGGAATGGTTGCAAATGCTTTGGAAGGGACATTGCAAGCTCCTGTCTTTTCTTTTTGTTCTTTAAAAATCCCACCAAGTCACCTAAGCCTGGAGTCTCCAGCAGTGTGGGCTATTTGTGGGCACAGTGGAGAACTTCAGCCTGAAAATACAATGTCAGCAGAGAATTCCAGGAGAAGTTGGAATTAACATAACAAACAAAGAGGCCAATCACAAAACTTAAAGACATAAACTAGAAGCTTGTAGGATGGAGGGGACGGGAGTGCAGGGGTGAGGACTTAGGGAGGAAGATGGAGAAGCTGTGTTCAGTGGTCCCGGAGGTGCCCAGAGCCCCTCTCAGAAGGGGACAAGTGCCCCGTGTTGAATGTCTCGAAGTCTGCTACCAACCAGGGTTCTTGGTCTTCCCCAGTTGATAGAAATGGACTAGAGACCAGACAAGGAATCCCAGCAAGGCTTTACTGGGCCGCTGCTGCAGCAGAGGGCAGCGAGAACGGCAGCAGGTTCCCTTGCTCACTTGCCCCCTGTGGAGGTGGATGCGTGAGCATGTTCCTTGTACGGGGTGAGCGCAGGGGTGCATCCAGGGCTTGGGCTGGAGGGGTAGCTTAGGTGTTTTGCCCACCCCTTAGGTGGTAGTGTGTGCAGGGGGCACACACTACCCTGCTTTGGCTCCAGGTTCTTCAAAAGTGGCTTTTTTACTCTCTGTATCTTTTGTCCAGAACTTGTCCCAGCTGCCCATGCACGCAGTTATTTTTAGTCCCGTACAGTTAGTTTCTTTGTGTTTGGTTGCTGGAGGGGAGGTGTGTCGGATGCAAGCATTGCAGCACCGCCGCTGAGAGCCCCAGGTCCCAGCTGGTCTCATGTCTACAATGTAAATTTTTATATTTTTTAGGCCTTTAGAAAATATTTACGTAGTCATCCTGAAGAGTCATATTCTTTACAAAAGCTAGACATGGAATTTGGGAGTCACTCAGTCCTGGGGCTTCTGGTGGGGCCACTAGTCTCCTTGACCTTAGAGTCATCACTGTCCAGTCATGGACCGATTCCACGGTCAGACAGCTGGACGGATGGATGGAGCTCTTTGGTCAAGAGGTCAAATGATTTTTCAGGGATGATAGCACATATTTAAAGGTGTACTAATAATACACTGATCAAATGTTCCTGAATAGCATCACCACACAGGATCTGAAAGGCTTAGAATCAGGCAGATTACACGGGCTGCCTAAATTCTCTGGAGTTTACACTCAGTTGTTATTTCTAATACCTTGACTTCCTGCTACATGAAAAAGAAAACACCTCAAATCAGAGATCAATACAGAGGTCCCTGACTCTCAGAGGCATAGTGTGGCAATGCCTGCAGGGCACAGATGGCTTAGGCAGCATAATGGTAAGCTTTTATTTTCTGCCTTAAGAAAAAGACAGTGACTTTCACCTATTGCAACACTGAGGCTTATGCTTCACAATTGATGTTGCTGCATTAGTGTATTTCTATGGATCTAATATGTTCCCAACAATTACACTTTTCCTTCTGGGAGGTTGTGGAAATGTGTACATGGGCAGCCCTGCCCACCCCCATCCATCATGAGAATCCTGGGGTAAACATATGCATAGGGTCTGGAGAAGTCTTGACAAACAGCAGGTTCAACAGCTGGTATTGGGGTGTGCCTTGGAGATGAAGGCTCAAGGGCACAGCTCTGCTCCCTGGAAAGACAGAGAAAGTGTAGCAGGGTCCATGATCCAGAGGAACGAGAGTAGAGGAAGGATGGGGAATAAGAAGAGACTCGGATCCGGGGTAAGGAGAGGTTGCAAGTGAACCTGGAGTCATGGACAGGACAGTGGGGTGCAGAGCAAGGCAGCTGAACCCAAGGAAGGCAGCAAGCGGAGGAGCGGATGTTGAGCCCAAGCTCACAGTGGGGTCGGTTCCAGAGTCTGGGCTGAGCTGAACCAGGAGTGGAGGTCAAAGGGCTCCTGTTACAAAGGGCAGCACACCAAAGAAGCCATGTTCATCATTGCACTGTTGAGTCCATGTCAGCCAAGTTTTTGGTACAAATCATCCCCGGAGTTTCAGATGGTAAAGAATCCGCCTGCAATGCAGGAGACCCGGGTTTGATCCCTGGGTCAGGAAGATCCCCTGAAGGAGAGCATGGCAACCCACTCCAGTATTCTTGCCTGGAGAATTCCATGGACAGAGGAGCCTGGAGGGCTACAGTCCATGGGGTTGCAAAGAGTCAGACACGACTGAGCGACCAGCACTTTGAACCCTTTCATAAGTGCATGGCTCCATGCAGCGCTCACCGACTGCACGCACCCACGTAAGCAGCCCGGATCCAGACAGGGTCCCTCTCCTGGCCCTTCCTGGTCACCCCCATCCCTCCAAGGAAGACCACCAGCTGACTCCCCACCTCAGAGATGGAGATATGAAGTGTCTAAAGAACAAAGTTTCTGATATTTATAAGTCAGGCCACCTGCATTTCTGCCATCCTTTGAGAAACCACGGCCTGTGACCCTGACTCGCTCCCTGGTAGCTACCCCTTCAGGAGGACGTGGTCTCAGCAGGTCCCACCCGTCTCCTGTTTTGTCACCTGCTGGGCCCTCTGGTGTAAGAGCCTGCAACCCTCGCCTTTTCCACCTCTTGATCACAATCTGACTCTGTACTCTTGACCACCCAAGCCCTTTGTACACCAAGGTAGTATTAGATAAAGAAATACGAACATCAAAGAAGGCAAACATTTTTTTCTCCTGATTTATCACATTTCCCCATTTTATAAAAACGCCCCATAATTCCTTCAATCAGCCAAGATTTCTGTAGTTGTCTGTTCAAAATATCTACAGACTCTTTATCTACAGGTAGTGAAACGAGAGTCAGGAGACCTGAGTTTTACTCTCACGTTCTGCCACTAATCAGCTTTGTGTGATGTGTGTAACTTTTAAGGCCTCCTTTATTTTTGAAAAATCTGTAACATAAGAACCTTAAATGATCTCTGAGGATCCTATAAGTTTGGATATTTTATAATCCTTGGACTTACAGTGAGGTCACCTTGGAGCTGATGCAGACAGCGGGGCAAATAAATCACCTAGTCTCATCCTCCTTGCTGGGTGGACACAGCCCATGGCCAGGGGGGCTGGGTGGACAGGTGAGATTTCTGGAACCCAGCATCATTCCAAGGGCAGGCATCATTGTCTGTAGAGTAGGGGCAAACAGCAGTAAGAAGATGGGCTCCAAACACACTGTTATATTTAAAGTGGATATACCTACTGTAGAGCACAGGGAACTCTGCTTAATGTTATGTGACAGCCTGGATGGGAGGGGAGTTTGGGGGAGATGTGTGGATATGGATATCTGTGGCTGAGTCCCTTTGCTGTCCACCTGAAACCATCACAACATTGTTAATCGCCTATGCTGCTACTGCTAAGTCGCTTCAGTCATGTCCGACTCTGTGCGACCCCATAGACGGCAGCCCACCAGGCTCCCCCATCCCTGAGATTCTCCAGGCAAGAACACTGGAGTGGGTTGCCATTTCTTTCTCCAATGCATGAAAGTGAAAAGTGAAAGTGAAGTCGCTCAGTCCTGTCTGACTCTTCGCGACTGCAGCCCACCAGGCTCCTCCATCCATGGGATTTTCCAGGCAAGAGTACTGGAGTGGGATGCCTATACACCAATACAAAATAAGAAGTTAAAAGAGAAAATGACTCATAGGTGGTCATTTCTTATTTACCACCGTTTGCCAGCAATTCTCAACAATGTTGGTGATAAAATACTCCCCCTAATATATTTTGTTGGCTAAGTTCTAAACCATGGCTGCAGTTCCCTTTGAGTTTTAACAATGTATATAATGTGTGCTTTAACAGAGCACAGGGTTAGTATGTGTTTCTTACTAAGCCTTGTATCCTACATGGATATCATCCTAACACATACAGATGCCACTGTACAAATTCATTTGGAAGAAAGTTAGTGATGGTTCGAAATTTTCTCAGTGCACTTGGAGCACAGTCTGTGTCTCCGCTTCTGGAGACAATATATTCCTGAGTTTTAACAGTGGGTTCAAAATGAACAGTGACAGTGCTGAGATGGCAAGGACCAGAAACAGACCTTGAGAGGCTTTGGGTCTGCCCTTTGGGGGAGTACCTTGGAGGTGGTGAGACTGAGCGTGAGCTGCAGGGGAAAGCTGTTTTGTTGTGAAGTGTGAGTGTTCATTCATATGTGAAATATTTTGCTGAATTCGAACAAAACCTTTGAAGCTGAAATCTATTTTTACTATTTTATTTAAATCTAAATGATGAACCAAGAAAATAATGATTATTCCCGCAAAATAACTTTAACGTAAGAGGAGAAAGGTATTAAAAGTGATCTGTTTGGGGGGTTGAAGACTCTCAGTATGTTGGCCACCAACGCCCATTTGTTCTCTCCTCACATTTTTACCAGTTACTGGCCAAAATCCTCCCAAGAACAAGCGTCCAAAGGAGCCAGGAGAGAACAGGATCAAGCCTACCAACAAAAAGGTGAAGCCCAAAATTCCTAAGATAAAGGACAGGGACTCTGCTGATCCAACGACAAAAACACAGTCTATAATGACGCAAATGATGGATAAAGGTCGCTTCCAGAAACCCGCTGCTACCCTGAGCCTGATGGCAGGGCAAACTCTGGAGCTTCGATGTAAAGGGAATAAAATCGGATGGAGCTATCCTGCATACCTCGACACCTTTAAGGACACCCGCCTCAGGTAAGCTCTAATTTTTTTAGCAACAGTTAAAACGGACATATATTCACTTATTTTTGGCTGCATTGGGTCTCCGCTGCTGTGTGCGCGTTTTCTGTAGTTGCCTCGTAGGGCTTACTCTCCAGTTGTGTTCGGGGTTCCCATGGCAGCGGCTTCTCCTGTTGCAGAGCATGTGTTCTGGGGCGCTTGGTCTTCACTAGTCATGTTGCTTGGAGTTAGTTGCCCCACAGCCTGTGGGATCCTCCCGGACCAGGGACCGAACCTGTGTCTCCTGCATTGGCAGGTTGATTCTTAACTACTGCACCACCAGGGAAGCTGGCCTTTTTATTTTTCCAGCTTTTTTGGGGTTAGGGATTTGGTTTCATACTCTTGTTTAATATCACATTGTGTCTGACATCTACCATTTCATGCTGCTGCTGCTGCTGCTAAGTTGCTTCAGTCATGTCCGACTCTGTGAGACCCCATAGACAGCCCACCAGGCTCCCCCATCCCTGGGATTTTCCAGGCAAGAACACTGATTATAAAAACAGAAGCTCAGTGAGCAAAAGGCACTGATTTTATTTCTTCACCCGATTAAAATTATTGCAAATTCTACCAACACTGGTTAAACAGTGAACTGTTATAGGAAGCCATATGACAGATAGTTGAAACTGTGATGTATAGAGGTAGACATTTAAGAATTCATATTGGAAAAAATAATGGACTCAATGCTTCATGTTATTGTTAAAGTAATTGTGATAAAAAACTGATTAATGGGAGATTGCTATGAGCAATTTGACCATAGATTAATTGCTTTTGAACATATATTTTCACCAACAATGTAGGAGGGTTCCCTTTTCTCCACACCTACCCCAGTGCTTGTTATTTGTAGACATTTTTTTTGCCACTTTATTTTTTTAACAGAAGGATAATTGCCTTACAGAATTTTGTGGTTTTCTGTCATACATCAGCATCTTATCTGTAGGCATTTTAATGATGGCCATTCTGACCAGTGTGAGGTGGTACCTCATTGTGGTTTTGATTGGTATTAATTATCACTAATTAATAATAATTAGTGACGTTGGGCATCTTTTCATGTGCCTACTGGCCATCTGTATGTCTTCTTGGAGAAATGTCTATTAAGATCTTCTGTCCAGTTTTCGATTGGGTTGTTTGCTTTTTGTTGTTAAGTTGTATGAGTTGTTTGTATATTTTGGAGATTAAGCCTTTGTCAGCTGTATAACTTGCAAATATTTTCTCCCAGTCCTTAGGTTGTGTTTTCATTTTTTAATGGTTTTCTTTGCTATGGAAGAGTTTGCAAGTTTGATTAAATCTTATTTGTTTATTTTTGTTTTTATTTCTGTTGCTTTGGGAGACTGACATTGGTAAACATTGGTATGACTTATGTCAGAGAATGTTTTGCCTATGCTCTCATCCAGAAGCGTTATAGTGTCATGTCTTAATGTTTAAGTCTTTAAGGCATTTTGAGTTTATTTCTGTGCATGGTGTGAGGGTGTGTTCTAACTTCACTGATGTACATGCAGCTGTTCAACATTCCCAGTACCACCTGAAGAGACTGGGTGTTTTTTCCCCTCCAATTTTATATTCTTGCCTCCTTTGTCAACATTAATTCAACTTGGTGTGTGGATTTATTTCTGGGCTCTCTGTTTTGTTCCTTTTATGCATATGTCTGTTTTTGTATCAATATCATATGGTGGTTTTTATTTAAAAAATTTTTTAAATTGGAATGTAACTACATTAATGTGTTAGTTTCTGCTGTAAC
>SJYQ01000060.1:22554-32928 GCA_006410935.1 Redunca redunca
ATTAAAACTGTGCTCTTAAAAAAGAATCTTGAATTCTTCACTCTGATATGTCTGCAGAAATCCATAGGTATCAATATATATTTAATTATAATTAAGGATTGCATAGACAATCCATATTAATCTCCTTCAGGAGTCTTTGTCAAGTTTGATTTGATGAGATAATTGAAATAAAGCTGCATAATATAGAAATATGAATTTATGGATAAGAAAATGAAGTAATCAGGAATGAATCAGAAGTACTAAAGAAATCAGGAATTTCTAGGCTACAATGAGAATAAAGGGGGAGTGAGAACTCTCTAAAGGTCATACAGTGTTCTCTTTATATTGCTCCCTCTCTTTCCCTGTCTGTCCACCTATAGTTCTCTAAAGAGATAGTTAAAAATAGTGTATAATGCATTTTAGCTAAACCTTCAACAGTGAAACTAAATGCTGAACTAAATGCAGAATTACAAAAATCTTAGTTTAAATAACAATTCTTTGAAACACTTTAAAATTTATGTCAAGACTTTCTTTAAAATTTATTGTTTTAAAAACAACTTTTCTTCCCACCAGATTTCCCTGGTGGCTCAGATGGTTTTTTTAAAAAAAAAAATCTGCCTGCAATGTGGGAGATCCCAGGTTTGGGAAGATCCCATGAAGAAGAGAATGACAACCCTCTCCAGTATTCTTGCCTCGAGAAACCCATGGACAGAGGAACCTGGCAGGCTACACTCCATGGGATTGCAAGAGTTAGACACAACTTAGTGACTAAACCATTACCAAGTGACTAGCACTTTACTTATAGTACTTGGTAGCTTCTCAAATCTAAATCTTTGGAACTATCCTTATAAAATTTGAGGTCCGTAATTAATATACTTGGATAAAGACCTAGAATCAATTTTTACCTAGCTTTTCAGGAAGAATTGTACAACAGATGAAAGAATTAGAGTATCTCTAAAGATAGACAAATCCTCAAAATAATATGGTAAATTTAACAAAAATGAATATAACATCTAGTATTTTGCTTCAATAAATTAATTTTATGACATAGACTATCATAAATTGAGTTTACATACAGAGATAATTTACCTGATAATAATGCCTTTTTCCAATTAGAAAAAATATATATACACTCATGTGCACACACACACACAAACACATGTATACAGCACTCCCTGCCCTTAGTTTATAAGCTATTGGAGGATATGAAGATATGATGATCCAGTGTAGTATGGCCTTCACCTTGTTTGGCCGGAATAAGAAATGCCTTTGAGAGTGATGACACTTAAATTGTGTTTTAATAGTGCTTCTTGGCTGCATAATAAGATACATGGATGAGACAAACAGGAGCTAAAGTTGGGAAAGTGGAGAGGTTGTTATTAGCAGAGTGCCAGTATGGAATGCTAAAGTTCTTGGCCTTTATCTTGTGCCTGATGAAAAAGCTGTCGTGTTATTTAAGCTGTGGAATGGCGTGTGTATTTTAGAAAGGTTGCTTTAGAAACAGAGTATGAAACAGAGTATAAAACAGTGTGTGGAGAGACACTAGGGTTTTTAAGGAGTCCTAAATGATAAGAGACTGGGGAAAAAAGACATCTGTATTTAAATATTTCACAGTGTCGTGTATCTCTGTATTATAATTTCACTTGTTTTCATAGAAGAAAATGAACCATGTTACTTTCACTTCAAAGATCTAATCTAGACTGATGCTTTTTTGTTTCGTTCTGTTTTTGATTCCTGCTAAATGTTGCTAGAGCCTATTTCAAGGAAAAAGAAGCTAAGTAGCTAAACCATCAGAACTTTGGAGGGCTACAGGTAAAAAATTATTTGTAACTAGATTAATTTATGAACTCCACATAGTATCACACTGAATTTAGGGTTTGTAAAACACTGCATTGTGTGTACATACTTAAGAAATCTGGATTGATTCTAAAAGGTATAGGCTCTCATTCTAGTGTAAATTTGCAATCTGATGGTAATTAGAAAATTCAGCAAAAAGTTTTTAATAGATATATATTTACTATCATTGTCATCATTGTGACAAATATGTTTGTGCAGAAGCTGAAGCTGCAATACTTTGGCCACCTGATGCAAAGAGCTGATTCATTAGAAAAGACCCTGATGCTAGGAAAGATTGAAGGCAGGAGGTGAAGGGGATGACAGAGGATGAGATGGCTGGATGTAACAATTTACATAGTTAATATTTGACATGGTTAATATTTGAGGCACAGTTATTTGATTTCTCTGTGGAAATCAAATCATATAAATCGTATTTATATCCATTAATTACTTGCTTTACCTGTAAGCATATTTATATGAATACAGATATATTTTTAAAAGAAATTTATTAAGTAATGGAAATTTTGCCCCTTCCCATTTTGCCAGTCAATTTTATAAACATTGATATTGTAACATCTTGGTAAACATTATTTGAATCTCTGAGGGTTTTGATTGCTATGCTTAGGTCATAATATGCATACAGAGTTTTCTGTCTGGCTCTTTTTGTTTTCACAGTTGTTCCCATTTGATTATGAGCAATTATGCTGCTGCATAAACATTACAGCTTGCCATGATAGCTTCTTTTTTCTTGCACGTTCATGAAAAATTTACTATGTAAATACTTTTAATGTGAAAATTCTACTGTTTACTATGTCATATATATTTTTCAGAGCAATAATCACTGTAGGTAAAAAACAGCTTATGTATTATCTTATTTAGTGTGGAGAACCCAGCTGGTATGAATGAGAACCATAATGTCTCAATTAAAATAAACACAACCATAAACAACATATCTCTAAATAAAAATGCATTAGTAGAAGAATTGCTTCCAGACAGGAGCTGTATATTTTGAATGCATGGTACAATGTAGAGAGACCAGGTGTGCATTTATCTTATGGAGGGAAATGCCAAATTTAAAATAATGTTTAATAAAATCTAGAATAGTTCTTTTTGTGTATGGTGTTAGAAAGTGTTCTAGTTTCATTCTTTTACAAGTGGTTGACCAGTTTTCCCAGCACCACTTGTTAAAGAGATTGTCTTTAAGCCATTGTATATTCTTGCCTACTTTCTTGAAGATAAGGTGTCCATAGATGTGTGGATTTATCTCTGTGCTTTCTATTTTGTTTCATTGATCTATATTTTTGTCTTTGTGCCAGTACCATACTGTCTTGATCACTGTGGCTTTGTAGTAGAGCCTGAAGTCAGGCAGGTTGATTCCTCCAGTTCCAGTCTTCTTTCTCAAGATTGCTTTGGCTATTCGACGTTTTCTGTATTTCCATACAAACTGTGAAATTATTTGTTCTAGCTCTGTGAAAAATACCGCCGGTAGCTTGATAAGGATTGCATTGAATCTGTGGATTGCTTTGGTTAGTATTCCCATTTTTACTATATTGATTCCTCCAATCCATGAACATGGTATATTTCTCCATCTATTAGTGTCCTCTTTGATTTCTTTCATCATTGTTTTATAGTTTTCTATATATAGGTCTTTAGTTTCTTTAGGTAGATATATTCTTAAGTATTTTATTCTTTTCGTTGCAGTGGTGAATGGAATTGTTTCCTTAATTTCTTTTTCTACTTTCTACTTTCTAATTTCTTTTTCTACTTTCTACTTTGTGTTGATTTTATATCCTGCAACTTTGCTATATTCATTGATTAATTTTCTGGTGGAGTCTTTAGTGTTTTCTATGTAGAGGATCATGTCATCTGCAAACAGAGTTTTACTTCTTCTTTTCCAATGTGGATTCCTTTTATTTCTTTTTCTGCTCTGATTGCTGTGGCCAAAACTTCCAGAACTATGTTGAATAGTAATGGTGAAAGTGGGCACCCTTATCTTGTTCCTGACTTTAGGGGAAATGCTTTCAATTTTTCACCATTGAGGATAATGTTTGCTGTGGGTTTGTCATATTTAGCTTTTATTATGTTGAGGTATGTTCCTTAATGGGAGCTAATTAAAATTAAAAGCTTCTGCACAACAAAGGAAAGTATAAGCAATGGTGAAAAGACAGCCTTCGGAATGGGAGAAAATAATAGCAAATGAAGCAACTGACAAACAACTAATTTCAAAAATATGCAAGCAACTCCTGCAGCTAAATTCCAGAAAAATAAATGACCCAATCAAAAAATGGGCCAAAGAACTAAACAGACATTTCTCCAAAGAAGACACAGATGGCTAACAAACACATGAAAAGATGCTCAACATCCCTCATTATCAGAGAAATGCAAATCAAAACCACAGTGAGGTACCATTTCACACCAGTCAGAATGGCTGTGATCCAAAAGTCTGCAAGCAATAAATGCTGGAGAGGGTGTGGAGAAAAGGGAACCCTCTTACACTGTTGGTGGGAATGCAAACTAGTACAGCCACTATGGAGAACAGTGTGGAGGTTCCTTAAAAAACTGGAAATAGAACTGCCTTATGACACAGCAATCCCACTACTGGACATACACACGGAGGAAAACAAAATTGAAAGACACATGTGTACCCCAATGTTCATCGCAGCACTGTTTGTAATAGCCAGGACATGGAAGCAACCTAGATGTCCATCAGCAGATGAATGGATAAGAAAGCTGTGGTACATATACACAAGGGAGTATTCAGTTCAGTTCAGTTCACTCGCTCAGTCGTGTCCGACTCTTTGTGACCCCATGAATCGCAGCACGCCAGGCCTCCCTGTCTATCACCAACTCCCAGTTGTTCACTCAGACTCACGTCCATCGATTCGGTGATGCCATCCAGCCATCTCATCCTCTGTCATCCCCTTCTCCTCCTGCCCCCAATCCCTCCCAGCATCAAAGTCTTTTCCAGTGAGTCAACTCTTTGCATGAGGTGGCCAAAGTACTGGAGTTTCAGCTTTAGCATCATTCCTTCCAAAGAAATCCCAGGGTTGATCTCCTTCAGAATGGACTGATTACTCAGCCATTAAAAAAGAATATATTTGAATCAGTTCTGAGGTGGATGAAACTGGAGCCTAGTATACAGAGTGAAGTAAGCCAGAAAGAAAAACACCAAAACTATATACTAATGCATATATATATATATATATGGAATTTAGAAAGATGGTAATGATAACTCTATGTGAGACAGCAAAAGAGACACAGATGTATAGAACAGTCTTTTGGGCTCTGTGGGAGAGGAAGAGGGTGGGATGACTTGGGAGAATGGCATTGAAACACATATAATATCATATATGAAATGAATCAGCAGTCCAGGTTCGATGCATGGTACTGGATGTTTGGGGCTGGTACACTGGGATGACCCAGAGGGATGTAATGGGGAGGGAGGTGGGAGGGGGCTCAGGATGGGGAATACATGTACACCCATGGCAGATTCATGATGTATGGCAAAACCAATATTATAAAGGAATTAGCCTCCAATTAAAATAAATAAATTTAAATTAAAAATAAATAAATAAAGAGAGAAAAAAAAAAGAAGGCTTTGTGAAAGACTTTCAAGTAAGTCTGGAGTGATAGGTAAGATTTCCAAAGAATAAAGAGAGAGGAAAGACATTGAGAGATGTTAATATAGAATGTGTTAGAAAGATGCTAATAGTAATAGTTTAAGTTCATGTAGAAAAGTAAATCAGGTAGAAAGTCTTCAGCTTGTAAAATCCTTTGAATTATAGACTTATTTGGGACTTTTGTTAGTAAAGTTTTTTTGTTTTGTTTTGATTTTAAGAGAGTACAAGTCCAAATCTAGTGTCTTTGCCTGGGTTCTTAAGCCTGGATTACAAGCTTATATGCTCCTCTTTTCTTAGGGAATACATCTCAAAGAACAAAAAGTAAGGGACAAGAGATTGAATCAGGGAAGGAGAAAGAGCAGGAACTAAGTTGGTCATTTATAAATGTGACTGATGCTTGGTCCTTGATAGGGTATCCCAAGAAACCCTATAAACCATGTCAGTACTATTTCCCATGGAGAGAAAGGAGAAAGTAAGAATAATTTAACCATTTCTTCTCAAGATACATTGAGTAAATATTCACCCCATGAATTGTTGATACCCCTACTTGTTTTGGTCTGTAAATTAGGCAAAAAAAAAAAAATAATAAATGAAGCAATGTGAGATGGTACCTATTTGAGGTTGATTAAAGCATAAGTAGAGTTGGAACTAGAAGCAAGTGGTATAAAGAAATGTTTAGGAGATTTCTGATATGATGATGTTTTAGGAAAACTGCATGGCAACATAAATGAGAAAAAATACATTACATACAGAAAGCCCAATTAGAAAAAATATTTAAATAGTTTAGGTAAACATATGAAGATTTTCTTTAGCAGAGTAATATTTGGAGTGGGATTAAAAGAATGACTATCAGAAGACTGAAGTGAAGTGAATTGAAAATCACTAAGCTGTGTCCAGCTCTTTGGAACCCTATAGACTATAGTACATGGAATTATCTAGATCAAAATACTGGAGTGGGTTGCCTTTCCCTTCTCCAAGGGATCTTCCCAAGAATACTAGAGTGGGTTGCCATTCCCTTCTCTAAGTGATCTTCCCAACCCAGGGATTGAACCCAGGTCTCCCAGACTGAAGGCAGATTTTTTACCATCTGAGCCACCAGGGAAAAATATATCAAGGAATAATAGGTGACCAGATATGGGATGATAGAAGGCAACAAAAATGATATCACATTTCTTAGCCTAATTTTAATGGTAACACTATTTTCATAAGAAATAATTTTGGTTGTTCACCGTTTTTGTATTTTTTTCTGGAGCAGATTTTAATGGTAATATGCTTAGATGTAGAATTCAAAGTGCATTGATTTAATTGGTAAAGATTGTCTAACCATGCATATAGAAAGTGTTGCTAAATAGATAATGTAATATTCTGATTTCCACATTTAGTAAATCTATTTTATGCTTCCTATCTCAGAATACAACTGTANCCCCAATGGGTCAGGGGATGTCTTTTTCTCCAAAAGAATCATGATATCTATTATTTCTGTTTCACAGAAAGAAATATAAGATTATGATCTGTGATCAAAAGTTCATTTTGGAGAGTTTCTATAATTTTTTAATGCAAAAATAAACCTCCGCCCCACCCCCAAATACAGTAGCTATGAATTTTTACATGTGAATATTTCATAGGTTGAGGTGGAAGAAAATATGGTTCAGGGCTTAAAAACAGAAAATAATGGCTATTATTGCATGGATGCTAACTGAACAACAAACTGATAACTGATAAAACATCCATGCCGGCCAACATGGCCACTCTGTTCATAAGCCTAACAGACAATGACAGGGATGGCTGGGAAAAGAAGCAGACTGGTATTAATAGAATGAGTCATCCTATTCACTTCATTACTAAAATCCTCCTTTGCTGAAGTGATCCATGAGTAAGCATGTATGTGGGATGCAAATATCACTGACAGTTGAATATAAGTTCTTTTGTATTTTTAAAATAATGTAAAATGATACGGTTGATGTGAGTGATGAGTGTAAAGTTCACTGTGTCTAAGGATTTTAAAAAGATAACTTGATGGTCTTCTGCCTTCAAATTATTAAATTAAAAATATTTATTTTAATGAATTAGATATTATAATAGATGATCCCTGCAGGTGGTTTCTGGACTCCCCTGATGTCTCAGACAGTAAAGAATCTGCCTTCAGTGCAGGAGACCTGGGTTGGATCCCTGAGCTGAGATCCCCTGGATAAAGGAATGGCTGCCCACTCCAATATTCTTGCCTGGGAAATTCCATGGACAGAGGATCCTGGCAGGCTATGGTCCATGGGGTTGCAAAGAGTAGGATATGACTGACTGAGTGACTAACACACACTTACAGGTGGTTTCCAGATATAAAAGTTTACTTTCTTGAAATGAACTTGTTTCTTAATTCTCTACTCTAAATCTAAGCTTTATAGTATATAGCTTTAAATTTTCTCTAGTTTTTTTCTTGTGGTATTACACATCTTAATGCCATCCAGATGTATTTTCACTATAAGAGCCTGTGCAATATTAAGCATATAAGAACATAAATTATAGGAATTATTTTGTTTCTTCTATGTACATATAACTTATTTTATGTATATAGAACATTATTTATGGGCTTTATGAGCTTCACACTAGAAATCCCAATAACATTTATTAGAGGGAATGAGACATCAGTATCTAATTTGTATCTGTCATTCCATATTAATTATTTTCTTAGCACAATGGAAGAATCTCTATTTTAATAGCTTCAAAATAGTCATTTTAGGTGCTGAACTGGTATGTTTTTGCCTGTAGTTAGGGTACTACTTCTTGATTTTGCAGCTTTTTGTTTGTGACAAAGATTGCAGTTCCTTCATCTACCAACTCTGTATGCTGTTCTAAGAGCCACTTAAGGGCAAACCCATTTTCCATATACTCCATTGACTATATATGCACCTAATTCTCTGAAACTTACCTCACCTGATAGAAGTATTCAACTCATCCTTCAAGTCCCATCTTTGTATTTCATATTTCCCTCTATACCATAGGACTTCCCTGGTGGCTCAGATGGTAAAGCATCTGTCTACATTGTGGGAGACCTGGGTTCGATCCTTGCGTTGGGAAGATCCCCTGAAGAAGGAAATGGCAATCCACTCCAGTACTATTGCCTGGAAAATCCCATGGACAGAGGAGCCTGGTAGGCTACAGTCCATGGGGTCACAAAGAGTCTGACACGACTGAGCGACTTCACTTTCACTTTCACTTTGTATATCATAAGCTCCTCACAACAGTAAATATGTGCAATATATGTCTTCATTCCTTCAGTTCAGTTCAGTTCACTCGCTCAGTCGTGTCTGACTCTTTGCGACCCCATGAATCGCAGCACGCCAGACCTCCCTGTCCATCACCAACTCCTGGAGTTCATGCAGACTCACGTCCATCGAGTCAGTGATGCCATCCAGCCATCTCATCCTCTGTCATTCCCTTCTCCACCTGCCCCCAATCCCTTCCAGCATCAGAGTCTTTTCCAGTGAGTCAACTCTTTGCATGAGGTGGCCAAAGTACTGGAGTTTCAGCTTTAGCATCATTCCTTCCAAAGAAATCCCAGGGCTGATCTCCTTCAGAATGGACTGGTTGGATCTCCTTGTAGTCCAAGGGACTTTCAAGAGTCTTCTCCAACACCACAGTTCAAAAGCATCAATTCTTTGGTGCTCAGCCTTCTTCACAGTCCAACTCTCACATTCATACATGACCACTGGAAAAACCATAGCCTTAACTAGACAGACCTTAGTCGGCAAAGTAGTGTCTCTGCTTTTGAGTATGTTATTTTTCTTCCAAGAAGTAAGTGTCTTTTAATTTCATGGCTGTAGGAATGATGCTAAAGCTGAAACTACAGTACGAGAATGAGATGGCTGGATGGCATCACTGACTTGATGCATGAGAGTCTGGGTGAACTCCGGGAGCTGGTGATGGACAGGGAGGCCTGGCGTGCTGCAATTCATGGGGTCGCAAAGAGTCAGACACAACTGAGTGACTGAACTGAACTGAACTGAACTGAAACACCATCTGCAGTGATTTTGGAGCCCCAAAATTAAAGTTTCCACTGTTTCCACTGTTTCCCTATCTATTTCCCACGAAGTGATGGGACCAGATGCCATGATCTTTGTTTTCTGAATGTTGAGCTTTATGCCAACTTTTTCACTCTCCACTTTCACTTTCATCAAGAGGCTTTTTAGTTCCTCTTCACTTTCTGCCATAAGGGTGGTGCCATCTGCATATCTGAGGTTATTGGCCTTACAACATCTGTTTCTCATATTTGAACAATATTTTGAGAGGAAGGGCTTCCCTGATAGCTCAGTTGGTAAATAATCTGCCTGCAAGGCAGGAGACCCAGGTTCGATTCCTGGGTTGGGAAGATCCACTGGAGCAGGGATAGGCTACCCACTCCAGTATTCTTGGGCTTCTCTTGTGGCTCAGTTGGTAAAGAATCCGCCTGCAATGTGGGAGACCTGAGTACAGTTTCTGGTTTGGGAAGATCTCCTGGAGAAGGAAAAGGCTAGCCACTCCAATATTCTGGCCTGGAGAATTCCATGGACTGTATAGTCCATGGGGCTGCAGAGAGTTGAACATGACTGAGAAACTTTCACTTCACTTGAGAGGAAATGGTCGTGTAATTAGAATTCAAGAGTATTGCTAAAATCCTAGGCAATGAAAATGCTAATGATACATTTTTCTTAGATATTTTATTATAGAAAGTATTAATCATCATAATCAATTATTAAATATTGTCTTTACACTAATATTGTTCTTTTTGCATATATATATATATAAATTCACAGTCAATCCAAGGTAATAAAAAATTGTCTTTAATGCAGAAGAGGAAATGATGTGCTTTTTGAGATGGAAATTAAATTTTTATTTGGGTAATTGCATATTTAAGTTAATACACATGAGGAATTAAATGAGGTTATTTTGAGTCATTTTAGTGATG
>SJYQ01000060.1:33911-44578 GCA_006410935.1 Redunca redunca
TATCATTTTTTTAAATTAAATCCTATTGTAAAAAGGGTTATCTGTTCTAAGTGGTTGCCTTGTTGAACTTAAAATATAAAAGCCATCCAGACAAATTCAGATGTCTTCTTCCTTCATCATTTATGGTTTATCTCATTCTCTCTGACAGTTTTAAATAAGCAGAAACAGAGTCATAGGCACATGTATAAACTATTCTTTTGCTGCCAATATTTAAATTTCTCTATTTTATTTTAATCATTGCAAATTATTAAATATGCATTACCATTTGTGTCTAGAAGCTGCATATCTAAGTTTTATGAATGTTACCATATTTTGTTGTATTTTGTAGGTTAAGACAAATTTGTGTGTTGGCTGCTCAGTTGTGTCTGACTCTTTGTGATCTCATGGAATGTAACCCATCAGGTTCCTCTGTCCATGGAATTCTCCAGGCAAGAATACTGGAATGTTGTTCCCATTTGCTTCTTCAGGGGATCTTCCTGATCCAGGGATTGAACCCTGGTCTCCCACATTGCAGGAAAATTCCTTACCATCTAAATACATTTAAGTTTGGTTAAAAAAAAAGTCTAACACAGCACATTTTCAAAGATGACTTCCAGAACTTGTGAACTGTTCCAAAAAGTTTAGAGAGTACATTCAAAAAAACCTCCCACACACCAAAACTTATAACAAAGCTGTTCATAGATAAGTGAATGTGCTCCATGTCATTATATTTATTATTTTTTAATTGGAGAAAAGTTGCTTTACAATATTATGTTGGTTTCTTCCATACAACAATGGGAAACAGCCATAATTATACATATATTCCCTGCATCTTGAGCCTCCATCATATTTTTAAACACAAACAGAAATCTCAGATTCTACCTAGTAAGCTGTTAAAATCATCAAAGCTGGGCAACAAGAGCATAACCCTCTTTTTTGTGTATGAGGACAATGAGAAGTCCATATTCTATCTAAATTTGATTTTTTTTTTCCCATGTCATTCTTGGGAAAGAACAGCTTACTCTGAGGGGTGTGTGTGTGTGTGTGTGTGTGTGTGCTCAGCTGCTCAGTCCTGTCCAACTCTTTGGAGTCCCATGGTCTGTAGTCCACCAAGCTCTTCTGTCTGTGGGATTACCCAGGCAAAAATGCTGGGGCAGGTTGCCATTATCTTCTCCAAGAGATCTTCCTGGCCCTGGGATGAAACTTATTTCTCCTGTGTCCCTTGCAATGGCAGGCAGATTTTTTTTTACCAATTGCATCACCTGGGAAGCCCTGGGAAGCTCTGAGATAAAGATGATAAATAGATTACTGTTTTGTATTAGCCTCAAATTTTTGAATCTTTAAAAAGATGTTTATGATTCTTGCCTTCTAGAGTTTTACTTTATAGATAAAAACTGGCCTGGGTTGCCATCCCCTTCTCCAGCAAATCTTTCTGACCCAAGGATCGAACATGTGTCTCTTAGGTTTCCAGCATTGGCACTAGCACCACCTGGAAGCCCCAGAGATGAAAGCACTGCAAGATAAACATTTGTGTAACCCTGGCAAAAAAGAGTGAATGTGAAGAGTGGGTTTAGGGCTGTGATGTTTAGGATGAGCTCTAAAAGAAATAATAAGGCCTGATCACCTTTTATAATAAGAAAATGCAGGTAAATATATCTTTATATGGAGGATAAACCAAGTTTGGGTACATTTTATAAAGAAACAAAGGAGCTTTATTCTCTCTCTTTTATGCCTTTTTTATACTTAAATTTAAAAAAAAAATATTGAAGGATGAGTGCTGAAAGGGCTCAGGATTACTAAATGTATCTCTCTGGCTTTGACATGCTTGCATGTAAGACTGGTAACCAGACTAACAAACCCGTTATCTGACAAATAGGAGATGGCAAGAGTAAACAATGACATTTTAGGAAGCAGTGAAATAAAATGGATGGGAACTGGTGAATTTAATTCAGATGACCATTATATCTGCTACTATAGGGATGGATCCCATTGAACATAATGGAGTAGCCCTCTCAGTCAACAGTAGAGTCTGAAATGCAGTACTTGCATGCAATCTCAAAAATAACAGAATGATCTCTGCTCATTTCCAAGGAAAACCCATTCAGTATCACAGTAATCTAAGTCTATGCTCCAACCACTAATACTGAAGAAGCTGAAGGTGAATGATTCTATGAAGACCTACAAGATCTAGAGCTAACACCAAAAGATGTCCTTTTCATCATAAGAGACTGGAATGCAAAAGTAGGAAGTCAAGAGGCACCTGGAATAAAGGCAAGTTTGGCTTTAGAGTATAAAATGAAGCAGAGCAAAACCTAACAGGGTTTTGCCAAGAGAACTCACTGGTCATAGCAAATACTCTCTTCCAACAATACAAGATATAACTCGACACATGGACATCACCGGATGGTCGATACCAAAATGAGATTGACTATATTCTTTGCAGCCAAAGATGGAGAAGCTTGATACAGTCAGCAAAAACAAGACTGGGAGCTGACTGGCTCAGATCATTAATTCCTTATTGCAAAATTCAGACTTAAATTGAAGAATGTGGGGAAAACCACTAGCCCATTCAGGTATGACCTAAATCCAATCCCTTACAATTATACAGTGGAAGTGACACATAAATTCAAGTAATTATACCTGATATACAGAGTGCCTGAAGAACTATGGACACAGGTTTGTAACACTGTACAGGATGCAACGATCAGAACCACCCTTAGGAAAAAGAAATCCAAAAAGGCAAAATGGTTGCCTGAGGAGACTTTACCAATCGGCTAAGAAAAGAAGAGAAGCGAAAGCAAAGGCCAAAAGTAAAACTATACCTATCTGAATATAGAGTTCCAAGAAGAGGAAGAAGAGATAAGAAACACTTCCTAAGCGAACAATGGAGAGATAAGAAACCCTTCCTAAGTGAACAATGCAAGAAAATAGAGGAAAACAATAGAATGGGAAAGATAAGAATTCTCTTCAAGAGAATTAGTGAAACCAAAGGAACATTTGATATAGAGATGGGCACAATAATGACAGAAATGGTACAAACCTAACAAAAGCAGAAGTTATTAAGGGGAGGTGGCAAAACTACACAGAAGAACCATACAAAAATGGTGTGATCACTCACCTAGAGCCAGACATCCTGGAGTGAGAAGTCAAATGAGCCATAGGAAGTGTCACTGTGAAAAAAGCTAGTGCAGATGATGGAATTCCAGCTGAGTTATTTCAAATCCTTAAAAAAAAATATGCTGTTAAAGTGCTGCACTCAATATGCCAGTAAATCTGGAAAACTCAGCAATGGCCATAGGACTGGAAAAGGTCAGTTTTCATTTTAGTCCCAAAGAAGGGCAATGCCAAAGAATGTTCAAACTACCACAGTTGAAATGCACTCATTTCTCGTCCTAGCAAAGTCATGCTCAAAATCCCCCAAGCTAGGCTTCAACAATACATGAATGGAAAACTTCCAGATGTACAAGCTGGACTTAGAAAAGGCAGAGGAAGCAGAGATCATGTTTCCAACATCTGTTGGATCATAGAGAGTTCCAAAAGAGCATCTACTTTTGCTTCACTGACTACACTAAAGCCTTTGACTGTGTGGATCACAACAAACTGGAAATTTCTTCGAGAGTTGGGAATACCAGATCAACCTCTCTGCCTCCTGAGAAACCTTTTGTAGGTCAATAAGCAATGGTTAGAACTATACATGGTCACATTTGGGAAAGTAGTCCATCAAGGCTGTATATTGTCACCCTGTTTATTTAACTTACATGCATAGTACATCATGTGAAATGCTGGGCTGGATGAAGCAAAAGCTGGAATGAAGAGTGCTAGGAGAAATACTGACAACCTCAGATATGCAGATGAAACCACCCATATAGCAGAAAGCAAAGAGGAACTAAAGATCCTCTTGATGAAGCTGAAATAGGAGAGTGAAAAATCTGGCTTAAAATTCAACATTCAGAAAGCTAAGATCATGGCATCTGGTCCCATCACTTCATGGGAAATAGATGGGGAAACAATGGACAACGTGATAAACTTTATTTTCTTGGATCCAAAATCGCTGCAGATGGTGACTATAGCCATAAAATTAAAAGACACTTGTTCCTTGCAAGAAAAGCTATGGCAAATCTAGACAGCATATTAAGAAGCAGAGACATTATCTTGCTGGCAAAATTTTGTATAGTCAAAGGTATGGTTTTTCTAGTAGTCATGTATCGATGTGAGAGTTGGACCATAAAGAAGGCTGAGCCCTGAAGAACTCATGCTTTTGAACTGTGGTGTTGGAAAAGACTATTGAGAGTCCCTTGGACTGCAAGATCAAACTAGTTAATCCTAAAGGAAATCCACTCAAAATATTCATTGCAAGGAATAATGCTGAAGCTGAAGCTCCAATAATTTGGCCACCTATTGTGAAGAAATGACTCATTGGAAATAACTGTGCTGCTGGGAAAAGGCAGTAGGACAAGGGAATGACAGAGGATGAAATTGTTGGATGGCATCACTGACTCAATGGACATGAGTTTGAGCAAGCTCCGGGAGTTGGTGAAGGACAGGGAAGTCTGGTGTGCTGAGTCCATGGAGTTGCAAAGAGTCTGACATGGCTGAGCTACTAAACAACAATCTGACCAAAACCTGGGGGCAATGGGATAAGGAAAACTGACATTTTTTAAGCAATATTGCCAAAGTCTACAGAGGAAAGGTTTTTCTAGCTCATAATCTTCAAAAAAGTTTGAGGCATCAAATGCTAATGGTTCTGCTATATTTAATGTTCTGTATTAAGAGTGAAAACTGGAGAACATATTATTATTGGGCTATGGAACTGTGTTACACCAGCAATGTGGGTGAGCACTCAAGCTGTTGAAAGTATAAAGTGTTCATCTCTATGAAAATATGCCCCAATTTGGAACTGAGCTTTGTAGTTCTTTACACTTACCCTAAAGAGTAATAAATAACATAACCACAATACTTTAAAAAAGGTAATTGGTATGTAATTCTCTGAGATATTTTTGTAAGTTTATCAATATTTTAGTCATTTTTGTAAATAATTTTATACATAAAAGAAAAACTGTGTTTCTATTATGTTTAGACTAATAGAAGATTTGTACACTTGTAATTCACTGAATCTGTCTTNCTTGCATAGATATTGGCCTAAAATAGGCATTCATTGAAAGATTACAGATTTCAAGCAGATGTTCAAACATTGTTTTATGCTAGCAGGACTAAGGCTATCTGAGGGTGACATTTGTGTGAACAAATCCATTCCATTAGAATTGCATGATGCTTTTAAATTTTGTAACTTATGAGTAGTTAATTGTGTGTTTAATTTAAATCACTTCACTTTGACATAATTAACAGGTCATATTATTTAGTTGTTAATTTAAGTAAAGAAAGTGTCAGTCACTCAGTTGTGTCTGACTCTGCAATCTCGTGGACTGTAGCCTGCCAGGCATCTCTGTCCATGGAATTCTCCAGGCAAGAATACTGGAGTGGTTTTCCATTTCCTTCATCAGGGGATCTTCCCAACCCAGGGATTGAATCCTGGTCTTCCGCATTGCAGTCAGATTCTTTACATCTTAGACACCAGGGAAGTCCCAAACTTAGTAAATGGGAAAATAATTATTTCAAAAGCCAAAGAAATATTTAGGTTCTGGAATCACTAGGCTTTTAACTGAGGAATATAACTGTATTTTCATATACCTTATTGTTGTTCATGATTATTAATATTTGAGAGATTTCCTCATGCATTTCCCCTAGGTGGTACTATTAGATTGTTGTGATAGTTTTGTTTTGTATTCTGTTTTGTACAGCTAACATTTAATGCAAGCATTTTATTTATGTTACTTTTAAAAATAATGCTATAATAACTGAATAATCGATGTAATAGTTGTATAATGCCTCGTGATTGATGGTTCAAATCATTAAAAATGACAATCAATAAAAAGAAAGATTCATAATGTACAGAGGTGAATGACATAAAGATCTTAGTCGTGTGGTAAAGATATCATATAGTTTTAAAGCAAATAGTTACTGGATATTTAGGTGTGTGGATACTGGAACCACTCACCTTCAGTTGTCCATATTCTATTACTAGATAAGAGCTCACCCAGAAGTGGATTTAAGAAATCTGTGGTTGGTATGTGTGTATCTGCAGATGCATGCAAAAATATTGTGAGGTGCAACTAGTATAAATGGAGAGAGGGGCATAATTAAGTGAATTTAAATGTCAAATGTGATCATTTGTGTTTTATACACACTAATAAGATTTTTACCCTAACAACTGAGCTCTTATGACCACAGTATGGGACACTCTGGAAGAACCTATGTAGAAAGGCTCTCATAACTCCTCTAAAGTCATAACACATAAACCTGAACACTTCAGGCTGAACACTTCACCCTGTCAGAGTGTCAAACTTAAGGACAAAGCAATTAGACATTATTTAATAATGTGAATAACTGTTTACAGTAACTTGCTGAAAAAATTACACCCCCCCCCCAAAATCTATTCATATACTACTACAAAGGTGCTTTCTTTTTTTTTGGCTCTGGTGGGTCTTCATTGCAGCATACAGGCTTCTCTAGCTGCGGTGCACAGGTTTAGTTGCCTTGTGGCATGTGGCATCTTAGTTCCCTGACAGGATCAAACTGGTATCCCCTGCATTGGAGGGTGGATTCTTTACCCCTGGGCCACCAGGGAAGTTCCCTAAAGCTTCTTAAAATGAGTTTTTGTATGTGTCTCCCTCAAGCTCGCTCTTGTCTTTCAGCAACCACAGAATCTTTTTATTTACTTTCACATTCCTAAATTTCCTCTGATAATTAGTTTTTCTTCCTTCTCTCTTCACTTCTTCTTTTTTTTAATAGAATTACTTAACATAAAATATACCTTTCAGCAATTTTCTAAGTATATAATACAGTATTGATAACTATAGATATATCAGAGTTTCACCTCATCTAATTGTTAGATTCTTCATAGTAAATGTCCAGACCCTAAGAGAATGATATGGGAGAGAAGAAAGAAATTTTGAATTCAAGCAAATAAGATTCTCTTCTGCTGCCCTACATTCCAGGAACTGATGAAAGGAACTATCACCTTATATACAAGTCGTCAAAGAGACCCATCCTTCTTTTCCTTAGTATACTCATAATTATATGTATTTGTAAATAAATTGAGAAACTAGAGAAATATTGGCAGCAAAAGTAAAAATGATTTTACGAGATAGTAAATTGTGGTTTCTTTGGTCTACAGCAGTTAATTTTAAGTTTCAGAGAAAAGAGTTGTTCCAAAGTCAGTTTGCCCTTAGAATGCTGCGTGAAAATAAGTCCAGTCTCACCACTGCTGACCTGGTCTTCCTATGCTAAATACAATCACTTCCTTGTATCTGAAAGGATTAGTTCCAGCACCCACCCCCCTCAACAGATACCAGAGTCCATGGATGATTAAGTCTTGTAATATGAAATAGTGTGGAATTTACATATAGCCTACCCCCATCCTGTTTAACTTAAATCACCTCTAGATACAATGTAAATGCTATCTAGATAGTTGCCAGCATTATTGGTGTGGCAAATTGAAATTTTGGTTTTTGGAGTTTTATGGAATTTTTCAAATACTTTCAATCTATCTGCATTGGTTGAAACGGGGGATGCAAAATTCATGTGTAAGGAGGGTCAACTGTAATCTATTTGTAGGTCCATATCTGCAGAAACCAGTTTAAACACGGAATTGTTTTTAATGGCTTCCCTCTTGACTCAGTGGTAAAGAATCCACCTGCCAGCAGAGGAGATGCAGGTTACTCAGGTTGGATCCCTGAGTGGGGATGATCCTCTGGAGAAGAAAATGGAAACCTGCTCCAATATCCCTGCCTGGAAGATCACATGCACCAAGGAGCCTGTTGGGCTATATAGTCCATGGAGTCGCAATAGAGTCGGACACAGCTGAGTGACTAAACACACATGTTGTAATTAATACTTAGGGCAATGTAAGTGAACCGTCAGAGAAATTTTTTTCTTCTGTATGTGTGCTTTGTTTAAAGTGACTGGAAAATAAACGGTGCACCCAAATAGTTTCCATCTTGAAAGTTTAGATTTTAGGAATTTTGTGTTAAAACTAATTAGAAAATGTGAATGTATAATAGAAACTACTGTGAATGTCTTCCCCAAAACTGGTTAGCTTCTGAATTTTTTACATCTATTACTAAACCAATTATATTTATAATTATTTCAGAATTGCCCACAGTTAACTTCAAGATAATTTAGAGTGAGAATGTTTCACTCACTATTGAACGTGAAATGGTTAAATATATATTCTGAAAGTCAAATAATGTCACTGAAATACTTCAACAATAAGAAGTTGTTATTTTTGTTTTGTATACCTCTATACAGATAATTAAGGTGAATTTGTGCTTTGTCTTTCTTAGATGTGATAATTAATTCTACAGAAATAATTCTTCCCCAAAAAAGTTTCATGAGAGTGCAAAACTTTGGCATTGAGAGACATCATAAAATAATTGTAAAACTGCTTCATGTTAATAGTATTTACCCTACATGAAAGTTTTGGCTTCATTTACAGTGAAATGCAGCCATTTTAAACAGCATAACTTTGCTGTGCTATTAAAGTAATCATCCAATTTAAGAACATATTTCTGTGAAGACATCATCTAGCATAGTACAGAATCTAGAGGGCAGGATTTGTTTTACTATGGATTTTTAAAGACTGTATAAAATAACATGGATTATCTGGTAAATAGCCCTGTATAGTATTAAAGATTATTACATGCCCAGGAGGCTAAGTAGGCACATAAGCACATTAAAGAATCTTTCTTTTAAATAAAAACTCATTCTAAATCTATGTTTACAGAAATCATACACTTAAGTGGAAAATGGTCTACATGGTAGGAATTTTTAAAAACTGTATTGTCTGACACATGTCACATGCTCAGTATTATATCTGCATATTTCACTATAATTGGCAGATGAGGATATTCTCCAAAGGGAAGTGAATAGGAGCAGAAATACCAGCCCAAAATATACTTCTTAAGGATTATCTCAAGCAGCTTATTTTTGAAGAAACAGAAGATGCAGGAGAAGCTCTGAAAAAGTCAGTAGAAGTTACCCTTTTGTACGATAAATTTACTTTTACAAGGAAAATCTCCATTTATAAGTTGTCTCCCTCTCTGTACCATGAAAAGGAGGAATACTAGATCTCTAGAAACTCTCATCAGTGGAGCTGATTTAAATCTGCTTCACAACCCTATCCTTGTTTACTGTGTTTTTCCTGTAATCTCCCACAACTGACTCCCTCCTCCCCCCCACCCCTGGCTCCACTATGTCTTCTGATCTTCTATCTTTAGGAGGAAATGGTATTTAAGGTGAAGGCTGGGGACATTTGTTAATACCATGACTCACTGAAGACTCAGATGAAGGTTAGCATTTTTTAGCAATGAAATATATTTAATGAAGGTATATGCATTGTTTTTTAGATAATACATATAGTATCACACATTAATACATTATAGTATAGTGTAAATGTAACTTTTGTTTGCACTAGGAAACCAAAACAATTTATGTGACTATTTTGTTATTCACTTTACGGCAGTGGTCTGGAACTCAAGCCACATTATCTCTGAGGTATGCCCATACCCAGTTTTCCTAGGTATCTCCCATGTGCACAGGAGGTATACACGTTGTAAAACTTCTGTTTTTCTCTTGTTAATCTGTCTTCTATTCTCAGCCAACAACCTAGAAGTGTAGAGGGAAATTTATTTTTTCTCCCCTACAGAAAATAGTCATTTTATGGATCGATGTGAAATGGCAACTTGCTTCAGTATTCTTGCCTGAAAAAATTCTATGAACAGAGGAACCTGGTGCGCTACAGTCCATAGGGTTGCAGAGTCAGACATGACTTAGCAACTAAACGACAGCAACGATATTATCATAAAATGATTTGCAAAAACTTTAAAGATAAAACCTATTTGCAGAGAAAAAATTAAAACAGGTATACTTGGATTAAAAGCTTGTTTTATTTATATAGATTATGAATATTATTTTAAACATAATATAACTACAGATATTGGGACTATAATCTTGCGTAAGTCTCATTTTATATACATCTTAACCTCTCAAGAGTACACCTTATTATTTTGATTTGAAATTGTAAAAACTGTCATATACTTTTATGAGGATATTTTTTAAAGTAAGGTATTTATTTCAAACACATCTATTACTCTATTAAATGCACATTTTGATCACATGAACACAGCAGCTGCTTTCCATACAGTAAGTGTCAATGTTATACGGTGCAGAAAAACTGTAGTGATCAGCATTAAGGCTTTCAGTGTTTTCCAATATTTTGGCTTGTAATCATCTGCAAGTTTAAGGATTTCTATATTCAAGAAATTAATTGTTTTGCTTTTTGTTCAAATATTTATCAATTATAGACTTAATGAATAGATGGATTTTTAAAAAATTCTTTTATTCTGCAAAATCATTTAATTGGCACATGTCTTGAAAATGAATATAAATCACTAAGTGGTAGTACAAACTTACAGAATCTCTAATGTTTAACTTGTGAGGTTCAACATACTTTTAGTAGTTGTTTTGTATCCCTCATACATATATGTTTATTCTACTTATTTTAATTTTACTTCCCCTTCTCAAAATTCTCAACACTTTTATATAAATTAAATTTAAGCTTAATGGCCTAA
>SJYQ01000060.1:44628-63603 GCA_006410935.1 Redunca redunca
TGGAAATCAGGCAAAAATCAGAGAATCTCCAAATAAAATCCTATACAGAAACAAAAGAAAATATAAGATGATGTGTGTTAAATAAAATTGCCTCAGAAACAACTCAAGTTAAAAATGATACTGATATTGGTGTTAGAGAAAAAGAATTTTCCTTTACCCTTTAAGGTTTTTTTTGGCTGGTCTGATGACATTAATATGAAATAGATTGACAGAAGAAATTCACATTTAATTTTTTATGTATAGGAATCCACATACATGATGGATTCAAAGACAGAAAGGTACAATGAAGTATATATAAATGTGTGTGTGTGTGTGTGTGTGTGAATATGTTTATATGCCACCTGAATGGAAAGGATCCTGGGGCTTCAAAGAGGAGAAGGGCAATTCACAGGACAGTAAGAATAAGAGCAGATGTTTGGTAACTGATGTTTTTCCTGACAAACAGATGAGCCACTCAGGTCAAATTTATCTCTAGAAATAATTCTCATTCTGGGAAAGGCTTCCAATTTAAAGTTTTCTAAATAATTAAGGGAGGGACAGAAGTTTCTCTGGAGCCCACCAGTCTCACTTGCTTTAGTTCAGAATAATCCACATGCCAAAGTGGCACATTTTGGGAAGGTTAGTTATGAATCCCTTCAGTGGTCTATTGAGTCACAGTCAGCATGGGGTCACACAGAGTCAGATAGGACTGAAGTGACTTAGCAGCAGCAGCAGCAGCACCATGTTATTCACCAAACTATTGCTAAATATGTACATATTACAGATTCTACAAATATGAATAGGAAGTAATTCTACTCTAAACAGAGCTCATTATCTCTTCATAGAGGACATGTAAATAAATGAATTACAATACATTTTGAGCAATATTAGAAATGTATACCTTATAAAGGGATAACACAGATAAAGAAGGGATGGAGGATGGATAAGAGTTTTTCAGAAATATAAGAAAATATTTTTTACAATAAGGAATAAGAGTATTTTAAAAAATTCCAGTTAGAGAAATGTACAAAGTGGTGGTTTTAGGGCACTAATTCAAAGCTTAAATTATATGTAAGAATAAAGTGAAACGGTACACATTTATCTTTATACAGATAATTTTTTAAACACATTGAATATATGGAATTTTTCCTAGGGACATTTAGAATATTTCAAGAATTAAAATGCTCATTACCATAGAAATACCACACGATGATTAACCACTATAATTATGGAACCAAACAATGTTGATTTTGGATCTAGAGCTGCCTGTTAGAAATAGAATAACTTTAGGAAATTTCTCAGCTTTTATAAATTCACTTTCATCTTCTATAAAATGGGAACAAAGGTACTTACCCATTAATTGGCTTCAGTTCAGTTCAGTTCAGTTGCTCACTTGTGTCCGACTCTTTGTGACCCCATGAACCACAGCACGTCAGGCGTCTATGTCCATCACCAACTCCCGGAGTTCACCCAAACTCATGTCCATCAAGTCGGTGATGCCATCCAGCCATCTCATCCTCTGTCGTCCCCTTCTAGTCCTGCCCACATTCCTTCCTGGCATCGGGGTCTTTTTTCTTTTGCAGTTAATTTATTTATATTTTTCTGATAATGTAATTGATTTTATTTTATTTTTTAATATAAATTTATTTGTTTTAATGGGGGTTAATTACTTTACAATATTCCATTGGTTTTGCCATACATCAATATGAATCTGGCTCAGGTTGCTGGGCATACACACTGAGGAAACCAGAATTGAAAGAGACGTGTGTACCACCCCTATGTACATCGCAGCACTGTTTATAATATACAGGACATTAGGGTCTTTTCCAATGAGTCAACTCTTTGCATGAAGTGGCCTAAGTATTGGAGTTTCAGCTTCAGCATCAGTCCTTCCAATGAACACTCAGGACTGATCTTCTTTAAGACGGACTGGTTGGAACTCCTTGCAGTCCAAGGGACTCACAAGAGTCTTCTCCAACACCACAGTTCAAAAGCATCAATTCTTCGGTGCTCAGCTTTCTTCACAGTCCAACTCTCACATCCATACATGACCACTGGAAAAACCATAGCCTTGACTAGACAGACCTTTGTTGGCAAAGTAATGTCTCTGCTTTTTAATACACTATCTAGATTGGTCATAACTTTCCTTGCAAGGAGTAAGCATCTTATAATTTCATGGCTTCAGTCACTATCTGCACTGATTTTGGAGCCCCCAAAAAATAAAGTCTGAGACTGTTTCCACTGTTTCAGCATCTATTTCCCATGAGGTGATGGGACCAGATGCCATGATCTTCATTTACTGAATGTTGAGCTTTAAGCTAACTTTTTCACTCTCCTCTTTCACTTTCATCAAGAGGCTTTTTAGTTCCTCTTCACTTTCTGCCATAAGGGTGGTGTCATCTGCATATCTGAGGTTACTGATATTTCTCCTGGCAATCTTGATTCCAGTGTGTGCTTCCTCCAGCCCAGCATTTCTTGTGGTGTACTCTGCATATAAGCTAAATAAGCAGGGTGACAATATACAGCCTTGATGTACTCCTTTTCCTATTTGGAACCAGTCTATTGTTCTATGTCCAGTTCTAACTGTTGCTTTCTGACCTGAATATAGGTTTCTCAAGAGGCAGGTCAGGTGGTCTAGTATTCCCATCTCTTTCAGAATTTATCACAGTTTATTGTGATCCACACAGTCAAAGGCTTTGGCATACTCAATAAAGCAGAAATAGATTTTTTTTGGAACTCTCGCTTTTTCGACCATCAAGCGGATGTTGACAGTTTGATCTCTGGTTCCTCTGCCTTTTCTAAAACCAGGTTGAACATCAGGAAGTTCATGGTTCACGTATTGCTGAAGTCTGGCTTGGAGAATTTTGAGCATTACTTTATTAGAGTATGAGATGAGTGCAATTGTGTGCTAGTTTGAGCATTCTTTGGCATTGCCTTTCTTTGGGATCGGAATGAAAAATGACCTTTTCCAGTCCTGTGGCCACTGCTGAGTTTTCTAAATTTGCTGGCATATTGAGTGCAGCACTTTCACAACATCATCTTTCAGGATTTGAAATAGCTCTACTGGAATTCCATCACCTCCACTAGCTTTGTTCGTAGTGATACTTTCTAAGGTCCACTTGACTTCACATTCCAGGATGTGTGGCTCTAGGTGAGTGATCACACCATCGTGATTATCTGGGTCATGAAGCTCTTTCTTGTACAGTTCTTCTGTGTATTCTTGCCACCTCTTCTTAATATCTTCTGCTTCTGTTAGGTCTATACCACTTCTGTCCTTTATTGTGTCAATCTTTGCATGAAATGTTCCCTTAGTATCTCTAATTTTCTTGAAGAGATCTGTAGTCTTCCTCATTCTGTTGTTTTCCTCTATTTCTTTGCATTGATCGCTGAGGAAGGCTTTCTTATCTCTCCTGGCTATTCTTTGGAACTCTGCATTCAGATGCTTATATCTTTCCTTTTCTCCTTTGCTTTTTGCTTTCCTTCTTTTCACAGCTACTTGTAAGGCCTCCTAGACAGCCATTTTGCTTTTTTGCATTTCTTTTCCACGGGGATGGCCTTAATCCTTGTCTCCTGTACAATGTCACGAACCTCAGTCCATCGTTCATCAGGCACTCTATCTATCAGATCTAGTCCCTTAAATCTGTCACTTCCACTGTATAATCATAAGGGATTTGATTTAGGCCATACTTGAATGGGCTAGTGGTTTTCCCCACTTTCTTCTATTTAAGTCTGAATTTGGCAATAAGGAGTTCATGAACTGAGCCACAGTCAGCTCCCAGTCTTGTTTTTGCTGACTGTATAGAGCTTCTCCATCTTTGGCTGCAAAGAATATAATCAATCTGATTTCAGTGTTGACCATCTGATGATGTCCATGTGTAGAGTCTTCTCCTGTGTTGTTGGAAGAGGGTGTTTGCTATGACCAGTGCTTTCTCTTGGCAAAACTCTATTAGCCTTTGCCCTGCTTCATTCTGCATTCAAAGCCAAATTTTCCTGTTATTTTAGGTGTTTCTTGACTTCCTACTTTTGCATTCCAGTCCCATATAATGAAAAGGATGTGTTTTTTGGGTGTTAGTTCTAGAAGGTCTTGTAGGTCTTCATAGAACCATTCAACTTCATCTTCAGCGTTACTGGTTGGGGCATAGGCTTGTATTACCATTATATTGAATGGTTTGCCTTGGAAACAAACAGATCATTCTGTCATTTTAGAGATTGCATCCAAGTACTGCATTTCGGACTCTTGACCATGATGGCTACTCCATTTCTTCTATAGAATTCCTGCCCACAGTAGCATAATTGGCTTACTTACCCATAAAATCAATTAATTGACTTGCTCATAAATAAAATCACAAGAACTGATCCACAACTGATCAAGAAATATGCAAGAACTGATAAATGTTAAGATATAACATTAATTAGCTAGTTATTAATATTATCAGAAAGATGTTGAAAACATAATTCTGGGTCTGCAAGCATCAGTATTATCTTCTCTGTTCTTAAATAAAAATTTAAATATCCTGAGATTATAATTATACATGATAAGATTTTTATTACATAGTGAAATAAAATGAGTTTAAATGTAATGACAATGACATCAATTTGAGTAAACTTTGCCTGCCGAGTGGCATAATCTTCCACTGTCCAACATTTTCCGATTCGAAATTTTGGAAATTTTTATATTTAAATATTTATATTCATGGGAAGTTGCAAAACTTATAGAGAGATTCTCTGTGTACTCTTCACCCATTTGCCCTCATAGTAACAGCTTCTATAGCCATAGTATTATATTAAAACCAGAATGTGACAAAAGAAAAATAGTTGTCTGAGGAAGCCTTACAAATAGCTGAGGAAAGAAGACAACAAAAGGCAAAGGAGAAAAAGAAAGACATACCCATTTGAATGCAGAGTTCCAAAAATAGCAAGGAGACAAGAAAGCCTTCCTTAGTCATCAATGCAAAGAGATAGAGGGAAACAATAGAATGGGAAAGACTAGTGATCACTTTAAGAAGATTAGAGATACCAAGGAAACATTTCGTGCAAAGATGGGCACAATAAAAGACAGAAATTGGATGGACCTAGCAGAAGCAGAAGAAATTAATAAGAATACACAGAAGAACTGAACAAAAAAATCTTCATGACACAGATAACCACGATGCTGTGATCACCCACCTAGAGTGCCAGACATCCTGGAATGCGAAGGCAAGTGGGCCTTAGGGAGCATCACTATGAACTAAGCTAGTGGAGGTGATGGAATTCCAGATGAGCTAAATCAAATCCTAAAAGATGATGCTTTGAAAGTGCTGCTCTTAATATGCCAGCAAATTGGGAAAACTCAGCAGTGACCACAGGACTGGAAAAGGTCACTTTTAAGTCCCGTCCGAAAGAAAGGCAATACCAAAGAATGCTCAAACTACTGCATGATTGCACTCATCTCACACACTGGCAAAGTAATGCTCAAAATTCTGTCAGCCAGGCGTCAACAGTATGTGAACTGTGAACTTTCAGATGTACAAGCTCGATTTAGAAAAGGCAGAGGAACCAGAGATTAAATTGCCAATATCTGTTGGATCATCGAAAAAGCAAGAGAGTTCCAAAAAAACATCAGCTTCTGCTTTACTGACTATGCCAAAGCCTTTTGACTGTGTGGATCACAACAGACTGTGGAAAATACTTCAAGTGTTGGGAATACCAGACTACCTGACCTGCCTCCTGAGAAATCTGTATGCAGGTCACGAAGCAACAGTTAGACCTGGACATGGAACAACAGCCTGGTTCCAAATTGGAAATGAGTACAATAAGGCTGTATATTGTCACCCTGCTCATTTAACTTATGTACAGAGTACATCATGAGAAATGCTGGAATGGATGAAGCACAAACTGAAATCAAGCTTGCTGGGAGAAGTATCAATAACTTCAGATATGCAGATGACACCACCCTTATGGCAGAAAGCGAAGAAGAACTAAAAATCCTCTTGATGAAAGTGAAAGAGGAGAGTGAAAAAGTTGGCTTAAAACTCAACATTCAGAAAACTAAGATCATACCATCTGGTCCCATCACTTCATGGCAGATAGATGGGGAAATAATGGAAACAGTGGCAGACTTTATCTTTTGGGGCTCCAAAATCACTGCAGATGGTGACTGCAGCCATTAAATTAAAAGAGGCTTGCTCCTCTGAAGGAAAACTATGACCAGCCTAGATAACATATTCAAAAGCAGAGACATTACTTTGCCAACAAAGGTCCATCTAGTCAAAGCTATGGTTTTTCCAGTAGTCCTGTATGGATGTAATAATAGGACTATAAAGAAAATCAGAGCTGAAGAGTTGATGCTTTTGAACTGTGGTGTTGGAGAAGACTTGAGAGTCCCTTGGACTACAAGGAGATCAAAACAGTCCATCCTAATGGAGATCAGTCCTGAATATTCACTGGAAGGACTGATGCTGTAGCTGAAACTCCAATACTTTAGCCACCTGATATGAAGCACTGACTCATTGGAAAAGACCCTGATCTTGGGAAGGATTGAATGCAGGAGGAGAAGGGGATCACAGAGGATGAAATGGTTGGATGGCATCACTGACTTGATGGGCATGAGTTTGAGCAAGGTACTGGAGTTGGTGATGGACAGGGAAGCTGGCGTGCTGCATTCCATGGTGGTCTCAAGTAGTTGCACACAACTGACTGACTGAAATGAACTGAACTGATGACAAAGAGACTGCATAATTCTGTGTCATTTTGCCACGTGTGGGTAAATGTGTGTAACCACCACTTCAATCAATATGTAGTATCATATAGTCACCATAAGATCTCCTTGATGCTGCTCCTTTGTAGTCATGTTAACCCTTTCCCTCACCCACTATCCCTAATTCCTAGCAAGCAATCTCATTATTGTTTTTTTTCCTTCTCTATCATTTATTTCAAGAATGTTATATAAAATAAATAATATTTTATGTTACGTTTTTCATTCAGTATGTCTCTGATATTTACTAAAGTTGTTGGTGTTTATTGGTAGTACATAGCTTTCTTTACTGTGTAGTATTCCACTGTGTGGTTTTACAACATCTTGCTTAACTAGGGCATTTTGATTGTTTCTACTTTGGCGCCTATCACAAATGAAACTGTAGTTAACAATTATTTACATGTTTCATTGGGCATATGTTCTGTACATGCCTAGAAGTGCAATTAAAAGATTATATAAAATGCATATTTTTAGAGCTTTAAAATTTGCCAAGTTATTTTTAGAGTGCTTATACAATTTGGGGGGAAGGAGGAAAAGGGGACGACCGAGGATGAGATGGCTGGATGGCATCACTGACTCAATGGACGTGAGTCTGAGTGAACTCCAGGAGTTGGTGATGGACAGGGAGGCCTGGTGGTCTGCGATTCATGGGGTCGCAAAGGGTCGGACATGACTGAGTGACTGAACCGAACTGAACTATACAATTTTAAGAGCATAAATTCATACCAGCAATATATGGCAGTTTTTTTCATATTCTAACCAATATTTAATATTGTCACCATTGTTTTATTTTAAATGTTCTACTGTGTTTTTTTTTGATACCTCATTATGATCTTAATCTGTTTTCTATCAAAAGAAAATATTCATTTTTATAGAAACATATTTCCAGACATATAGTAAATTCTTTGTCTCTTTAAAGTATAGAATTGACATTTGGGTAAAATGAGTGAATTTGCTATAAGTTATCAGGGAACTGAAGAAATACCAGGGAANTCTTTAAAGTATAGAATTGACATTTGGGTAAAATGAGTGAATTTGCTATGTTATCAGGGAACTGAAGAAATACCAGGGAAGATAACGATCTATTGATATCTCAAGCTGGTTGAGACTCAAATCAGACTTTCGGATTAGAGTCAGATAATATTCCACATTCCCACAAGAAAATACATAATTTTATCAATTATCTTCAAGAAAAGCATTCACCAAAGGGAAAAATGTGATGAACTTATCTCACTTATGTGTGGAATCTGGAAAATGTCAAACATAGAAGCAAATGTAGTAGATGATGATTGCCACGGGTGAGGAAGTGGAGGAAATGGGGAGATACTGGTCAAAGAGTGCAAAATTGCAATTATTTAGGATCAATAAGTCTATAAAATGTATAATGTTCAGCATGATTATTTTAGTTAATAATACTACTACTATTGAGGATATTGGAAATTTGCTAAGAGTATAGATTTTAAGTGCTCCCACCACACATACAAAGCTGTGACTGTGAATAGATGGGTGTGTTAATTAGCTTGACTTTAGTAATCATTTCACTATATATATGTATATCAACTTACCATGTTGTACACCTTAAAAAGTTGTTATTCAAAATACTGTTTTTAATAGCCAGGACATGGAAGCAACCTAGATGTCCATCAACAGACGAATAGACAAGAAAGCTGTGGTACATATACACAATGGAATATTACTCAGCCATTGAAAAGAATACATTTGAATCAGTTCTAATGAGGTGGATGAAACTGAAACCTATTATACAGAGTGAAGTAAGCCAGAAAGAAGAACACCAATGCAGTATACTAACACATATATTTGGAATTTAGAAAGATGGTAACAATAACCCTGTATGCAAGACAGCAAAAGAGACACAGATGTATAAAACAGTCTTGGACTCTGTGGGAGAGGATGAGGGTGGGATGGTTTGGGAGAATGGCATTGAAACATGTATAATATCATATATGAAACGAGTCACCAGCCCAGGTTCAGTGCATGATACTAGATGCTTGGGGCTGATACACTAGGACGACCCAGAGGGATGGTACGAAGAGGGAGGGGGGTTCAGGATGGGGAACACGTGTATACCTGTGGTGGATACATGTTGATGTATGGCAAAACAAATACAATATGGTAAAGTATTTAACCTCAAAAAAAAAAAATACAATTGTATTTCTTGTATATGACTGTCTTAAGTTTCATATGCCTAGTAACAGTTAAGAATTCTAAGGATCAATTTCATATTCCCTAATTTTTTAAAAAAAACTCTATGTGCAAAACATATTAAAAGGAGAGTTGCTTAAGAGATTTCCCTGGTGGTTCAGTGCTTAAGACTCTACCTTCCAATGCAGGAGGTGTGAGCTAAGATCCCACATGCCTCAAGGTCAAGAAATCAAAACATCACACAGAAGTAATATTGTAACAAACTCTTAAAAAATTGTCCACATTAACAAAATTTTTAAAGAACAATTGTTTTATTATAGAATGTTAATATAACAAACTCATAAATTAGATTCTCTAGCATTACTAACATTGAGAAATTACATTGCACTGGAAAATAGTTTCCTTGGTAATTTAACGAAAGTAAATCCTATCTGTAACTGAAATAGTACAAAAAAACCCACATAACATTTCATTTCCATTTTTTTAAAAGGAAATTTTTTTGGAACATATGTTAGCATTTAATTTAGGGTCTTATTAAAAATGCCCTGGCATTTCTGCTTGTCTGAATAGAATTTCACTACCTCACACATCTTGAGCATTATAAAATACCATATTAACCTTTCTAACAGAGCTTGACATGACACAGAAGATATATTTTTCCAGGAGAATGTATTATTCATTGAGTAAATAGTAGAAGCAGTATAAAAGAATTGTGTTAGTACTAAAATTTAATCATAGCAATTAAAGTCAAAGGTGTTAATATATAGCTAGACCTATTAGAGTAATCAAATATTGTTGGACTTTTCCTTCAGAAATGAAATAGACACCTACTTCAAGTACTCATCTGCACTATTATTATGTCTCATCATTTCTGTACTAACTCATGATGCTAAATTTATTCCAATACTTGTGCATAAGATATTGTGAATTTTATATTACTCTTCTATTGTGTCTCTAGTTGATAAATCATTTCTAACTCACTTTATTTCAGTATTGCTTTACAGATCTAGTATAATACTATACCAGAGGAAATATTTTAAGCATAAATAGAAGTGATTTTATATACAATGATATTAATAATTTTCAGAAAATAATTACTGCATGCAATGCTTTAAAATGTTATAGTATAAATTTGAATGCCAGATGCTGTTTTGTAGTTACACTGAAGAGTTTTGCTTGTAGTAAAATATGATGACAAGAATAATCAGTTTATGAACATGTACAATGTGTCATACCTCATGCTGGATAGTTTATATTCAGAATATCTTTTCATATTTATATTATTAGCATTTGCAAATTAAACTCAGAGAACAAGTTACCCAAGAACATACACATAGTCAGTAACAAACACAGTCTGTGAATTCAGAATATATTAAAAATAACCTTGGATACTCATCATCTACTATGACAGGAAATTACCAAGATATACCAGTGAGAATTCCCATACCTAGAAGTATGCTGCTTTGAGTAAAGCTTTTGAATAAAGCCCTCAAATAAAATAGTCATTTTATAAAAGAGATGAATTTAGGTATGTATTTAAAATACACTTCTCTTATGGACAGGAAACACAAGATACATGAAACCACCAGAAATATAAATAATTAATTCAACAATTTTTCTCAATACCAATATGAATAGGCATCTATTAATGTGATGCCAATATCAATAAAGTGTCATGTAGAGATACAGAAAGTTTAAAGCTGATTTCCCACTTGAAGCCATGCCATAGTTGGACATTTTTAATTGCAATAAATGGGAAAACCAAAATCACTAAGTGATCGAGATTAGTCAATCTGTATCACTGCTTCTTTGGGCGATCAGACTAGTTCCTAGTAATAGGAAGTATGCATTCTGCTTCGTTTTGCACCTGTTATTTGAGAGTGGGAAATGAAAAAGGACTTGTCTGAATAGAATTTCACAACCTCACACATCTTGAGCATTATAAAATACCATATTAACCTTTCTAACAGAGCTTGATATGACACAGAAGATATATTTTTCCAGGAGAATGTATTATTCATTGAGTAAATAGTAGAAGCAGTATAAAAGACTGCTGGTTCACTGTCCAAGCACAGTTCTACAATGGGCTCTGTGGTTCCCAGATTTCCAATTAGGCTTCCTAATTGAGCAGGAGTGAATGCTGTCCAATCCTTATGTTGTACACCTTACACTAATGCAATACTGTTTATCAACTATATCTCAACCAAACTAGGAAAAAAGTGCGATGGCTTTGTCCCTGGTGATTTCTTCCTTCTGAAAAACTACTTTCCATAGATGGGTTTTGATCTGATCCTTCAGTGCATAAGTCTGAGCCATGTAGATCATTGTCATAACTTTCTTATTTCTTTTGTCACATGGAAAGGAAAGTTTCTTTCTATATAGATACGTGAAGAACAAACCAGCATAATTTCCAGAAAGTAACTGAGTAAATTCAGTGGCTGTTGCTTTCTTTGTACCTCTTTATTCTTAGAAAGAGGCTTAAAGGTCTTCATTATTTTGTTTAAGAAAAGTAGAAAATAATCACACTGCATTCATCTCCTTTGGCCCTTTGATAGGATGTTACTTTATGGAATGAGAAGATTTCAGCCTGGGACAGAGCACTTGATAATCTCTTGCACAATACATATTAGTAAATATCAATAATGAAACTATGTTTAAAAATAGTACGTTTGAAATGGATCCATGATTTCAAATCACTCAGTTGGCTAAATTCATCCCTCAGCTTCTCGTTTTCAAAAGTATTTTTAAAGTATTTTAATTTCCTCAATGTTCTTCTCTGTAAGCCAATTTTTAAAGCTCAAGTAATCAAAAAATCATGTTGCTGTGCAAAGTATTGAATGCAGAACTGCAAGAAGACAGATTTATTTGTCTGTCGGAAATGATATACTTAATTGAATGTTGAATGTAGAAATAATTTTGTCATTGACACATTTTTTCTTCAACTTTATGTATTTATAGACCACTTATTACTATAGTGTTTAGACATTGCAACAAATATGTCATGCCAATATAAAACACTATATTCTTTGCCCAAACCTATAGGACTACCATATGTCATACTGAGTTGTTGGAAAGCAAACACAAAAATAAATCACCCTGCATGATCAGGCATTAGAAATTATTATTAGATTTTGATGGTGTAACTTTCTCTTCACCTGTTTGTCTTAAATACTAATGTCGTTAAGATATTTTCACGGAAATTACTAGTATTGCGCATGGCATATAAACAGTAACTTATTCTATTATGGTAACTAC
Source organism: Redunca redunca (assembly GCA_006410935.1). Classification (NCBI taxonomy): domain Eukaryota; kingdom Metazoa; phylum Chordata; class Mammalia; order Artiodactyla; family Bovidae; genus Redunca; species Redunca redunca. The sequence continues at coordinate 56,759 of SJYQ01000060.1, forward strand.
CAAAATGGTTACCTTTACTTGTCCAAATTCCTAAAAATCTTGATATAAAGTTTAGTTAAAATTCAGGAATTATTTAAGCTGCTCATTTTAAGAAGTTATGGTTTCAGAAGCTTAAACAGTTTTCTAGCAAACTGACCACAAATGGTAGTTTTTGTTAACTTGGTTACTATTAAGTGCATTTTTAAAAATAATTCATTCTTTATTCTATACTCCCAAAATCATGATTTAAATACAATTACAGCCTGATCATTAAAAGGAATATTTATATTATCCTTTATAAATAAATATAAATATTTATATTATCCACAAAAATAAACTTTATGACTTATGCACATAATACTAAGTAAATTTAAAGGTAAATTTACTTAGTAATTACCTTCAGAGTTGAAGGTAAACAAAAATAATGATATTTGAAGACTGACTATAGAAAGAAAGTGCTGTTTTCAGATTTAGTGCTGATTCATATTGTTTCTAAGCAAATAAACTAAAATAAGGAAAGTAATGGGAATATACATGCATATTATTACTGGCAGAATCTAGAACATTGCAGAAATTTGTGAGAAATAGAGAAGCAAAAGATCTTAAAATTTCTTTGTATGCGTTTAGCCTCAGCACAGGGACAGAAAGTACCATGAATAAACTTTCTTACTCCTTTCTATATCATTGTAGTTAACTGCATTTTTGTGAGATAAATAGCCTGTGAGTTGGGAAACATACCAGATTCTGAGTGAAAAAGCTTGACTGACTGATTACATAGAATTTTCATGTCTTGCAGCTCTGATGCTCATCTCCACTGATTGATTCCAACACATACATTTGTCCCTTGATGTCTAGGCTACACTTCAGCTTTTTATTGATTGCTTACAAGATGAAAAACACAACCAGGGCAACAGAGGTGATTCAGATGTAATCTGACCTTACAAATTTCATGGTGGAGTGAGGGAGAGACAGTCTTGCCAGCTGCCCTTTCTTGGTGATTTTTGTTTGCTATTATATCCTTTCTAGTTTTGAAATTAAAATGACAAAGTTTTTATATGCTTATTAGCTATTTCTTCTATATTTTAATAAAATAATACTTATATTCTGGTACTACAATATAATTTTTATCCTAATACAGTGTAACTAATATAAGTTCAGTTCAGTCACTCAGTCGTGTACGACTCTTTGAGACCCCAAGAATCGCAGTACGCCAGGCCTCCCTGTCCATCACCATCTCGCGGAGTTCACTCAAACTCACATGCATAGAGTCAGTAATGCCATCCAGCCATCTCATCCTCTGTCGTCCCCTTTTCCTCCTGCCCCCTATCCCTCCCAGCATCAGAGTCTTTTCCAATGAGTCAACTCTTCGCATGAGGTGGCCAAAGTACTGGAGTTTCAGCTTTAGCATCATTCCTTCCAAAGAGCACCCAGGAATGATCTCCTTTAGAATGGACTGGTTGGATCCCCTTGCAGTCCAAGGGACTATCAAGAGTCTTCTCCAATACCACAGTTCAAAAGCATCAGTTCTTCGGTGCTCAGCCTTCTTCACAGTCCAACTCTTGCATCAATTCATGACCACTCTAAAAACCATAGCCTTAACTAGACAGACCTTTGTTGGCAAAGTAATGTCTCTGCTTTTCAATATGCTATCTAGGTTGGTCATAACTTTTCTTCCAAGGAGTAAGCGTATTTTAATTTCATAGTTGCAGTCACCATCTACAGTGATTTTGGAGCCCCCCCAAATAAAGTCTGACACTGTTTCCACTGTTTCCCCAACTATTTGCCATGTAGCAATGGGACCAGATGCCATGATACTCATTTTCTGACTGTTTAGCTTTAAGCCAACTTTTTCGCTCTCCTCTTTCACTTTCATCAAGAGGCTGTTTAGTTCCTCTTCACTTTCTTCCATAAAAGGGTGATGTCATCTGCATATCTGAGGTTATTTATATTTCTCCCGGCAATCTTGATTCCAGCTTGTGCTGCTTCCAGCCCAGTGTTTCTCATGATGTACTCTGCATATAAGTTAAATAAGCAGGGTGACAATATACAGCCTTGATGTACTCCTTTTCCTATTTAGAACCAGTCTGTTGTTCCATGTCCAGTTCTAACTGTTGCTTCCTGACCTGCATATAGGTTTCTCAAGAAGCAGATCAGGTGGCCTGGTATTCCCATCTCTTAAAGAATTTTCCACAGTTTCTTGTGATCCACACAGTCAAAGGCTTTGGCATAGTCAATAAAGCAGAAATAAATGTTTTTCTGGACCTCTCTTACTTTTTCCTTGATCCAGCGGATGTTGGCAATTTGATCTCTGGTTCCTCTGCCTTTTCTAAAACCAGCTTGAACACCTGGAAGTTCAGCAACCAATGCAAAAAAATAGAGGAAAAAAAAAGCGTGGGGAAGACTAGAGATCTCAAGAAAATTAGAGATACCAAGGGAATGTATCATGCAAAGATGGGCTCAATAAAGGACAGAAATTGTATGGACCTAACAGAAGCAGAAAATATTAAGAAGAGGTGGCAAGAATACACAGAAGAACTGTACAAAAAAGATCTTCACGACCAAGATAATCACGATGGTATGGTCACTCACCTAGAGCCAGACATCTGGAGTGTGAACGCAAGTGGGCCTTAGAAAGCATCACTACAAACAAAGCTAGTGGAGGTGATGGAATTCCAGTTGAGCTATTTCAAATCCTGAAAGATGATGCTGTGAAAGTGCTGCACTCAATACATCAGCAAATTTGGAAAACTCAGTAGTGGCCATAGGACTGGAAAAGGTCAGTTTTCATTCCAATCCCAAAGAAAGGCAATGCCAAAGAATGCTCAATCTACTGTGCAGTTGTACTTATCTCACACGCTAGTAAAGTAATGCTCAAAATTCTCCAAGCCAAGCTCAGCATACATAACTAATATAGTAATACTAATAAGTAATAATACTTAGTATTCTAGTGTCTGTATTTTTAACTCAATATTCATTAATTTTCTAGAGAGACATTTTCATCATTTACAAATCATAAGACATCTCTCTTACCTTCTAATATTTCAATCTGTTATTTCTTTTTCTGTACAGTGATGACTAAGACCCTTATATCATATTAAACAGTTTTGGCATTAATGAATATCTTTGTGTTCAGTTACAGAAATGTATGAAACATTTATTCAATAAGCATAAGATTTGTTATTGGTTTTGATATTACTTATATCAAATTGTGAAAAGTCCCATTTACCACTAGGTTAGCTATTTTAAAAAATTATTCAGTTCACTTCAGTCACTCAGTGGTGTTCAGCTCTTTGAGATTCCATGGACTGCAACACACCAGGCTTCCCTGTCCATCACCAACTACTAGAGTTTACCCAAACTCACGTCCACTGAGTCAGTGATGCCATCCAACCATCTCATCCTCTGTCATCTCCTTCTCCTTCTGCCTTCAATCTTTCCTAGCATCAGGATATTTTCCAAGGAGTCTGTTCTTCGCATCAGGTGGCCAAAGTATTGGGGTTTCAGCTTCAGCATGAGTCCTCCCAATGAATATTCAGGACTGACTTCCTTTAGGATGGACTGTTGGATGTCCTTGCTGTCCAAGGGGCTCTCAAGAGTCCTCTCCAACACTACAGTTCTAAAAGCATCAATTCTTCAGCATTCAGGTGTCTTTATAGCCCAACTCTCACATCCATACATGACTACTGGAGAAACCATGGCTTTGACTAGATGGACTTTTGTTGGCAAACTAATGTCTCTGCTTTCTAATAAGCTGTCTAGGTTGGTCATAACTTTTCCTCCAAGGAACAAGGGTCTTTTAAGTTCATGGCTACAGTCATCATCGGCAGTGATTTTGAAGCCCCAAAAGATAAAGTTTGTCACTGTTTTCTTTGTTTCTCCATTTATTTGCCATGAAGTGATGGGACCAGATGCCATGATCTTAGTTTTCTGAATGTTGAGGTTTAAGCCAACTTTTCAACTGTCCTCTTTCACTTTCATCAAGAGGCTCTTTAGTACTTCTTCACTTTCTGCCATAAGGGTGGTGTTATCTGCATAACTGTTTCACCCAGCAGTCTTGGTTCCAACTTGCGCTTCATCCAGTCCAGCATTTCTCACGATGTACTCTGCATATAAGTTAAATGAGCAGAGTGACAATATACAGCCTTGTACTCCTTTCCCAATTTGGAACCAGTCTGTTGTTCCATGTCCAGTTCTAACTGTTGCTTCTTGACCTGCATGTATATTTCTCAGGAGGCAGGTCAGGTGGTCTGATATTCCCATCACTTGAAGAATTTTCCACAGTCTGTTGTGATCCACACAAAGACTTTGGCAGTCAATAAAACAGTAGTAGATGTAATTCTGGAACTCTCTTGCTTTTTCGATGATCCAACAGATGTTGACAATCTCTGGTTTCTCTAACTTTTCTAAATCCAGCTTGAACATCTGGAAGTTCACAGTTCACATACTGTTGAAGCCAGGCTTGGAGAATTTTAACCATTACTTTGCTAAAGTGAGCAATGAATGCAATTGTGAGGTAGTCTGAGCATTCTTTGGCATTGCCTTTATTTGGGACTGGAATGAAAAGTGACCTTTCCCAGTCCTGTGGCCACTGCTGAGTTTTCCAAATTTGCTGGCATATTAAGAGCAGCACTTTCACAGCATCATCTTTTAGGATTTGAAATAGCTCAGCTGGAATTCCATCACTTCTACTACCTTTGTTCGTAGTGATGCTTCTTAAGGCCCACTTGCGTTCACATTCCAGGATGTCTGACTCTAGGTGAATGATCACACCATCATGGATATCTGGGTCGTGAAGTTCTTTCTTTGTATAGTTCTTCTGTGTATTCTTGCCACCTCTTCTTAATATCTTTTGCTTCTGTTAGCCATACCACTTCTGTCCTTTATTATGTCCATCTTGTCATTAAATGTTCCCTTGGTATCTCTAATTTTCTTGAAGAGATCTCTAGTCTTTCCCATGCTATTGTTTTCCTCTACTTCTTTGCATTGATCACTGAAGGTTTTCTTGTCTCTCCTTGCAATTATTTGTAACTGTATATCTTTCCTTTTCTCCCTTGCCTTTTGCTTCTCTTCTTTCCTGAGTTATTTTTAAGGCCTCCTCAAACAACCTTTTTTCCTTTTTGCATCTCTTTTTTTAAGGGATGGTCTTGCATTGATCACTGAGGAAAGCTTTCTTGTCTCTCCTCGCTATTCTTTGGAACTCTACATTCAAATGAGTATGTCTTTCCTTTTCTCCCTTGCCTTTTGTTTCTATTCTTTCATCAGCCATTTGTAAGGCCTCCTCAAACAATCTTTTTTCCTTTTTGCATCTCTCTTTTTTTTTAGGGATGATCTTGATCACTGCCTCCTGTACAGTGTCACAAACCTCCATCCACAGTTCTTCAGACACTCTGTCTATCAGATCTAATCCCTTAAATCTATTTGTAGATTCAATTCAATTATCTTAAGAGATTTGATTTAGATCATACCTGAATAACCTAGTGTTTTTCCCTACTTTCTTCAATTTAAGTCTATATTTGGCAATAAAGAGTTCATGTTCTGAGCAACAGTTAACTCCTGTTTTTTTTTTTTGCTGACTGTATAGAGCTTCTCCATCTTTGGCTGCAAAGAGTATAATCAGCCGGATTTTAGTGTTGACCATCTGGTGATGTCCATGTGTAGAGTTGTCTCGTGTTGTTGTAAGAGCGTGTTTGCTATGACCAGTATATTCTCTTGGCAAAACTCTATTAGCTTTTGCCTTGCTTCATTCTGTACTCCAAGGGCAAATTTGCCTGTAACTCCAGGTATTTTTGGACTTCCTACTTTTGCATTCCAGTCCCCTATAATGAACAAGATATCTTTTCTGGGAGTTAGTTTTAGAAAGTCTTGTAGGTCTTCATAGAACCATTCAACGTCAGCTTCTTAAGCATTATTGGTCAGAGCATAGACTTGGATTACTGTGATATTGTTGGTTTGCCTTGGAAATGAACAGATCTTTCTTTCGTTTTTGATGTTGCATCTAAGTACTGCATTTCAGAGTCTTATTAACCCTTATGGCTACTCCATTTATTCTAAGGTATTCTTGCCCACAGTAGTAGATATAATGGTCATCTGAGTTAAGTTCACCCATTCCAATCCATTTTAGTTCACTGATTCCTAAAATGTTGACGTTCACTCTTGCCATCTCCTGTTTGATCACTTCCAATTTGCCTTGATGCATGGACCTAACATTCTAGGTTTCTATGCAATATTGCACTTTATAGCATCAGACTTTACTTTCATCACTAGTCACATCCACAATTGGGTGTTTTTTCTTTCTTTCTTTTTTTTTTTTTTTTTTGCTTGGGCTCAGTCTCTTTATTCTTTCTGGAGTTATTTCTCCACTGATCTCCATTAGCATATTGGGCACCTACTGATCTGGGGAGTTCATCTCTCAGTGTCCTATTTAAAAAATCATTAAATAGTATTAAACTTTGTCATTTGTGTTTTCTGTACCAACTGATAAAGATAAATTGTCCTTTTTTCCCTTAATTTATCAGTGCAATAAATTGCAACTTCCTTTAGGATTTACTGGTTTGATCTCCTTGCTGTCCAAGGGGTGCTCAACAGCCTTCTCCAGCATCACAATTTGAAAGTATCAATTCTTCAGGACTCAGCCTTCTTTGTGGTCTAACTCTCACATCCATACATGATGATAGTAGCATTGACAATACAAACCTCTGTGATTTTAACCACATTTTTATATGATCGTCATTAATAACTCTTCAAACTAAATTGAGTATATATATGCTTTGATTACTCAAGTATAGCTTTGATTTTAGTTAATAGTGGGTCCCTTGTTCTTCTTAATATTTACTTCAAATTTTATTGGCCCATGGCATATGTAATGA
>SJYQ01000060.1:63620-78428 GCA_006410935.1 Redunca redunca
AGAGTGATTAAGTTCATTTGTTTAGCCTAGATAAATGAATTTCTTGACCTGAATAAGTTTTGACTGGGTAAGTGTCTGGAATTGCTTTTGAGAAGAATATATGTTTTTAAAACCAAGGAAATTAGATCCAAAGAAGAATGAAAGATAATAAAGTGAAAGTTATAATGGGAAAATAAGCATTAAAGATCCATAGCAAGGAAAGTTAAAAGAAGGGTAAAACAAATTTTGAGAAACTGATGAATGAGGAATATTGAGATGAAAATTCTATATTGGCTAAGTTGCCCAGATTCAGGAGTGGCTGTGATAGCTTTGATGAACTATGGTATGCACGTATGCGGCTTAGTCGCTCAGTCACTCAGTCATGTCTGACTCCTTGCAACTCCCCAGGCTGTCATCTGTCAGGCACCTCTGTGCATGGGATTGTACCAGCAAGAATACTGGAGTGAGTTGCCATTTCCTCCTCCAGAATGTTCCCTACCCAAGAATCAAACCTGTATCTCTTGCATTGAAGGTGGATTCTTTACTGATGAGCCACGGGGAAGTCCCTTTTAGGAACTATAGAGGACTGAAAATTCATGGACTATGTTGACATAAAATTGTCTCTGATGCCGTTCTAAAGGCAAATTAGATTACCTAAGGATAATGCAGTCCATGGGGTCACTAAGAGTCGGACACGGCTGAGCGACTTCACTTTCACTTTTCACTTTCATGCATTGGAGAAGAAAATGGCAACCCACTCCAGTGTTATTGCCTGGAGAATCTTGGGGATAGAGGAGCCTTGTGGGCTGCAGTCTATGGGGTCGCACAGAGTCGGACACGACTGAAGTGACTTAGCAGTAGCAGCAAGCATAATGAAGGATTCCCTAGTGGCTCAGACAGATGCAGGTTCAATTCCTAGGCCGGAAAAATCCCTTGGAGAAGGAAATGACTACCCAATCCAGGGTTCTTGGTTGGAGAATTCAATGGACAGAGAGCCAGGTGGGCTACAGCCTGTGGCATCACAAAGAGTTGGACATGACTGAAAAAAAAAAATGAAATGGTTATTATGCACAGGTTTGTGGCATTGTAGTAAATCAGAACATATTTCATTATGCACCCCTTGACCAGCTTAGCTTTAATGTATTCTTTTTAGTCCTTTTATGCTTCATTTGCAGCATTCACTTTCCTCTATGCATCTGAAGGACTGGTGATTCCAAGAATCCCACCTTTGTAAGTACACTGAAGATTTATCAAGATAACAAGTGACGTTCAGGAAGAGATTCAATCTAGAACTCCAAAGTAAGTTTGAAATGATTTGTCCATGCAAAATTCAGCTAACACTATTTGGAGAATAGTGACCAAAGAAATAAATAAGTAATAAAAAATGAAGCAACACTTAAAAAAACAAAAAACACTATAAGCTGGAAAAAGAGGGATCTGAGTCAGTTTTAATTTTATGTATGTTTTGCAGATGGAACATACAGAGACAAATTTAAACAGGAAAGGAACAATGAAAATAATTGCTAATTGAAATTAAGTTAACATGTGTTATCAAAACACCCCATTTATTTATTATCTCTAATTTGGAAGATCATTAATAAAAATTCAGAAATATGTGTCTAAAATTTTGCATGTGATTCTTCAATTTGATTATAATCTAAATAATAAGAATTGATACAGTAGACTTTTCATTGTGCCTTCTATATTCAAAGTTTGAAATCTTATTTTAACTAACATGATTAACAGGAAAAATATTTGTATTTAAAAAAATCTAAAGTTTTGTATCAATTTAATTAGGTTGATTTTTGTCCTTGAATATATACATTCATATAATTAATTATAAGCTCAGCAAAAAAAAGAAAAAAACTATAGCCATTTATTCATTCACCAAATAAGATAGCAATTTACTCTGTGCTGTATTCATATGTTTTTTTAATTACCAATAAGATGTAATACTTAATTATTCTTTGCTCCAAAGTACTAAATACAGAAATGTTAATACAATAGTGAATCTCCACCACTCAATGCTGTAATACTTCATCTGTACTACTTCACAAACTTTGTATGTTTTAGCCCTTTTGTCTCTCCCTGAATGTGTCAGCCTTTTCTAAGCCAAGCATAATCAAACAACTGAAATCAGAATATTATTATAGCCAGTGAAGACATCATCCAGCATCCATTGCCATATCCAAATATAATTTTCCTTTAGAACATTAACTGAGTTGCTGAATTTTTTATAACTAGAAGATGCAAGACAATTATTTTCTAAGATATATCGGTGTTATTTTTTTCTTTATTTTAGTCAACAAACTGTAAGAATTTTATTCATATCTTAGAAAATGAATTTTGCCATTCATTTAATACTTCTTTTCTTGTCAATTTTTTGAGGGGCTCATTGTCTCAAACTATTGATGCCATAGTACCATGAGTAGTAATTCTCAGTCAAATCTTAGGTGAATTTTCATATATAGTGCTTCCCTTGTGGCTCAAGTCGGTATGGAATCCACCTGCAATGCAGAAGACCAGGGTTCAATCCTTGGTTTAGGAAGTTCCCCTGGAGAAGAGAATGGCTACACACTCCAGTATTCTTGCCTGGGGAGTTCCATGGACAGAGGAGCTTCGCTGACTGTAGTCCATGGGGTTGCAAAGAGTCAGACAACACTGAGTGACTAAGCACAGCACAATATATATATGTATATTAGGACTCCTCTGGTTACCTCCTTTCAGAATAGGGCTCATGCACATTCTGCTAGAGATATGAAATGTGATTAACACCAGGTAAATGTCTTTTAGAAATACCCAATTGATTCACAAGGGAGCTTTGAATCAGGAAGGGAGAGGGGGGAGGGAGATATGGGAGTTGCGAGAATGTTAAAAAGCATCTAGATGATCCTTATGTTACATGTTTACTGAGCATTATCCAAAGGCTGTACTCTGACTTTCTGATGACTCTTGAAACAGATCTCAATACACCAAATATTTTAGAAGCAAAATCTTTTGATTCCCAAGCATAACACCAAGGTTCTATTTTTTCTCAAAATTCTGTTCTTGTATGATTATGTCTCAGAAAACTTACTATAAGGATGATATCTTTTAAAAGTACAGTTAAATCACATGTTCCTTTCTTTATTAGGACAATAGAGAGGAGTTTCTATATTAAAGTGTTTTATTTTTTGTTTGTAAATTAAAAAATTTAGTAATATTCTATGTCTTTTGTTGCTAAATCATGTTTGACTCTTTTGTGACCCTTTGGACTGTAAATCTCGGGGCTTCTGTGTCTACGGGATTTTTCCAGGCAAGAATACTCAAGTGGTGGCCATTTCCTTCTCCAGGGAATATTTCTGATCCAAGGATCGAACCCACATCTCCTGCTTGGCAGGCAGATTCTTTACCATTGAACCACCAAGGGAGCCATTCTATACCTTATATTCTACTTGTTCTGAAATAGGAATTTCTATTATGTGAATTAATAACATCATTAAGTTGGTATGGGGGATTTCAGCCACAAAACAGTATAAATTACTTGGCCACTTCAGTTGCTTCATCTGTAAGTTGGGCTCAATAATAACACTTAATTCAGCAGTGTATTACAAGAATTAAATGATCGATTGATACAGTTAATAACCATTAGTTATAGGATTATAAATATGAGAATTAAAGTACTTTAATATTTGCAAAACTTAGAAACAATTTATAATACCATCCTCACCTCTGATACCCACTACAAATTCAGGGATCCTCAAGACCACCACTTCTGATATAAAATGAAACTTTAGGGGTTCTCAGAACCACCCTCAATTTCAGTAATTTGTAAGAAAACTCACTGAACTGACTGAAAGCTGTAGAACTCGCACTTAACAGTTTATTTCAGTGAAAGGATACAGATTAAAATTAGCCCAAGAAAAGGGATGTTTGAGGCCAAGTCCAGTAAAGTAACATATATACACGTAGAGTTTCCAGTTGTCCTCTCGCCATGAAGTCATGGACAACACTAACTTTCATGGCAGTCATGGTTGACAACACTCAAAATGTCACCAACCAGGGTAGCTTGCTGGAGCCTTGATGTCCAAATCCTTTAATGTAAATATGATTGCTCTTTGGAAAACAAAGGTATGACAAACCTAGACAGCATATTAAAAAGCAGAGACATTGCTTTGCCAACAAAGTTTCATGTAGTCAAAGATAATAATTTTCCAGTAGTCACGTGCAGATGTGAGTGTGTTAGTTGCTCAGGCTTGTCTGACTCTTTGTGACCCCATGGACTGTAACCTCCCAGGCTTCTCTCTCCATGGAATTCTTCAGGCAAGAGTACCAGAGTGGGTAGCCATTCCCTTCTTTCCTTATCCAGGCTATCTTTCCTACCCAAGGATTGAACCCAGGTCTCCTGCATTGTGGGCAGAGTCTTTACAATCTGAGCCACCATGGATATGAGAGTTGGAGCATCAAAAAATGTAGGCTTTCAAACTGTGTTGATGGAGAAGACTCTTGAGAGTCCCTTGGACAACAAAAAGATCAAACCAGTTAATCCTAAAGGAAGTCAACCATAAATATTCAATAGAAGGATTAATGTTGAAGCTGAAGCTCAATACTTTGACCGCCTGATGGGAAGAGACAAATCATTGGAAAAGAACCTGATTCTCGGAAAAACTGAGGGCAGGAGGAGAAGGGGGAGACAGGGGATGAGATGGTTGGATGATATCACTGATTAAATGGACGTGAGTTTGAGCCAACTTAGGGAAACAGTGAAGGACAGGGAAGCCTGGCGTGGTGTAGTTCATGGAATGATGAAGAGTCAGACATGACTTAGCAACTGAACAATAACAACAAACATCATTAATTACCCTTTCGGCTAACTTCAGTTTCCAGCCCATCTTCAGGTAGAACTAATACTGCAAGATACAAACCCTCCATTGTAAATCACTTCAGTAGATTATCTAGTATGGCTCCAGGTCCCCAGCTAACCAAAGATAATTTAATCCAGCAAGACTTTCCTAGAATTTCGATGGCCTCTTAGGAGCTGAAGTTGGCCAGATAAATATTTGGTCAAGGAGAATTCTTTATACACTAATGAGGGCTTCCCTGGTGGATCATGACTGAGCAACTGAACAATGACAACAACATGGAATATAAGGTAAAGAATCTGCCTGCAACGCAGGAGACCCAGGTTCAATCCCTGGGTCAGGAAGATCCCCTGGAGAAGGGAATGGCTACCTATTTCACTATTATTGACTGGAGAATTCCATGGACAGAGGAGTCTGGTGGGCTATAGACCATGGGGTCACAAAATGTCAAAGAGATATTCAAATATATACACAAAATATAGGTAGAAATTTCAGCTGTCCATTATGGCAGAAAGGGAAGAGGAACTAAAAAGTCTCTGGATGAAAGTGAAAGAGGAGAGTGAAAAAGTTGGCTTAAAGCTCAACATTCAGAAAACGAAGATCATGGCATCTGGTCCCATCACTCCATGGGAAATAGATGGGGAAACAGTGGAAACAGTGTCAGACTTTATTTTGGGGGGCTCCAAAATCACTGCAGATGGTGACTACAGCCATGAAATTAAAAGACACTTACTCCTTGGAAGAAAAGTTATGACCAACCTAGATAGCATATTGAAAAGCAGAGACACTACTTTGCCAACAAATGTCCATGTAGTCAAGGCTATGGTTTTTCCTGTGGTCATGTATGGATGTGAGAGTTGGACTGTGAAGAAGGCTGAGCGCCGAAGAATTGATGCGTTTGAACTGTGGTGTTGGAGAAGACTTTAGAGAGTCCCTTGAACTGCAAGGCGATCCAACCAGTCCATTCTGAAAGAGATCAGCCCTGGGATTTCTTTGGAAGGAATGATGCTAAAGCTGAAACTCCAGTACTTTGGCTACCTCATGTGAAGAGTTGACTCATTGGAAAAGACTCTGATGCTGGGAGGGATAGGGGGCAGGAGGAAAAGGGGGCGACAGAGGATGAGATAGCTGGATGGCATCACTGACTCAATGGACGTGAGTCTGAGTGAACTCTGGGAGATGGTGATGGACAGGGAGGCCTGGCATGCTGCAATTCACGGGGTCACAAAGAGTCAGACACGACTGTGACTGAATTGAACCGACCTGAACTGATTCTATAAAATAGTTAATAGTGTTTATCATATGTTTTACCTTGAAGTAAACTGGTAATATTTTTAGAAGAAAAATGTTAATTGCATGAAAATAGTTTTTGTTTTGGCTTACAACTAACCAGATATTCATTTCTTTTCTGGATAATAAGTGACATTTTTCAAAGTATAGATGAGCCATATAGTTACCATTTTGTACTTATGTATAATAAATATATTAGAATGTCAATTTACATGTTGTCTAGTTTTTACTTTTTAGTCTGTCTATGTTGAATTTTAGGTACTGAATTCTGTCAATAAGATCCAAACTGTGCTTTTAAAAAATGTAGCACTGTTGGCATAAAGTGCAAATGCAAAGTACAAATTTGCATATCATTCTGAAAGAAATAACCTTTCTTTTTAATCAGTTAGTCTCAGATATGCTGTGTAACTATACAACAAGTATTTTGTGCATTCATTTCAATCATTATGATAATAAGCTTAAAGAGATAAAAGCTGTTGTATTTCTCATGCTACACTGTTAAACCTGTGCAAGTGTTTCAATTACCATAATTCTGAAAAATTTTATGGCTTAAAATTTTAAGGTAATATAGTCTCTTTCTTGTATTCAATTTTATTTTTTGTATTCAGTCTAAAATATCTGACAGCTGCTTTTGAATATGTTTTATAGGTATTTGAAAAGAGTCAAGTGTAGGGTAGGACTGAAAAAAGGCTAGAACAAAGTTGATTCTGACAACCTATCATGTGTTAAGAAAGAATAAAATATTTTTGTGTATTACATGGTACTTTTATAAAAATAGCCTAAGTTTTTAGTAAAACTCCTTTGTTTTATTTATTTTAGCATTTTATATTTTTTCCTTATTGAATTTAACCACCACTGAACATGCTTGGTAACTGCTGGGTCAATATACATTTCTGAACATTTATTGATCAGAATCTTCTAGGTCCTTGGAATCTAATGGTGTATCTAACTGTATCTAACTATAGATACAGTTTCCAACTTCTAGGAATTTGGATTTCAGATAATGATGAGAGTGAGCCAAGTTGCATGCACATAGAAACTATTATTTAGCTCCCAGTTTCAGATTCATAGATGTTACTCCCTGCCAGTCTGTCTAATACTGAGTCTTTATGTTTGAAAGCTTTTCCCTTTGAGGCACCATCAATCTCCAGTACATATCTTTGCTATCTAGTTTGGATCTATGATCTATGGCTTGCAGATGCAGCCATCTTTTTGTCTCATTTATTAGTAATTACCAGACCTTAACATGACTGCCTCTCTTTCCCCTGTCCATACCATAAATCTGAATGTTTTTAGGCTTCCTTAGCTCAGTAAGTTGCACCATTAAGGATCCATTTGTTCTAAGTCTAATAAATCTATATTATCCTTAATTCTTCTCTTTCCATTAGTCAACATATCCAGTAAATCAGCAAGTTTTCCTGAATGTATCTGTTAGTTTTTATTTATCTCTAATAGAAATAGTGTTCCTGGCTCACTTCTTTATATTTTTCATTATCAATGTCTCATTGAGCTATGGTTGCTTAGGCATTAATTTTGATAACTGGAAACAATTAACAACCTAAATTCTTTCTTAGGGGCTTTCTAAGCGATACTACTATTAATGTTTTTTTTCTTGATGTAGTAATATTTGAAATAGGTGAAGATGGAGAAAGTTAAGACAAAAGTAAAGAAAATATATTAAAATCAAAAATTAAATTGGAACATTGTAATGCAATATATGGTACCATATTTAATAGTCTTAATAAAGATCACATTAAAATATATCTCAAAGCTTTGAATTTCTGTACATTATACTAAATTGTTATATCTCTATATAAGCATATATTATATACATACTTTGGCCACCTCATGCGAAGAGTTGACTCATTGGAAAAGACTCTGATGCTGGGAGGATTGGGGGCTGGAGGAGAAGGGGATGACAGAGGATGAGATGGCTGGATGGCATCACCGACTCGATGGATGTGAGTTTGAGTGAACTCCGGGAGTCGGTGATGGACAGGGAGGCCTGGCGTGCTGCGATTCCTAGGGTCACAAAGAGTCGGACACGACTGAGCGACTGATCTGAACTGAATATATATTAAATAAAATGTTAAAATAAGAGAAATGAGAGGCTTCAAATCCCCAGAATTCAGTTATCTTTTAATGACAAGAATGGGTCAGTTTTCATTCCAATCCCTAAGAAAGGCAATGCCAAAGAATGCTCAAACTACTGCACAATTGCACTCATCTCACATGCTAGTAAAGTAATGCTCAAAATTCTCCAAGCCAAGATTCAACAATATGTGAACCATGAAATTCCAGAGGTTCAAGCTGGATTTAGAAAAGGAAGAGGAACCATAGATAAAATTGCCAACATCTGCTGGATCATTAAAAAAGCAAGAGAGTTCCAGAAAAACATCAACTTCTGCTTTATTGACTATGCCAAAGACTTTGACTGTGTGGATAACAGTAAAATGTGGAACATTCTGAAAGAGATGGGAATACCAGACCACCTGACGTGCCTTTTGAGAAATCTGTATTCAGGTCTGGAAGCAACAGTTAGACCTGGACATGGAACAACAGACTGGCTCCAAATTAGGAAAGGAGTACATCAAAGCTGTATGTTACCCTCCTTATTTAACTTATACGCAGAGTACATCATGAGAAATGCTGGGCTGGATGAAGCACAGCTGGAATCAAGATTGCTGGGAGAAATATAAATAACCTCAGATATGCAGATGACACCACCCTTATGGCAGGAAGTGAAGAAGAACTAAAGAGCCTTTTGTTGAAAGTGAAAGAGGAGTGTGAAAAAGTTGGCTTAAAACTCAACATTCAAAAAATGAAAAACATGGCATCTGGTCCCATCACTTCATGGCAAATAGATGGGGAAACAGTAGAAACAATGGCATAGTTTATTTTGGGCGGCTCCAAAATCACTGTAAATGGTGACTGCAGCCATGGAATGAAGAGATACTTACTCTTTGAAAGGAAAGTTATGACCAACCTAGACAGTATATTGGAGAAGGAAATGGCAACCCACTCCAGTATTCTTGCCTGGAGAATCCCATGGATGGAGGAGCCTGGTAGGCTACAGTCCATGGTGTCACACAGAGTTGGACACGACTGAGCGACTTCACTTTCACTTTTCACTTTCATGCATTGGAAAAGAAAATTGGAACACACTCCAGTGTTCTTGTCTGGAGAATCCCAGGGATGGGGGAGCCTGGTGGGCTGCCCTCTATGGGGTTGCCCAGAGTTGGACACAACTGAAGCAAATTAGCAGCAGCAGACAGCATATTAAAAAACAGAGACATTGCTTACTGACTAAGGTCATCTATTTAAGGCTATGTTTTTTCCAGTGTCATGTATGGATGTGAGAGTTGTAGTACAGAGAAATCTGAGCACCAAAGAATTGATGCCTTTGAACTGTAGTGTTGGAGAAGACTCTTGAGAGTCCCTTTGACTGCAAGGAAATCAAACCAGTCCATCCTAAAGGAGATCAGTCCTGAGTGTTCATTGGAAGGACTGATGTTGAAGCTGAAACTCCAGTACTTTGGCCACCTGATGGGAAGAACTGACTCACTGGAAAAGACCCTGATGCTGGAAAAGATTGAAGGTGGGAGGAGAAAGGGATGACAGAGGATGAGATGGTTTGATGGCATCACTGACTCAATGGACATGAGTTTGAGTAAACTCCAGGAGTTGGTGATGGACAGGGAGGCCTGGTGTGCACAGACCATGGGGCTGCAAAGAGTCGGACATGACTGAGTGACTGAAGTGAACTGAACTAAGCTTATGATGAAGTCAAAAAAAGTTACAAAAACTAGTTCACATTCTCTGCCATTTTCATTCTCTTAAAATCCCCCAAATAGTTTGGATACAAATAAATATCTGCATCAATACTAGATACCCAGAAACCCAGACAATGGACTGAAAATCCCCTATATTTTCAGATCTACTACTGTAGTGAGATGTTACCAGGTGTGGGGGTTTTCCTAGAAGCATATTAGTATTTGACAGATTTAGAAAGGCTGATTCAAGTGAACATTATCCAAAGAGTACTGGAGAAAATAAATAAATAAACAGATTTATATACAAGAGAAGGAATTCCATTCCAAAATCATACTGCCTTATTCACCTGTTTAGCATTTTCATCTTGCCCACAGTATGTGTTCTTCAAATATATGCCTTACCAGTCCTGACCACTGAGGAGGACACTGGCTTTTCTGAACTGAGTATTGAGTAGAATGGCAGAATTTAATATTTAAGGATGACATATTATATATATATTTTTCTTAATTTATTATTAATGAAATAACTTCTAATTTTTAGTAGATAAAATAGGAAATGCTGTGAACTGATGATATTTTGAGGAACAAAATCACATTCTTGTGCTCAGTTGTGTCTGACTCTTTGCCACCCTGTGGACTGTAGCCCACCAGACTCCTGTGTCCATGGGATTTCCCAGGCAAGAACACCAGAGTGAGTTGCCATTTTCTACTCCAGGGGATCTTCCTCACATAGGAATCGAAACTGCGTGTCTTGTGTCTTCTGCTTTGGCAGGCGGATTCTTTACCACTGTATCACCATGAAATGCTGCAAATAGATAATGTTTTGAGAAACAAAAGTACTAAAAATCAACATAGGCTAGGATTGTTAATATAAAGGTGAAGAGAATTTAGCAAGATAACTAGCTGCCTGAGGAATCCTAGAAGTAATGTGTGAAAGTGAAGTCGCTCAGTCGTATTGGACTCTTTGTGACCCCGTGGACTGTAGCCTATCAGGCTCCTCCATCCATGGGATTTTCCAGACAAGAGTGCTGGAGTGGATTGCCATTTCCTTATCCAGGGGATCTTCCTGACCCAGTAATCGAATGTGTGGTCATCATTATTTTGGTATCAGTATACTAGTTCCAGAATGTGCCAAAGAAAGTAAACAACCAGAGTGAAACCAAACCATTGAACTGAGCTGCCCATAGTAATGTCAAAGTATATAGTAATATATAGTTATTAGTATAAATCATAGTGAATTTATTTAATTTTGCTTGAAACATTTACCTGTTGTTGTGATGTTGTTCAGTAGTTAAGCTGTGTCCTCTTTGTGACTCCATGAACTGCAGCAGGACAGACTTCCTGTCCTTCACTGTCTCCCAAAGTTTCCTCAAACTCATGTCCACTGAGTTAGGAATGCCATCCAACCATCTCATCCTGTGTCATCCACTTCTCCTGCCCTCAGTCTTTCCCAGCATCAGTCTTTTCCAATGAGTTACCTGTTCCCATCGGGTGACCAAAATATTGTAGCTTCAGCTTCAGCTTCAGCATCAGTGCTTCCGATGAATATTTAGGGTTGATCTCCTTTAGGATTGACTGGTTTGATCTCCTTGCTGTCCAAGAGACTCTTAAGAGTCTTCTCTAGCACCACAATTAGAAAGCATCAGTTCTTCAGCACTCAGCCTTCTTTATGGCCCAAATCTCATATCCATACATGACTACTGTAAAAAAGCATAGCTTTGACTATATGGACTATTCACTTGTTAATGGGCAAAAATAATAAGTAGACAACTTTTCTATTTTAGCTTTACCACTTCCTAGTCATGTGAGCCTAGACAAATGTCTTTTCCTCTCCAGTCTTCCTTTTCTTTCTCTATGAATTAGAGCTACCCATATCTGCTCACAGAGTATTCATCTGCTCACACAGTAGTCATTGTAAAGACCAAATATAACACATTACAATTAACTTTTTTAAGTGCAGTGCAATGTAATTGCAAATGTAAGGTATTATTATAGAAAATTTTCAAATATGGTATAATGGCTTCCTCTGAGTGCAGGTAAGTATTAATTTACAAGAATCTGTAAAATTGAATTAAGTGACTGTAAATATGAAACTAACATCTTATTTCCAGCATTACCTATCCACCAAAAAAAATGTTTGTATAATTATGCATAGTTATTTTTAAAAAAACAAATCCTATATTTTTTTCAAGTAAATTTGCCTTACAAAAGACATGAAATTTAAAAAAAAATGCTTACTCCTTGGATGGAAAGCTCTGATAAAACTAGACAGCTTATTAAAAAGCAGAGACATCACTTTGCCAATAAAGATCCATATAGTCAAAGGTATGGTTTTTCTAGTAGTCATGTATGGATGTGAGAGTTGGACTATAAAGAAAGTTGACCACCAAAGAATTGATGCTTTTGAACTGTGGTGTTGGAGAAGAGTCTTGAGAGTCTCTTGGACAGCAAAGAGTTCAAACCAGTCAATTCTAAAGGAAATCAGTCCTGAATATTCATTGGAAGGACTGATGGTAAACCTGAAGTTCCAATACTTTGGCCACCTGATGTGAAGAACTGACTCATTTGAAAAGGCCCTGATGCTGGGAAAGATTGAAAGCAGGAGAAGGGGACAACAGAGGTTGATATATGGTTGAATGGCAACAGCGACTAGATGGATATGAGTTTAAGCAAGCTCCTGGTGTTGGTGATGGACAGGGAAGCCTGTCATGCTGCAGTCCATGGGTTGCAAAGAGAGGGACACGACTGAGCGACTGAACTGAACTGAAGCAACCCTATGCTTAAATAATCATCTGTGAGGAAGGAAAGTAAAATTGTTAATAGTTCAGTCAATACACCAAGAAACCTCTGTATTATAATTTTATGTCTACGATTTAAGTGGTTTTTGACTGTAGTCAGTTCAGTTCAGTTCAGTCACTCAGTCATGTCCAACTCTTTGTGACCCCATGGACTGAAGAACATCAGGCTTCCCTGTCCATCACCCACTGCCTGAGCCTGCTCAAACTCATGTCCGTTGAGTTGGTGATGCCATCCAACCATCTCATCTTATGTTGTCCTCTTCTCCTCCTGCCTTCAATCTTTCCCAGAATTAGGGTATTTTCCAATGAGTCAGTTCTTCCTATCAGGTGGCCAAAGTGTTGGAGTTTCAGCTTCAGCATCAGTCCTTCCAATGAATATTCAGGACTGATTTCCTTTAGGATGGACTGGTTGGATTTCCTTGCAGTCCAAGAGACTCTCAAGAGTCTTTTCCAACACCACAGTTTAAAAGCATCAGTTCTTCAATGCTCAACTTTCTTTGTCATCTGACTCTCCCATTCATACATGACTATTGGAAAAACCATAGCTTTGTCTAGATAGATCTTTGTCAGCAAAGTAATGTCTCTTCTTTTCAATATGCTGTCTAGGTTGGTCATAGCATTTCTTCCAAGGAGTAAGCATCTTTTAATATCATGGTTGCAGTCACCATCTGCAATGATTTTGGAGCTCCCCAAAATAAAGTCTGTCACTGTTTCCATTGTTTCCCCATCTATTTGCCATAACGTGATGGGACCAGATGCCAAGATCTTTGTTTTTTGAATGTTGAGTTTTAAGCCAGCTTTTTTACTCTCCTCTTTCACTTTCATCAAGAGGCTCTTTACTTCTTCTTTGCTTTCTGCCATAAGAGTGGTATCATCTGTGTATCTGAGGTTATTGATATTTCTCCCAGCAATCTTGATTCCTGCAAGTTATTTCAAATATGTTCAGTGGAGATCTAAACATTGTTTTGCTTTTTTAATTTGAAGGTTATATGAATTTTTATGTAGCATTTCATATCGTTGTGTCTGCCACAAGAAGTATGCCTAGTATAGCTGTTTTTATACCACTTTAGTATAAGGTAAAAGTAACATGTAAGATGCATAGTATTTGTTGTAAAATAATAAATATTGATATCATATTATTATAGAATGTAAATTTATTCAATCTGAGATTATGCTTTGTGCTAAAAAGAGAAGTAATTTTGATACAAATGATGACACTAGGGCAATGATATGGATGAATATTATATAAATATGAGTTTGGCTCTATTACTTACCCTGTATACAAGGTTAAGTTCTCAGGATACAAAGAAATTTGAAGATTCAATATTTTTTTCAAGAACAGTAATTTATTTGTTTTAATATTATTTAATTCAAAGTTCTACTGACATTGTTTTTCAAAAATGCAATTATCACTGTTTCTCAGGAATCATATTTAAAGTAACTTATTTGTGTTAAGACATCAATAACAAAAGACTAAAATGTTATTTATATGAAAAAGATGTCCTCCAACCAAATGTCTTACAAACAGAACATAAACTCATAAATATTTAGCTTTTCTTCTTTTCTCTAGGCATTAGCAAATATCCCATTGTTATTAATAGAATGTTTCATTTACTTAGCATAATATGGAGCCAGTATCAAAAACAAATAGTTTACTTGGATTTCTACTTCTCATGGGCAAAACTATGACTTAATCATATTATATTCTTTGTCACCAGGCATAATATCTATGACAGAGTAGATAATGGAATATTGAATAAATAAATTATAACAATGAGTAAAATCAGTTTATATCATATAAGATATAAAATAGTATATGCATTATTCAAAGTATATGTAAATAGTTTTTCTGTCACAAATATAAAAAACTCAGAAAATATTAAGATTTGCTCTCATGCTTTTTAGAATGAGCTTTTTTTTCCAATAAGTATCTTGAATCCAAAAAACTGTATTTATGAAGAATCAACCTGAAAAGATTTGTTTTTATTTCATTCCAGGCAAGCACACAAAGGATTACGTGGCTCCTGAAAGCTTGTCTGAATAAACCCAAATCCCTCTACCAGAATCATACAAGAATCTGTTTTTTATAGCCTTTAATGTATTTTCAATAACTTTCCTTTGTTAGCA
>SJYQ01000060.1:99243-120212 GCA_006410935.1 Redunca redunca
TTAAATTTATTTATTTTAGTTGGAGGCTAATTACTTTACAATATTGTATTGGTTTTGCCATACATCGACATGAATCTGCCACAGGTATACACTGTTCCCATTCCTGAATCCCCTTCCCACCTCCTTTCTCATACCATCCCTCTAGGTCATCTCAGTGCACCAGCCCCAAGCATCCTGTATCCTGCATCGAACCTGGACTGGTGATTCATTTCACATATTATACATGTTTCAATGCCATTCTCCCAAACCATCCCACCCTTGCCCTCTCCCACAGAGTCCAAAAGACTGTTCTATACATCTGTGTCTCTTTTGCTGTCTCACATACAGGGTTATCGTTACCATCTTTCTAAATTCCGTATATATGCATTATTATACTGTATTGGTGTTTTTCTTTCTGGCTTACTTCATATAATCAGCTCCAGTTTCATCCACCGCATTAGAACTGATTCAAATGTATTCTTTTTAATGGCTGAGTAATACTCCATTGTGTATATGTACCACAGCTTTCTTATCCATTCATCTGCTGATGGACATGTAGGTTGCTTCCATGTCCTGGCTGTTATAAACAGTGTTGCAATGAACACTGGGGTACACATGTCTCTTTCAATTCTGGTTTCTTCGGTGTGTATGCCCAGCAGTGGGATTGCTGGGTCTGATATAACATGGTGTTGTTTAACATGGTCCTCTTTTCACTGTGTTATAAGTTGGGTGTGAAGATTTGTGGTTCAGGTTACTTCACTGATGTGTGTTCCATCAGGAGGTACATGGATTGTGTTTCACAATAGTAATATTCTGGTTTTATCATTATTTTCTCATTTATTATAAAACTAGGATATTGCCATTTTGAAGACTGTAGTTAATTGGTGCATTTTGAAAGTCATCATCATGGTACTACATAGAAAGACAGACACCATCCAGGTGCCTCCTGATGCTTCCATCAAGGAAACACATCAGTGAAGTGTTCCTGAACCACAGGCCTTCACATCCCACTTGCAACACAGTGAACAGGGGATCATGCTAACCAATACCATGAAATAGATGCAAGAGATGCAGGTTCAGTTCCTGAGTCAGGAAGATTTCTTGGAGTAGGAAATGGCAGTCCACTCTGGTATTTTTGCCTGGGAAATTTCAAGGACAATGGAGCCTGGTGAGCAAAAGCCCATGCGGTTGTATAGAGTTGGACAGGACTGAGTGATTATGCAATACTAGTACTCCTCTTCATTTATTATTTGGAATACTTTCTAAAAGGAAACTTTGTTCACCAGCTCTTTTGCTACCTAGAGGCAGCTCAAATAGAAAAGGTGGAATAAATGCAATATTTTCCCCTTTATATACCAGTTTCAGAGTTATCATTTGGTTCCTTGAATCCTTCAAAATGGATAATGGGGCTATGAGTGTGTGTACATGATTTTACCATTATGAACTCATGAATTTATACATATCTGAAATGCTTAAATCCATCAAAGCTTTCATGCTCATTTAGAAGATCTTTGGCCAGTGAAAATTCTTTAAAATGGCTGTTGAGCTTTTTTGAGATGACCTTGGTAATACTTTATAACTTTCCTACTTTCTGCTATTCTAATATACTTACAGACTCATTTTTAGGTTATTATTAATGGAAATAATGTTTAAAGACCACAGTCTGTGACTTCAGTGGTGCTGATTGCTACTGGTATTTTTTAAAATTGTTTCTAGGTCTTTAAGTGGACAGCTTCCCTGGTGGCTCAGATGGTAAAGCGTCTGCCTACAGTGTGGGAGACCCGGGTTCAATCCCTGGGTTGGGAAGATCCTCTGGAGAAGGAAATGGCAACCCACTCCAGTACTCTTGCCTGGAAAATCCCATGGATGGAGGAGCCTGGTAGGCTACAATCTATGGGGTCGCAAAGAGTCGGACACAACTGAGCGACTTCACCTCACTTCAAGTGGATAGGGTTAGCAAATATGTATTATTTGATTTATTTTTGAATATTTCAGGGTGCATTCATGCTGATAACTCATTCAATTCAGAACTGCAGATCTTAACTCATAGAACTTAAACACTCAACCTTAGCTGCAAAACTTTGTTAAAGCCTCACAAAATGAAATACATAAACCTAAAATTAATTTTCTCTAATTTGAGGAAGGAGAGTATCTAATTTTAGGGAAAACTGATACCCATTTCTTTTTAAACTTTCCCTTTGAAAAAGAAATATTTCCAAAATCTCAGCCAGTCATTTCCCTAACAATGGTGTTGATGAGTTGTTTAAAATAGTAGCTAAAGAAGCTGAAACTCCAATACTTCGGCCATGCGATGCGAAGAGCTAACTCTTTTGAAAAGACCCTGATGCTGGGAAAGATTGAGGGCAGGAGGAGAAGGGGACTACAGAGGATGAGATGGCTGGATGGCATCACCGACTCAATGGACATGAGTTTGGGTAAACTCTGGGAGTTGGTGATGGATACGGAGGCCTGGCCTGCTGCGGTTCATGGGGTCGCATAGAGTTGGACATGACTGAGCGACTGAACTGAACTGAAAATCTTTGAGTATATTCAGTGAGCATCAAAATACAATAGATGAATAGCATATTTTGATTATGTGATTAATAATTCATTTACAAAATTATAATCAAAGTACAGTGTTTCACAGGATTATGTTAGATTCTCTGGTGTGACTTTACCCTACAGTTTAGAGGAATCTGCTGCTGCTGCTAAGTCGCTTCAGTCGTGTCCAACTCTGTGTGACCCCATAGACGGCAGCCCACCAGACTCCCCCGTCCCTGGGATTCTCCAGGCAAGAACACTGGAGTGGGTTGCCATTTCCTTCTCCAATGCATGAAAGTGAAAAGTGAAAGTGAAGTCGTTCAGTCGTGTCCGACTCTTAGCGACCCCATGGACTGCAGCCTACCAGGCTCCTCCATCCATGGGATTTTCCAGGCAAGAGTACTGGAGTGGGGTGCCATTGCCTTCTCCTTAGAGGAATCTACATTTGAATAAAAATATACACCCTTTGCTTCCAACTAATTCTAGCATTAAGCTGCCAAGAAACTATGTTAAAGCTCCCATGACTCCTGAATATGTTACTGCTTTGTCTACAGATAAAAAGCTTTTGACTTGAGCAAATTAGTGGTAGATTCTTTTTGTTATAGTGATTTATTACTTTCACATGACATAATTTTTTTTTCATTTGATAAATATTATTGGGTGCATAATTTCCAGGAAGAAATGTTCTAGATGCTAGGTAAATTACAGCAAAAAAGCCTAATAATACCCCACCTGCTATTGGACTTAATGGAGAGATGAGAGAAAGTCTGTCAACCATCTAATTCATATGTGTTAGCTGTTTATAAGACAAAATAGAACAGAAAATGGGAATGAGAGGGACTCGATTATGGGTGTTACTCTAGATAGGGTATCAGGGAACACCTGCTGTTTGTACTACCTTCATAATTCTGATACCATTTTAAAAAAAATCTCAAAATTAGCAAGAGTCTAGCTGGCAAATATCCACCTAATAGCTAGGATTTCTGCCAGTTAATAAGAAACACTATGGCAAGAAATTAGCTTTCAAAGTGTAACCTGATTCTCAGGCCACATGAGATTTGAATAATGTGCTTCTACATATAGTCATTGTACAAACATTGCTTGGTATGTGGAATGTGCTGGGCACTGTGATTGATGCTAAAAGTACAGAGAAAAACAATATAAACCTTACGCTTAAGTTCAGGAACTGAACATTTGGACAAACCTGGCATGTACATCTTAGCATCCTAAGTTTACTGAATAATCACTGGGAAAGAAGTTAAATCTTTTTATTAAACATTTTCAAAGTCCCTGAAAGTTATTTTAGTGTGGAGTCAGAGTTAAGAATGAATAACTGGGAGAGCAATGCAGTTGTAAATTACTGTTTCAGCTTCTACCAACACAATTTCACCAGTGTTTCTCACTGGTAGTTCCTAAGGCTACCATAAGACAACATTCTCCTTTCTCTTGCTCTTCCAAAAATATCCACACAGTTTTCAGGTCACTAGAATGCAGTATTCTGAAGCTGCAAATGGAAGTTTTATAGCCAGGCTTTTCGTATGTGACCTGACAACCTCTACGACTCTGAACTCAGATTGGCCTTTCATCTATGGTTTCTGAGCCATAGACCTCTTCTGTTGCCATTCTGTTTTCTTTTTCAAGCAAGAAGTTTAATTTCATAGCAACTGATATATTTATTTGTGGTTAAGAATCCACCTGCAGTGCAGGAGCCATAGGAGACACAGCTTCAATCCTGGGGTCTGGAAGATCCCTTTGATGAGGGCATGGCAACCCACTTCAGTATTCTTGCCTGGAGAATCCCATGGACAGAGGAGCCTGCTGGACTACAGTCCATGTGTGTGTGTGTGCGCATGCTAAGCCACTTCAGTGGTGTCCAACTCTTTGCAACCCTATGGATTGTAGCCTGCCAGGCTCTTCCAAGCAAGAATACTGGAATGGGTTGCCATGCCCTCATCCAGAGGACCATTCCAACCCAGAGATCAAACCCATGTCTCTTACATCTCCTGACTTGTCAGGTAGGTTCTTTACCAGTAGCACCACCTGGGAAACCCCAGGCTACAGTCTAGAGGGTCGGGAAGAGTCTGACACAACTGAAACGACTTAGCATACACACATGTACTTGTGTATATATTAGTCTACTTGCCAAAGGGAAATGAAGATGGCAAAGGGAAATGAAGATAGCAAATGGAATTAGGTTGCTAATTAGCTAACATTTAGATAGGGAAATTAGCTTGTATTATCCAGTTTAGTTAATTGTAATCAAAATTGTAATCAAAAGGGTCCTTAATGTGCAAGAGGGAGAAGAAGAGTCAGAGTGGTGTCAAGGGAGAAATACTCGAAAGGTCTTTGCTACTTTTGAAGGAATGCAGCCATAGTCAAGGAATGCAGGGAGCCTCTAGGAACTGAAAAAGGTAGAGAACTGAACTCTCGTTTAGAGCTTCAATAAAGGAACACAGCTCTACAGGCACCTGGTGAGACCCATTTTGGTCTTCAGACCTCTAGAGCTGTAAGATAATACGTTTGGTTGCCTCAAGCTACTGAATTTATGGTAATTAGTTATAGCAAAGGAAAGGAAACCAATGCATTACCAAAAGTTTTTTGTTTGTTTGTTTTTTAATGGAAATATAGTTCCCTGGTGGCTCAGAAGGTAAAGAATCTGCCTGCAGTGCTGGAGACCTGGGTTTGATCCCTAGGTCAGGAAGATCCCCTGGAGAAGGGAATCGCAACCCACTGCAGTATTCTTGCCTAGAGAATTCCGTGGACAGAGGAGCCTTGGCAGGCTACAGTCTGTGGGTCCCAAAGAGTAGGACGTTTAACTGAGTGACTATTGCTTTAGTTCTCATAATTGCTTTGCAATGTTGTGTTGGTTTCTGCTATACAACAATGTGAATCAGTCATATGTACACATGTAACCCCTCCCTCTTGAGCCTCCCTGCACATACCCTACCCCTCTAGATCATCACAAAACACCAAGCTGAGCTCCCTGTGCCAGATAGCTTCTCACTAGATATTTTACACATGGTAATATGTATATGTCAGTGCTACTCTCTCAATTCATCCCAACTTTTCCTTCCTATCCTGTGGACTGATTCAAGGGTCTTAATTTTAGGAAACTGCCTCCAATATAAATAAATTTTGCAATAATTTTTCCCATTAGATACAGTGGCTTATCTAGTAAGTAAGCCTCCATAAGTTCATTCATTACCATTCTGCTGTTGCTGGTGCTAATAAGTCCTTTCAGTCGTGTCCAACTTTGTGCGACCCCATAGACGGCAGCCCACCAGGCTCCCCCCTCCCTGGGATTCTCCAGGCAAGAACACTGGAGTGGGTTGCCATTTCCTTCTCCAATGCATGAAAGTGAAAAGTGAAAGTGAAGTCGTTCAGTCGTGTCCAACTCTTAGCGACCCCATGGACTGCAGCCCACCAGGCTCCTCCGTCCATGGGATTTTCCAGGCAAGAGTACTGGAGTGGGCTGCCATTGCCTTCTCCATCATTACCATTCTAAACATCCCCAAATGTGGATGTGTTCACAGTGTATATAGTTTAGACTGTGGCATATCCATTATATTACAAAATCGAGTTTAATCCTGGTTAAGAACAAGTCCAGTAAAGGATTCCTACATAGTGTGTCAAGTTTTAGAAGAACTGGTTATATTATGTCATATCTGAGCAAAAATTTCATGCCAAAAGTCATGCTGATATTGCCAAAGTTTGTACTAATCAAAGTTGCTGACAAAGCTAAGGCTAAGTCAGCAACAAAAGGATTTAATTCTTAGCGGAATTAGCAGGTAATAGTTTATATACTGAATTTTAAAACTTTCTTATTTAACTAAAATAAACTTGGATGATGATGAGGTTGTCCATTATTATATCTGCTTTAAATGTGAAAAATTTGAGGAACAACTCAGGAGAGTGCTTCCTGGATTTATTTTCCATTTTTGCTTATTGCTTTTCAGAGAAAAATTAAAGTTTAATCACAGATTGGAGTAATGAAATCAAATAAAAGTGGAAAAAATGGCTCAAAATTCAGAGGTGAAACATTAATAGGATCCAAGACAAACTCTGAACAAGGTTTTAACTCTAGAGCTTCTGTAATGACTGAAGTAGAACTAAGAAAACTTGCGGTGGAGAAACTGTGCCTTTTCCCAGTCATCATGAAACCAGGAATCCAGTTCCAAAAGGTCTGTTATGCTTTAAAAATTCTCTTCAAGGGTGATTAAGTGCAAAAGTAATATAATAAAACAAGAACTAAAAGGTAGAGATTTCAGTCATAGTTCTGGCCTTCTCTCAAACACAATCAATGTTTTTCATTCCCTGCATCTCAAATTTTTCCCTAGGAGAGGACTGGTCTTCTGAAATCCAGAAATTCCAGTTGCCTATGTTCTTTTCAGATAAAGCTTACAGGGGATAAACATAACTTCTGTGAAGTTTGATTGAGTAGGTATTTTCTATGTCTTTTGCTTTCTCTTCCTGAGAATCTAGGAAATATACAGCCACTCATCCTTGAGGATTAGTGAAAGCCCTCCTCACTGAGACTTAGATCTTGCCAGTCAAAATATGCATTTTCATCCCTCCGGAATGCTAAGGATTTTGAGAAAACAGAGATGTCATTACAGGAAATGAACCCAGGCATGTGACTGTGCACTAATTTATCTTAGAAAAACTTAATGGGCAATTTCTATTATATTTTGATTCTGTAATGGTCCAAGTAAATGCGGCTTTATTTTCTCTTGGACACTATGCTTCTGTCATTTTATGCCAGTTTGGGGCAATAAGGGACAACTGGCTATGCTTTTCCTTAGGAGAAAATAACTGTTAAGTAATATTTAATACATACTTCATTTATTTTTTCCTACAAAATTGCACCTTAAAAAAAAGATAAACTACCACTTCAGTAAATTTCAACTATTAATGATCTCTGATAATACCACACTGGTTTAAGTATTCATTCTGTTTTAAGGAAAAATTTTAAAATCTTTTTTGGATATCTGTGTTATATAAGTTTCTAGGGGTACCATGCTACACCTTGGCTGCCTGGAGTTGAGAGGTTTTCTATTACTGACTCTATTTTCCCTGTTAGACTAAGCTCATCAGTGACTACATCATAATACTTTTAAGAAGGACTTTAGCTTACTCTAAATTCTTCCTTGCATCCTCTTTGTACAAGAGAAACATCTTTCTGAAATGTTCCCTTTTCATAACCAGCACAGAGAGGTAAGAAACATGAAGGCATTTGTGTTAGCTTTCTAGGGCTGCCATAACAAAGTACTAGACACTAGATAGCTTAAACAGTAGAAGTGTATTTACTCAGTTCTAGAAGTTTCAGGTCTGAGATCAGGTTATCGGTAGGACTGATTTTTTCTGAGGCCTTTTTCCTCGTGTGCAGATAGCCATTTTCTCCTGTGTCTTCACAGCAGCTTCACTTTGTGCATGTCTGTATTCTAATCTCCTCTTGTTAAAAGTACATCAGTACTGTTAGATTATGGCCCATCCCTATGAGCATACTTAACTTTAATAAACTCCTTAAAGGCTCTGTCTTCAATACAGTCACATTTTGAGATAAAGAGGTTAAAACTTCAACATATGGGTTAGGGAGGTTGCACAAGTTAGCTTATAACAGAATTCTACAAAAAGCCTTTACCATTTAGTTTTATAGCCAAGAGCTTTTTTTTCCTGGACTATTCTCCTTCTTTCTATTCTTGGTCTCAACTGTAGAATAAGCATACAAATTTGAATTGCATTGATTACCTTGTAGACAATCTAGCACAGTCCCCAACTACCTCATTCTATATTTTGTTCAAATTTGTTTTTACAGTATTACTGTTTTTTTTTCCCCAAACTGTGATATTTGTGTGCAAAGTCTTAAATTTGTAATATATATAGTGACTTGTTCCATGCTTTCAAAAAGCTTTCTGTAAGTAAATTGATTTTTTTAAGGTAATACATTTTTAAAGATGAATAATTCTACCCCACAGGGCTTCCCTTGGGGACACAACACTAAAGAATCTACCTGCAATACAAGAGACACAGGAGACCCAGATTTAATCCCTGGGTCAGGAAGATCCCCTGGAGGAGGCCATGGCAACCCACTTGGTAGGAAAATTCCATGGACAAAAGACCCTGGTGGGCTACAGTCCATGGGGTCACAGGGTTGTACACAACTGAAGCACTGAGCACACATGCATGCATGCACACAACTCTACACTTTATGTAAGTGAACTTCCACAGCTGCGGTGGGGAGGATGGGGACTGGAAACAAAATGAGTCAGAAAAATACCATAGCCCTAAAAGTTCAAGAAATCCATATAAAAATTAATGAGGTAAATGGTTATCACAATGTTCCAAGTTTTTCATGTTAAATAAACATGCTTTTATCCTATATGTTAAATTTTAAGTATCCTTTAAAATATAACCACAACAATTAAAGATAATACATTTCTAGGAATTTTTTCTTGAAAAACAATAGAAATTTTATCATACATTAAACAGTCACTATAAAATAAATTGTAAGTTTTGTTATTTTTATCTCCCTCCCTTTTACTCTGTAAGAAGATAGGTATACAGAGCTAAAGGTTCTTATTACATAATAAATGCACTTAAATTTGATAACCAGTCTGTCTCCCTTTCCATTTCTTTTCTCTTTTCCATCTTCTGCTATAATTTTCTGATATCTCAAAATAGGAAACCTTCGCATGAGTCAACTTCTCTGTTTTCCTCTGTAAGTTAATAAAATCCTGCCTTAGAATGTGAGGATCTTTGTTATTCTGTCAGTGCCACAGTGTCCTCAGCATGACATGCCTCAGCTCTGGAGTCAGAGTCTCTCATTTATTTTCCACAAGTGGATCCTTAAGAGATGACATCACTATTGCTCCTCCTCCCATTAGGCAAGAAGCTGTCTGTACCTGTTAAAATTACAAGAGATTTGTCAGTTTCTAAAATAGCAGGCTTCCTCTTCAGCAGTGGTATATTGCTTTAAGAAATAATGTTAAAAGAAATATTTCATTTAGATGGAAGAGAGTATTAAGTGTTTTTTCACATGACTGCCAGATCTAGGATGTCATTGTTCTAGTTTTCTTTCAAAATAGTGTTTATTAGTGAAATTCTCATTATGAAAATGTCTAGTTTGGTTATAAGAAAGTTAGTGTAATACTGATTCACAAAGAAGCACAAATGAGGTGCTCAAATATTTCATTTCATCCAAGTGGATCAATATATTTTGGAAATGTGTTCTATATCGACTTTTTTTTTTTNTCCCATCACTTCATGGGAAATAGATGGGGAAACAGTGGAAACAGTGTCAGACTTTATTTTTTGGGGGCTCCAAAATCACTGCAGCTGGTGATTGCAGCCATGAAATTGGAAGAATCAATATAGTGAAAATGAGTATACTACCCAAAGCAATCTATAGATTCAATGCAATCCCTATCCAGCTACCAACGGTATTTTTCACAGAGCTAGAACAAATAATTTCACAATTTGTATGGAAATACAAAAAACCTCGAATAGCAAAGCAATCTTTAGGAAGAAGAATAGAACTAGAGGAATCAACTTGCCTGACTTCAGACTCTACTACAAAGCCACAGTCATTAAGACAGTATAGTACTGGCACA
This sequence comes from Redunca redunca, assembly GCA_006410935.1. Classification (NCBI taxonomy): domain Eukaryota; kingdom Metazoa; phylum Chordata; class Mammalia; order Artiodactyla; family Bovidae; genus Redunca; species Redunca redunca. The sequence continues at coordinate 109,374 of SJYQ01000060.1, forward strand.
AAGACAGAAATATAGATCAATGGAACAAAATAGAAAGCCCAGAGATAAATCCACACACATATGGACACCTTATCTTTGACGAAGGAGGCAAAAATATACAGTGGAATAAAGACAATCTCTTTAACAAGTGGTGCTGGGAAAACTGGTCAACCACTTGTAAAAGAATGAAGCTAGATCACTTTCTAACACCACACACAAAAATAAACTCAAAATGGATTAAAGCTCTAAATGTAAGACCAGAAACTATAAAATTCCTAGAGGAGAACATAGGCAAAACACTCTCTGACATAAACCACAGCAGGATCCTCTATGATCCACTCCCCAGAATTCTGGAAATATAAGCAAAAATAAACAAAGGGGATCTAATTAAAATTAAAAGCTTCTGCACAACAAAGGAAACTATAAGCAAGGTGAAAAGACAGCCTTCTGAATGGGAGAAAATAATAGCAAATGAACCAACTGACAAACAACTAATCTCTATATAGACTTTTAAGCATTGAAGACAGTCTTAACCTGAATGACTTAAGATGATAATTCTAAAAATATATTTGATTTCAAACTTCTTTTTAGCGCAAAATATTTTTGCTACATGAAATCTTAAATGCATACATGTTCTGTTGCTTTAGTTGTGTCCAACTCTTTGCAACCCTATGGTCTGTAGCCCAACAGGCTCCTCTGTCCTTGGGATTGTCCAGGCAAGAATACTGGAGTGAGTTGCCATGCCCTCCTTCTGGGGGTCTTCCCAATCCAGGGATTAAAACCATGTCTCCTGTGTCTTCTGCATTACAGGCAGATTCTTTACCCCTGAGTCTATGGGGGAAGTTCCAAAATCTTTAATAAACAGATATTCATATCTCTATCCTTTTTTTAATAGAAATACATATTATATTGTGTATTTCACTTATAATAAAAATGTGGGGTATTCTTGAAGTTCTGCTTTATACTTACTACCCTGTTCTTTATTTCATTCTTCATTGTGATCTCTGAAAAGTCTTTTTTTATTTTGAATATCTAAGGCTGTGGGAATAGGTTTGATTCTCAGCAACTGAAATTACGTGTTTTAACAGCTTGTATGTAAAACCACCCTAACATATTAGCATGCCCTTGTGATTCTAAGTTGGAATCAGGCACAAATGTAGAATAAGAGAAAGTTTCTCAGTACCCCAGTCTTCTACTTTTGTGAACTTCTGGTATTTTGCTCTAAACTTTGCCCTCCTAAGACACATGTTGTCAGATTTTTCTCTCTGAAATGACTGGAATTTTTCTCCAGTTCCTTAACTTACCACTTTTAACAAATTTTTGCTAATATGACCCTTATCAAGAATATTTGTATTTGAAAAGCAACAGTATCAGAAGTTCTAAGAATAGAATCCAACTCCTCCATCAGTGGTGGATAAACTTGGAGTTGGGTGTTAGGTAGAAGCTTTCCTGGGGCTTCCCATATCGAGTTGCTGGAGATGTGGGCTTCATTATCTGTTCATTGTCCTGACATTATCCATCTCCTCGCCTTTGCTACTTTTATTCTACATATGTTACATATGTAAAAGTTGCTGTCACATAAGATCTGAATTGTTCATAAAAATCTGGGAATCATTAGATAGTACCCCTACAAAGCTGCATTCTTAGAGGTTCTGTCCCCATAAACAAAACTCCATCTCAGCTCAGGCTGCCACAACAGAACACAATAGACTATATGGCTTAGATATTAGAAATTGATTTCTCACATTTCTAGAAAATATGTCTGTATGGTCGGGCTCTGGTGAGGACACTCATACTGGTTTGTAGATGCTCATCAAATCGCTGTGCCTGCACAGAGAGAAGTCAAGTGTCTCCTCGTTTTATAAAAGCACTAATACCACCATAAGTGTCCCACTTTCATGACCTAATCTAACCATAATTACTCTCAAAGGCCCCACCTCCAAATATTATCACATTGAGGGGTTAGGGCTTCAGTATATAAATCTTGGCAGGGATAGCACCATTCAATACATATATTCTCAAATATTGACAATTGACTGTCAGTACAGTTCAGTTCAGTACTCAGTCGTGTCTGACTCTGCAACCCCATGAATCGCAGCACGCCAGGCCTCCATGTCCATCACCATCTTCCGGAGTTCACTCAGACTCATGTCCATTGAGTCAGTGATGCTATGCAGGCATCTCATCCTCTGTCGTTCCCTTCTCCTCCTGCCCCCAGTCCCTCCCAGCATCAGAGTCTTTTCCAATGAGTCAGCTCTTTGCATGAGGTGGTCAAAGTACTGGAGTTTCAGCTTTAGCATCATTCCTTCCAAAGAAATCCCAGGGCTGATCTCCTTCAGAATGGCCTGGTTGGATCTCCTTCCAGTCCAAGGGACTCTCAAGAGTCTTCTTCAATACCACGGTTCAAAAGCATCAATTCTTTGGTGCTCAGCCTTCTTCACAGTCCAACTCTCATATCCATACATGACCACAGGAAAAACCACAGCCTTGACTAGACGGACCTTAGTCTTCAAAGTAATATCTCTGTTTTTCAATATGCTATTTAGGTTGGTCATAACTTTTCTACCAAGCAGGAAGCGTCTTTTAATTTCATGGCTGCAGTCACCATCTACAGTGATTTTGGAGCCCCCAAAAATAAAGTCTGACAGTGTTTCCACTGTTTCCCCATCTATTTCCCATGGAGTGATGGGACCAAATGCCATGATCTTTGTTTTCTGGATGTTGAGCTTTAAGCCAACTTTTTCACTCTCCTCTTTCACTTTCAGCAAGAGGCTTTTGAGTTCCTCTTCACTTTCTGCCATAAGGGTGGTNGAGAAGGGAACAACTGAGGATGAAATGGCTGGATGGCATCACTGACTCGATGGACGTGAGTCTGAGTGAACTCCGGGAGATGGTGATGACAGGGAGGCCTGGTGTGCTGTATGCAGGGGATCACAAAGAGTCAGACACGACTGAGCGACTGAACTGAACTGAACTGTGGTCCTAGTGTGATTAGACTGACTAATTTTCTAGACTCTAGAGTCTGCTTATCTCCTATTCACTCATTTACTTGTCTCGGTGTTTGAGTGTCTCCTGAGGAGGCATGGCTCAGCAGTGACCTTCCATGGGGACAGGAGCTCTGGCTGCAGCAGACCTGGGAGGCAAGGCATGTGGCATAAGTAATCTTGGAGGAGGTTGCCATATCGCAACTATGGAGTCACTGAGCAGATGACCCACAATCTGCAGAACAATTATACCAAAGAAGTTCTCAATTGTTGCAAAAGCTCTAGGGCCCACAGCAGATTTTCCAACCTACAGATCTGGCAAAAGAATACCCAGTGAAACAGACACAACAAAACCATGTGCACACCAGTACCAGATGAAGGGAGCAGTGCCCCAACAAGAGACTGAGCTAAACTTGCCTGTCAGTGCCTTGGAGTCTCCAGTGGAGGTGTAGGTCAACAGTGCACTGCCATGAGATCAGGTGCACTGACTACAACAGTCTTGGGAGCCACAGTGTGCTGGCATAAGTCCTTTTGAAGGAGGACACCATTACCCCCATAACTCCTACCATAGTGGCCTCAGGCAAAACTACAGGAAGAGAACACAGCCCCCTCCCCCAATACCAGAAAATTAAAGATTTACTGAGCATGGCCTTCACACCAGACAAAGACCCCATTTTACCCATAGCTAGTCCCTCCCACAAGTAAGCTTCCACAAGCCTCTGATACTTATCCATCAGTTGGCAGGCAGAATGAAAAACACAATCACAGAAAACTAACCAAACTGATGACATGGATCACAACCTTTTCTAACTCAAAGAAACTATTAGCCAGGCCATGTAGGGCCACCCAAGATGGATGGATCATGGTGGAAGGTTCTGACAAAACATGGTCCACTGGAGAAGGGAATTCACTTCAGTGGTGAATGGAATTGCTGAATGATGAAGAACCCACTTCAGCATTCTTGCCTTAATAACTTAATGAACAGTATGAAAAGATAAAAAGATGTGACACTGAAAGATGAACTACCCAGGTCAGTAAGTGCTAAATATGCTGTGGGAGAAGAGTGGAGAAATAGCATCAGAAAGAATGAAGAGTCTGAGCCAAGGTGGAAACAACACCCAGTTGTGGATATGACTGGTGATGGAAGTAAATTTCAAAACTGTAAAGGACAATATTGCATAGGAACCTGGAATGTTAGGTCCGTAAATAAAGGTAAACCAGAAGTTGTCAAACAAGAGATGACAAGAGTGAGCATCAACGTTTTAGACATCAGTGAACTAAAATGGACTCAAATGGGTGAATTTAACTCAGATGACCATTATATCAACTACTGTGGGGAAGAATCCCTTAGAAGAAATGGAGCAGCCCTCATAGTCAACAAAAAATCTGAAATGCAGTGAAAAAGTGAAGTCGCTAGGTCGTGTCCAACTCTTTGCGACCCCATGGACACCAGGCTCCTCTGTCCATGGGATTTTCTAGGCAAGAGGACTGGAGTGCGTTGCTGTTTCCTTCTCCAGGGAACTTCCCGACCCAGGGATCGAACCCAGGTCTCCCACATTGTAGACAGACGCTTTCCGTCTGAGCCACCACTTGATCTTAGCCAAAAGGCCGAGAAGCGGTACTTGGATGCAATCTCGAAAATGATCTCTGTCCATTTCCAAGGCAAACTATTCAATATCACAGTAATCCACATCTATGCCCTGACTAGTAATACTTAAGAAGCTGAAGTTGAACCATACTATGAAGACCTACAAGAACTTCTAGAACTAACACCCCAAAAAGATGTCCTTTTCATTATAGGGGACTGGAATGCAAAAGTAGGAAGTCAAGAAATACCTGGAGTAATGGGCAAATTTGGCGTTGGAGCACAGAATTAAGCAAGGCAAAGCCTAATAGATTTTTGTCAACAGAACACACTGGTCATAGCAAACACCCTCTTCCAACAACACAAGAGAAGACTCTACACATGGACATCATCAGCTGGTCAATACCAAAATCAGACTGATTATATTCTTTGCAGCCAAAGATGGAGAAGCTCTATACAGTCAGCAAAAACAAGACTGGGGGATGACTATGGCTCAGATCACGAACTCCTTATTGCCAAATTCAGACTTAAACTGAAAGTAGGGAAAACCAAAAGAGCATTCAGGTATGACCTAAATCAAATCTCTTACGATTATACAGTGAAAGTGAGAAATAGATTGAAGGGATTAGATCTGATAGAAAGAGTGCTTGAAGAACATTGTACAGAAGGCAGTGATCAAGACCATCCCTAAGAAAAAGATATGCAAAAAGGCAAAATGTTTGTTTGAGGAGGCCTTACAAATAACTGTGAAAAGAAGAGAAATGAAAGGTAATGGAGAAAATAACAGATATACCCATTTGAATACAGAATCCAAAGAAGAGCAAGGAGAGACAAGAAAGCCTTCAATGCAAAAAAATCGAGGAAAACGATGTGAAATAGTCCAACTGTGGGTATATAGCAATATGCATTTGTCTAAACTCATATGATTGTATAGCACAGTGTGAACTTTAATCTGTGGTAATAGAAACCTTAATTACAAGATGTGACCTTACTAGGAAAAAGAGTCTTTGCAGATGTAATTAAAGATCTTTTTTCCCATATCTTTTTGGGGAACAAACATTCAATCCACTCTAGATAGTAGCATTTGGTGTCACTGTTGACACTTGCTGAATTGAAAGAAATGTGAAAGACTAGAGATCTCTTCAATAAAGTTAGAGATACCAAGGGAAAATTTCATGCAATGATGGGCTTGATAAAGGACAGAACTGGTATGGACCTAACAGAAGTAGAAGATATTAAGAAGAGGTGGCAAGACTACACAGAAAAACTGTACAAAAAAGATCTTCATGACCAAGATAATCACGATGGTGTGATCACTCACCTAGAGCCAGACATCCTGGAATGTGAAGTCAAGTAGGCCTTAGGAAGCATCAATACAAATAAAGCTAGTGGAAGTGATGGAATTCCAGCTGGGCCTTTTCAAATCCTGAAAGATGATGCTTGAAAGTCCTGCACTCAATAAGCCACCAAATTTGGAAAACTCAGCAGTGGCCACAGGACTGGAAAAGGTCAGTTTTCATCCAATCCCAAAGAAAGGCAATGTCAAAGAATATTCGAACTACCACACAATTGCATTCATTTCACACACTGGCAAAGTAATGGTCAAAATTCTCTAAGCTAGGCTTGAAGAGTATCTGAACCATGAACTTTCAGATGTTCAAGCTGGTTGTAGAAAAGGCAGAGGAACCAGAGATCAAATTGGCAACATCCATTGGATTATAGAAAAATAAAATAATTCCAGAAAAACATCTACTTCTGCTTCATTTACTATGCTAAGGCCTTTGACAGTGTGGATCACAACAAATGGTGTGAAATTATTCAAGATTTAGGAATACCTGATCACTTTACCAACCTCCTTCCTAACCTGTATGCAGGTCAAGAAGTAACAGTTAGAACCGGACATGCAATGGACTGGTTCCAAATTGAAAAAGGAGTATGGTAAGGCTGTATATTTTCACCCTGTTTATTGAACTTATATGTACAGTATATGTGAAGTCATGCACAATGCTGGCCAGATTGAAGATTGAAGATTGCCAGGAGAAATATCAACAACCTCAGATATGCAGATAACACCACCATCATGGCAGAAAGTGAAGAGGAACTAAAGAGCCTCTTGATAAAAGTGAAGAGTGAAAATCCTGGCTTAAAACTCAACATTCAAAAAATGAAGATCATGGCCTTTGGTCCCATCACCTCATGGCAAATAGTTGGGGAAACTGACAGACTTTATTTTCGTGGGCTCCAAAATTTACTGCAGTGATTCTGGGTAAAATGAAGAGGTTATGTAGATGAACACAGAAGAATTTTTAGAGCAGTAGAATTATTTTGTGTGATAACTGTGGATATATGTAAAATTTCTCAGTCATGTCCGACTCTTTGCGACCCCATGGACTGTAGCCTACCAGGCTCCTCTGTCCATGGGATTTTCCAGGCAGCAGTACTGGAGTGGATTGCCATTTCCTTCTCCAGGGGATCTTCCCAGCGCAGGGATCAAACCCAGGTCTCCCGCATTGTAGACAGACGCTTTACCATCTGAGCCACCAGGGAAGTCCAACTGTGGGTATATAGCAATATGCATTTGTCTAAACTCATATGATTGTATAGCACAGTGTGAACTTTAATCTGTGGTAATAGAAACCTTAATTACAAGATGTGACCTTACTAGGAAAAAGAGTCTTTGCAGATGTAATTAAAGATCTTTTTTCCCATATCTTTTTGGGGAACAAACATTCAATCCACTCTAGATAGTAGCATTTGGTGTCACTGTTGACACTTGCTGAATTGTATCTAGATATATTAGAAATAATTTCTCCGCTATTCAAAGTCTGGTCTCTGTATCAGCAGCATGAACATCCTCCAGGAACATTTTAGAAATGCAGAATCTCAGGTCCCACACTCAAGTAATTGTGTCCAATCTGTATGTTAACAAAATCTTTACTTGTTAATATGCACATTCAAGTTCAAGAAATCATGATTTCTCGAATGTAGAAAAGAGTGGGACAGAATCTACATAAACAGAGAAATTAGGTATCTATATAAATTGGAAACAAAAAGAAGATAAGTGTTACAAGTCTTAAGAAAATAAGTGGCAGGCAATTTACATAAATTGAAAAGCAAAGGAAGGTGAATAGTTTAATGAATTCAGAGCACAGAACTCTGGCAATCTATAGAGGAAGGAAAACTTGATCAACTGAGTTATACAAGAACAAGAAACCTATCCTATAAATAAAGCAGTGAACTTTGCTGGGGTCAACTGCATTTTCTTAAACTGCATTCAGATCTGAAGTGCCTCAGAATCACCTGAAGATCTTGGTAAATGAGATATTTTGATGGGCACCCTCAGAGTTTCTGATTTAGTAGGTGTGGAGCAGGCCCCATAAGTTTTAGTACTAGCATGGTCCCAGGTCAAGATGTGGGCAGGGACCACACTAAAAAAGTTCTGCTGAGATTTACTTAAAGCATCTAGATAAACATGCTCATGAAGGAAAAACACCTAAGTTTCTTGAGTTTCCAAAGTTCCTCAAGTACCTCCTCCTTTTCATATTTCTTTTAAACAAAATATGACATATAAATATTTTCCTACTTATAAGAGAAATTGATGGTTGTAGAAATGAAAGCAACGTTTAGATGTGGAAGATCTGGGCTTATAAATGTAGGACTTTCTTGAGCGATCAAAACTGTTAATATTATTGTTCAACAGTGTTTTCTGTCTTTTATTATAAGAACTGTCATGATGTCTTGGTAAGCGCTTAAATAGTATTTTCAGATACTTATAAATGGAGACCTAGCCTTGGAATGTGGCCGTTAATGAATGTTGCTGAATATAATTTTAAATAACCTACCATAGCTTAGTTGGGCATAGCAGCTAATTCAAGCCTTCAGAGATATATTTTGAGATTTTTTTCTAAATATTTCAAAACCTCCTTCAAAGATGTCCCTAATAGAAAGTTGAAGAGATCTCAATGGCGGAAATGTAGGCACTTCATTATTTTGGTCAAAATATTTAATTGTTTTGAAGTCAATTAGTACCTTCTGTTTTTCTAAAATGTTTTAGCCTTTATTTCAGTGAGGGTATTTCAGACTTCAAGATAAAAAGCCATTAGAAATTGAACTAAGGAGAGATGTGGAAATATTTCTTGAATTTGAAGTTTTGACCTTTATTCATGGTCAAGAATTCAAAAAGTAGTCAGTGAATTTTTAAGCCAAGACATTTGCTTTCTCTGAAATATCCAGGAAGCAAATGTCTATTATAAGAAATCATGTTTCTGGCTGATATATAAAAGTATATCAATAAATAGGGTTTTTAGTATTTGCATATATCATCTACAATTCTCTAGAGGCTCAAGAAGCTGAACAAAGGATTTGAATTTTTTAATCATTTCTGAACCAAACAGACATAGAAGATATATTCATATCAAAAGGAATTAGAAAATGTCCACTTTGGTTCCCTGGCATATTTATAGTACAACTAGTGATTATTTTGGCATTGAATAAGCAAGTAAGCAATTTCTGAGCAATTCAGAATAGAGTGAGTTCTCCAAACCAGTACAAAAGAAACACTTGTGAGGCCACTACTGCTAGCAGAGTAGCTCCATTCTTGTATCCGTTCCTAAGATCCAACCAGTCCATTCTAAAGGAGATCAGCCCTGGGTGTTCTTTGGAAGGAATGATGCTAAAGCTGAAACTCCAGTACTTTGGGCACTTCATGCGAAGAGTTGACTCACTGGAAAAGACTGATGCTGGGAGGGTTTAGGGGCAGAAGGAGAAGGGGACGACAGAGGATGAGATGGCTGGATGGCATCACCGACTGGATGAACGTGAGTTTGAGTGAACTCCGGGAGATGGTGATGGACAGGGAGGCCTGGAGTGCTGCGATTCATGGGGTCGCAAAGACTGAATGACTGAAGTCCCTTTTTTCCCTGGCTTTATTTTCTCCAATGGGGGATTATTAATAGAAATATTTAAATTTAATATTGTTATCCATTATAATATACAAATATTTAGTGAAATAAATAAACGTGTGTATATTTAATTTGGGTGGACATTACCAACATTTTAGTGATTTTTAAAAATATTTCATATAGAAATACTTTTTGTGATATTTTGATAAATGCTACTAATTGATTATGATCAGGATGATGAGCAAGGATTACAAACAAGGTTTTAAAAATAGGGAAGATTGCCATGACATATATGTAATATGTTCTTTAACATATGCAGATATGTTCTTTAACATATGCTGTATATGTAATATAAAATATATGTATATATGATACACCATCTTTATAGTTGATGTACATTTAGGCAAAATTGTTATTTATATATATTTTTTTTAATTTAGAAAAAAATTAAGTTTATTGGAGTCTGGCTGCTTGCCACTCCAAAGCCAGTAAAGAGGTAAAGTTGGTGGAAAGGAACGTTTGCTTTATTCTGGACATCAGCAAAAAGGGAGGTTTGGGGAGGGGGGATGCAAAGGGTAGATTCCTGTCCAAAGACCCTTAATACAGTGGACAAGAGCTTTTATAGGCTGAGAGGTGTGGGGGACTATAAGCAGAAACAGTACAGTCAGCTCTGACTGTCAGGAAGTTGGTCATCAGTAGTCTGACCAGTGTCATCTTGATTTCTTGCATACAGCTAATATCAGTTCCAGGGTTGATTTGTTTCCATTTCTTGAGGCCATTTCTTGGAATTGTGGTAGCTTATATCATCGTTACAGTCTGCTCATCATCTAGTTAACTTCCCCACCAGGTGGGGGTTTCAGTATCTGTAAAATAGCTCACAAGATATAGCTCAGAATATTATCTGAGAAGAAGCTGAAGGTCCCTGACTTCGCTTAATGACTAAACTATTACTAGTTTATCCCTTTGACTGTTTTCCTTTATTTCTGCATTTTCTTACTTCCCTGATTAAACTTATTCTTTGACCTAAATTTTTCTATAGACAAAATGCAGGTGAAGGACTTGGGGCCAGTGCCACAGGGACCTGCTGTGTTTCACTAAGATAGTTAAAAATATTTTTTTTGAATAAAAATAAAAATTTCCCATAGGATTATCATGGCTAAAAAGGAAATTAAAGTTCAAATATATTAAAACCTTTATTTAAATAGAACAAAATTACATTGTTATGTTCAAATGAAATTCTAATGAATTATCAAAATCATGAAGGAAATCATGTTTATATGTTTTGCTTTCAATAATGAGGAAACAATACTTTGAATAGTCTTATAACAAAATATTACCTGTGTTCTTTCTAGATAGTCCATTTCCAATTTAATACATGTTTTACCTTGAA
>SJYQ01000060.1:120410-173561 GCA_006410935.1 Redunca redunca
TTTAAAGTGAAAATTTGTATTTTATCATTATATATGTGTAAAAATTCAGTTTCTAAAAATTGAAGAATTGCCAATTGAAAGGTCACATACCTTGATTTCATGGGAAAAGTTTAAATCAATATTAATATTTGCAGATAATATGAAGCTATCAGATAGCCAGTTCTTCTATTTTATTTTATTTTTCACATTTTTATTGGTGTATAGTTGCTTTACAATGTTGTGTTAGTTTTACCATACAGCAAAGTGAATCTGGTATACATATGCATATACACTCTTTTTTTTCTTGAATTGCCTTCCCATTTAGGTTACCACAGAACACTGAATATAGTTTCCCGTGCTATACAGTAGGTCCCCATTAGTTATCTATTTTATACATGGACTTCCCTGGTGGCTCAGAGGCTAAAGCGTCTGCCTGGAATGTGGGAGACCTGGGTTCTATCCCAGGGTCAGGAAGTTCCCCTGGAGAAGGAAATGGCAACCCACTCCAGTACTCTTGCCTGGAGAATCCCATGGAGGGAGGAGCCTGGTAGGCTACAGTCCATGGGGTCACAGAGTCAGACACGACTGAGTGACTTCACTGTCAATAGTGTCTATATGTCAATCCCAATCTCCCAATTATCTCCCAGTTCACCACCCCCTCTTTCCCCTTTGGTATCCATATGTCGGGGGAGTGAGTAATTTCCTCAGCCCTGTCTCATCACAACAAAAATTTGAAGCGACGGACCAGTGTTACAGCCCTTGGACAAACCACTGTTATAGCTGTCAGACAGAACACTGTTACAGCTCTGTGTTACAGCTCCATTTCAGTTAGAAAATAAAGGAAAATACATCCTTGAGGCATGAGGGCATGCAATCCAAATATGCGAAGAGAAGAGAGAGACCCCCGGCCCTTCACTCCTCTTTTTATGTTTTTTTCTTCTCCCGCTGGGCCTGCCCTATGTAAACTGGGCTAGCCAGGAGTGCTGTTTGTTTTACCTGAGGTCCTCACTCCAGTCCTTGGACCTTCCTTTGTTCTATTTTTGCAAGCTGTTAGCCACCACCATTCTGGACTCCTTTTTCCTATTCTAACTACCTAACACATACATTTATTCTCATCTGTGTCTCTGCTTTTGCTTTGAAAGTAGTATCATCTGTACCAATTTTTTTCTGATTCCACATATATGTGTTAATATATGACATTTAATTTTCTCTTTCTGGCTTACTTCACTCTGTAACAGTCTCTAGGTCCATCCATATCTCTACAAATCTCAATTTATTTCCTTTTTATGGCTGAGTAATATTCATATATATATATATATAAAAATATATATATATGAATATGTATATATATCTTCTTTATCCAATCTTCTGTTGATGGGCTTTTAGGTTGCTTCCATGTCCTGGCTATTGTAAATAGTGCTACAGTGAACATTAGGGTTGCATATATCTTTTTAATTATTAACTTTATTTATTTTTAATTGAAGGATAATTGTTTTACAGTACTGTGCTACTTTCTGCCAAACATTAGCATGAATCAGCATAGTTATAAATTTTTGAACTGTAATTTTTTTCTGGGTATATGGCTGCTAGTGGAGTCACTGTGTCATATGGTAGGTCTATTTTTAGTTTTTTTTAAAGGAAACTCCATATTGTTTTCCTTAGTGGCTGTAACAATTCACATTCCCACTAACAGTGCAAGGTTTCCCGTTTCTTAATGCTGTTTCCAGCATTTATTGTTAGTTGATTTTGTGATGATAGCCTTTCTGACCGGTGTGTGGTGATATCTCATGTAGTTTTGATTTGCATTTCTCTAATAATCAATGACGGAGAAGGCAATGGCACCCCACTTCAGTACTCTTGCCTGGAAAATCCCATGGACAGAGGAGCCTGGTGGGCTGCCATCTCTGGGGTTGCACAGAGTCGGACACAACTGAAGTGACTTAACAGTAACAGTAATAATCAATGATGTTATGCATCTTTGCATAGTCAGTTATTTATGTAAATATTACTGTATTATTAATAATGTGATCATATATAATTATAAGTAATCTCATATTTTCTACAATATTTTATACTATAGATCATTTTTTTATCTCACGGTATGCTTTAGAATAGTTTAAGTATATGTTTCCTGTGCTCACTGACAGCTTAAATTTTTATTTTCTAAAAACTACATTTTATTTTTTGTCTAATTTTTATCTGTTGGAAGATTGAATTGATTTGTGCACTTTTTTTTTGGCAGAAGTGATGGTAAATAATTAAAATTTGAAAAGCTAAGTGACTTTCAGGGAAAAGTGTGAAGCCCATATAGTTAAAGCAAGGTACAAAGTTAATTTAATATCCAGGTAAAGCATAATGCAGGTATGAAATTTTGAATTGTAGCTTGTTTTAGCTTAGTGCTAAAATATATATTGCGTGTTTCATAAGTTATTTCAAGTGTTTTAAGTTATAGCTTAAAACTATAACATTTTGTGCATTAATGAACTCTTATGTTTAAAGGGGCATTAAATACCACTTGAAAAGTTAAGTAGAAATGTGAAGCCTACATATTTATTGTTGTTTAGTCTTTAAGTCATGTCATAGAGTCTAATTCTGACTCTTTTGGGACCCCATGAACTGTAGCCTGCCAGGCTCCTCTGTCCATGGGATTTCCCAGGCAAGAATGCTGGAGTGGGTTGTCATATCTTTCCCTAAGGTATCTTCCCAACCCAGAGATTAACCCAAGTCTCCTGCTTTGGCAGGCAGATACTTTACTACTGAGCCACCAGGAAAGACCCTAAATATTTTGTAAAGACCTATTTTAGAATTCAGAAATAAGCATTAAAATTTAACAAGATGCTTTACAAAATGCAGCACAGTGACTTTTAAAGTTTAAAACATTATCTACAATAATAAATTTTTATCTTTCACCTCTGGCATATATGTTTATAAGAATGTTCCTTGAGATGATCTGCTCTAGACATGTGTCTTTCTCTGGAAGAAGATAGTACTCAGAATTTCTGAAGTTTGAATATTTTGGGGGGATTATAAAACAAATGTATGTTGTTTTAGATACCGTTTAGTAACTTAGAAGACACACCTTAAGTATTCTACAAATATCAAGATATAGCCATTTAATTTTCTTCTACATATCAATATTGTATTTATAAATATTATGCTGAGGATTTTTTAAAATATATATGTATTTAATACATAAGTATATATATTCATAGTAATATAGTCAATTGAGTGTTTAGTTTTTAAGGTGAAGTTTAAAAATTTGCTGATAAAATTATCACTGTGCATATATACATGTGTATTGATTTGTATATATTTATTTAAATATACATTATATAAGCTATTAAAATAATATCAATACTTTGATTCTCCAGGTATCTTTTATACTTTTTACTTTATGTGTCAGAAATACAACATAAATGCTTAAAATCCCAAATCCTTTTGCAAAATATAAGCAGGTTTATTTTTATTTTTAATTGGAAAGTATTTGCTCTACAGTGAAGTGTTGGCTTCTGCCATACAACTGCCATCCAACAGGCTCCTTCCTGTTGAGCCTCCCTTCCCCACCATCCCACCACTCTGGGTGGTCACAAAGTATGGGCTGGACTCCCTGTGTTATATAGCATCTTCCCACTAGCTATCTATTGATTTTCAACAAATCCCTCATTAAATTCCCCAGTGAAATAAGGTAGTAAAGTGGATTAAAATGATCAGTTCTTATAATTATTCAGCTTAAATTATTTGTTAAGTCAAACATGTATTAGCTTTTCTGTTCATAGATCAAGAATGGGCAAACTTTGGCTCATGAGTCAAGACCAACCTGCCAACTGTTTGGGAAAATAAAATCTTATTAAAGCACAGTCATACCGGTTTGTTTCTGTATTGCCTATGAGTACTCTTCCCACGACAATAACAGAGTTGAGGAGTTGCGACAAATACCATATGGCCCATAAAGTCTAAATGCTTACTATTTTTACAGAGCTTGCCAGCGTCTGCTATAGATGATTATCATACAGGGTTGTAAGATTTGTCTGGTTTTTAGGTTATTAGCAAGCCAATTATATATGTTCACCGCTGTTTCTTATACTCAGTAGACACATTCATATACATAGTCACACAGTCACAAGAACACAAACATGTTCTCAATTTTTTTCCTTAACACTCAAATTGTGCAGATATATAGCTATTTCATTATAATAATAAGCATTATCACTTTAGTTCAGTTCAGTCACTCAGTCGTGTCCTACTCTTTGCAACCCCATGGACTGCAGCATGCCAGGCCTCGCTGTCCATCACCAACTCCCAGAACTTACTCAAGCTCATGTCCATTGAGTCAGTGATGCCATCCAACCATCTCATCCTGTGTCATCCCCTTCTCCTCCCACCTTCAATCTTTCCCGGCATCAGGGTCTTTTCCAATGAGTTGGGTCTTTTCCAATGAGTTAGTTCTTTACATCAAGTGGCCAAAGTATTGGAGTTTCAGCTTCAGCATCAGTACTTCCAATGAATGAATATTCATGACTGATTTCCTTTAGGATGGACTGGTTGGATCTTCTTGCTGTCCAAGGGATTCAAAAGTCTTCTCCAATACCACAGTTAAAAGCATCAATTCTTCAGTGCTCAGCTTTCTTTATAGTCCAACTCTCACATCCATACATGACTACTGGAAAAGTAATCATTATCACTAGTTCTCCCTAAAATTGGAGATATTCTTTCCCCATAAAATTGATTAAATATACTGCAGATCATTGTACTATGTAAATTTCTAAAAGAATAAGAAATGTAGAAATAGTGTTTACTGCAAAAAACCTCTGAAATGTGCCTGCATATGCAAAGGAAACTTTCATTGTATCAAATGTTACTAGTACTTTCTTTATAATTCTTTCCTCACTTAGTGTTATTTTTTCCTAAGTGCGTTTAAATTAGAAAATAATAAAATACCAGATTTGCAAATGAATTTCTCAGTGATAGGCATTGAGGTGTTACAAATTTCCAGTAAAAAAGCTGCTTTTGCATTTGTTGGATGTTCTATTTTAAGGATGGCATACTATAGAGCTGGCAAATTATGACTACAATTAAATGTTAAATGTTTTGGATTCAGCCAAGCCCATCACTTACATAAAATCAAAATCACTGATGAGGGAAAGACACATTAGCATCAGCTTACTGCATACTAATGTCATACTCTTCATTCCTTTATATTGTCAGTAATCTCATGTAGTAATTACTTTCTATATTGTTCAAATATAAAATCATGTATTGCTCAATTTATTAGTAAATTGACTCAAGACCAAATGGTAACCATTTGTTTTCATTTTTTATAAACCTGTCATGTGTGTGCATGTGTTACTCACTCAGTCATGTCCAACTCTGCGACCCCATGAACTGTAGCCTGCCAGGCTCCCCTGTCTATGGGAATCTCCAGGCAAGAGTACTGGAGTTGGCTGTCATTCCCTTCTCTAGGGGATCTTCCCAACTCAGGGATCAAACCTGGGTTTCCTGTGTCTCCTGCATTGCAGGCGATTCTGTACCATCTGAGTCACCAGGTTAAGCCCTGCTCATACATATATATATATATACACACACACACACACACATGCATATTTTGCTAGGTATATAAGTATCATGATTTTCTAGATATGTAGTCTACTATCAATGTCCCTTTTAAAATTTTATTGTGATTTTAGAGCACAATATTATATGCATTGTAGTATCATGATTATATTAAAAATAAAATAGCCAAATTTAATATATCTAAATCTGTATGGAATGTCAGCCTCTAAGTTAGTTAATATTTAATAATAAAAATTTGCAAAATATGGTAAGGGTATAGAGAAAAATGAACCCTAGTTAGTAGGAATATAAATGGGCACAGCCACTATGGAAAACAGTATGGATGTTCCTCAAAAAGCTAAAAGTAGAACTATCTATTATATGTTTTAGCAATTCCCCTCCTGAGTATACATCCAAAGAAAATAAAACACTCCTTCAGAAAGATACATGCATCCCAGTGTTCTAGCAGCACTATTTATAATAGTCAAAATATTGACGAAACCCAGTGTCTACCAAAAGATGAATGAATAAAAGAAAATGTGACATGCATATGCAATGAAGCATTATTTAGATATAAAAAGAATGAAATTCTGTCATTTGTAGCAATGTGGATGGACCAACACAATATTATCTTTAATGAAATGTCAGACAGAAAAAGACAAATACTATGTGATGTTACATATGTGGAATCTAAGAAAATGAAACAAATGGATGTATATAGCTTAATATTGGGTTGACCAAAAAGTTCATTCAAATTTTTCCATAACATTTTATGGAAAAACCCAAATGAACTTTTTGGTCAGCCCAATTGAGACAGATTCACACATATAAAGATCAAACTAGCAGTTACCAGTTAGGAGAGAGAAGGGAGGCCAAGCAAGATAGGGATAGAAAATTAAGAAGCACAAATTACTATGTACAAGCTAAATAAGCTATGAGGATATATGTTATACAGTACAAGGAATATAGCTAATATTTTCTAATAACTTTAAATGGAGTATAATCTAAAAAAATTTGAATCACTACATTATACCCCTGAAACTATATTGAAAATCAACTATGCTCCAATTTAAAAAATTATAACGTGGCAGTCAAAATAATTATCTTAGGAATTTGCATTCTAGCTTTGCAGAGTAATTCAGCAGAGAATTACAAAAAAGCTTTACAAATAGATTGCTATTCTTTTAGAAGAGATGAGGAGCCCTCTTACACTGTTGCTGGGAATGAAAATTGGCACAAACACTATCCAGAACAGTAAGGAGTTTCCTTAAAAAACTAAAAATAGCAGTACTTTATGATCCGGCAATCTCACTCCTGGGCATATATCCAAAGAAAACCATAATTCAAAAGGGTTCATGCAGCCCAGTGTTCATTACAGTGCTATTTACAATAGCCACACGTGAAGGCAACTGAAATGCCCATCAACAGAAGAATAGATAAAGAAGGTGTGGTACATATAGCCAATGGAATATTACTCCACCATAAAAAGAACAAAATAATCCCTTCCCTCTTAATAATTCTAGCTCAGATGAAGGAAAAAGCACAGTGGAGGCACTTCCTCGGCAGTCCAGTGGTTAAGTCCTTGCACTTGCACTGCCAGAAATGCAGGTTCCATCCCCGGTTATGGAACTAAGGCTAGCCAAAAAAAATAAATAAATAAAAAACCCACAATTAAAATAAATAAATTTATATTAAAAATAAATTTTGAACCTCTCAAAAAAAATGGAATGATTTTTTTTCCTTCTTTTTTCTGACAGCTCTCTGTCAGATTTGACCTTGGGATATCAAGAGGGACAGTCTAGAACAATAGTTTTTAGGAAACATTGTAGGCAACAGCAAGTAAAGCTTTCAGTTGTAAGGAACAAAGGGAATACAATTTCTAGCAGCATCATCCAAAATCAAGACAAGACATGGTTCCACTTTCTGGAAGTGGGTCTGTCCTTGATATTCTAAAGTAATTTTTTTCAAGGAAAAAGAGATAAAACTATATTAATATGCAAAAACTAAGAAAAATATTGTGGATTATGAGGCTGTTACTCTGACTATATTGGAGGCTGTTTTGTTTCTGTTTTCCAGAAAATGCAAGCAGCATTGACCTTTTTATATTTAATATCATTGGTGGATTAATAAATAGAAACAAATAAGTAATAAAAATAGTAACACGTTTAAAATGAAACACTAATGTTTATACCAAGCAACTCATCTTGCTAATAATATATGTGAGGACTAATATAAATATTTAGTCATATAAACTGCATGTTTCTATTATTGTGAGGTAAACATCAGTGAAGTGGGATGAAAGACCCAGAAGTCTGAGAGTCAACTGACAGGGAATAACATCCAAAATCACATTATTGTTGGGTTTTACCACCAAGTGAGCCAAAAGTTTCATTTAGTTTATTCTGTATGGTGGCGCTAGAAGTGCTTAGTTGTCTTTCAGTTCAGTCACTCAGTTGTGTCCAACTACTTGCGACCCCATGGACTGCAGCACACCAGGCTTCCCTGTCCATCACCAGCTCCTGGAGTTTGTTCAAACTCATGTCCACCAAGTCAGTGATGCCATCCAACCATCTCATTCTCTGTCATCCCCTTCTCTTCCTGCCTTCAATCTTTCTCAGCATCAGGGTCTTTTCCAATAAACCAGTTCTGCACATCAGGTGGCCAAAATATTGGAGCTTCAGCTTCAGCACCAGTCCTCCCAATGAATATTCAGGACTGATTTCCTTTAGGATTGACTGGTTTGATTTCTTTGGAGTTCAAGGGACTCTCAAGATCTTCTCCAACACCACAGTTCAAAAGCATCAATTCTTTGGTGTTCAGCTTTCTTTATAGTCCAGCTCTCACATCCATACATGACTACTGGAAAAACCATAGCTTTGACTAGACGGACCTTTGCTGGCAAAGTATTATCTCTGCTTTTCAATATGCTGTCCAGGTTGGTCATAGCTTTTCTTCCAAGGAGCAAGTGTCTTTTAATTTCATGGTTGCAGGCACCATCTGCAGTGATTTTGGAGCCCCCAAAAATAAAGTCTGTTACTTTTTCCACTGCTTCCCCATCTATTTGCCATGAAGTGATGGGACCAAATACCATGATCTTAGTTTTCTGAATGCTGATCTTTAAGCCAACTTGTTCACTCTCCTCTTTCACTTTCATCAAGAGGCCCTTTAGTTCTTCTTCACTTTCTGCCATAAGGGTGGTGTCCTCTGCATATTTGAGGTTATTAATATTTCTCCCAGAAATTTTGACTCCAGCTTGTGCTTCATCCAGCCTGGCATGTCACATGATGTACTCTGCCTATAAGTTAAATAAGCAGGGTGACAATATACAGCCTTGACGTACTCCTTTTCCAGTTTTGGAACCAGTGTTGTTCCATGTCTGGTTCTTAACTGTTGCTTCTTCACCTGCACACAGATTTCTCAGGAGGCAGGTCAGGTGGTCTGGCATTCCTATCTCTCAAAAAATTTACCATGGTTTGTTTTCCTCTAGAGGAAAACAATAGTTGTCTTTAACTTAATTCAAAACAATTTTGTTGGTATGTATTGTGATAGCTGTTATATGAGCATACATTTTTAAAAAATGATCAAAATTGGTAAATTTTTGTGTAAGCATTTTAATACTGAAGACAGAAGGGAAAAAAAGCAACAATTTAAGTGTCAATATTTTAATTAAGAGATGCAAACAGAAATGCAAAACAGAGAAAAGATTTGTTCTGTATATGGAGAAGGTGTCAAAAATGTTTTGCAAAATTTCATGATGGAGATTTCTTGCTGGGTGACATTCCAAGGAGGGGTCAATTCAGTTCAGTTCAGTCGCTCAGTCGTGTCCAACTCTTTGCGACCCCATGAATTGCAGCACGCCAGGCCTCCTTGTCCATCACCAGCTCCCGGAGTTCACTCAGACTCACGTCCATCGAGTCAGTGATGCCATCCAGCCATTTCATCCTCTGTCGTCCCCTTCTCTTCCTGCCCCGAGTCCCTCCCAGCATCAGAGTCTTTTCCAATAAGTCAACTCTTCTCATGAGGTGGCCAAAATACTGGAGTTTCAGCTTTAGCATCATTCCCTCCAAAGAAATCCCAGGGCTGATCTCCTTCAGAATGGACTGTTTGGATATCCTTGTAGTCCAAGGGACTTTCAAGAGTCTTCTCCAACACCACAGTTCAAAAGCATCAATTCTTTGGCTCTCAGCCTTCTTCACAGTCCAACTCTCACATCCATACATGACCACAGGAAAAACCATAGCCTTGACTAGACGGACCTTAGTCGGGAAAGTAATGTCTCTGCTTTTGAATATGCTATCTAGGTTGGTCATAACTTTCCTTCCAAGGAGTACGTGTCTTTTAATTTCATGGCTGCAATCACCATCTGCAGTGATTTTGGAGCCCCCCAAAATAAAGTCTGACATTGTTTCCACGGTTTCCCCATCTATTTCCCAAGGAGGGGTAGTTCAGTTGAAATCAATAGCAATCAAATCAGGACTTTGAGAACAATTAATGTTATACCATGTGGGAGATAGCTAACATACTCAAAATATCCACATCAAGCACTGAAAATCATTTGCACCAATTTGGTTAAGTTAATCACTTTGTTGTTTGGGTTCCACAAAAGTTAAGTGAAAAAAAGCTCTTTGACTATATTTCTGCATGTGATTCTCTATTGAAACATAAGGAAAATGTTCTGTTTTTAAAACAAATTGTGAAGGGTGACTAAAATTGGATACTGTATAGTAATTTGGAGCAGAAGAGTTTGTGCGGCAGGCAAAATGAGCCACCAACAAACATACAAAGGTCAGTCTTCATCCTAAAAAGGTGATGTGTTGCATATGATGGGATTGGGAGGAAGTCCCATATTATTAGCTCCTTCTAGAAAACCAAATGATTAATTCCAACAAGTACTGCTCCCACTTAGACCAACTGAAAACAGCACTCAATGAAAAGTGTCTGAAATTAGTTGACAAGAAACACATAAACTTCCATCAGGATACCATAAGACTGCATGTTTCTTTGATGACCAGGCAAAAACTGTTCCAGCTTAGCTGGTAAGTTCTGGTTCACCCACGATATTCACCAGACATTGCATCTTTGGATGTTCATTTCTTTTGGTGTTTACAAAATTCTCTTAATAGAAAAAGATTTTAATTTTCTGGAAAACTATAAAATGCACCTGGAATGGTTCTCTGCTCAAAAAGATTAAAAACAAAACAAAACAAAACAAAAAAAACTTTGGAAAGGTAGAATTATGAAGCTGCCTGAAAAATGGCAGGAGGTAATGGAATGAAACAGTGAATATGTTTCATATTCAATAAAGTTCTTGGTGAAAATGAAAAATATGCCTTTTAGTTTTACTTAAAAAACTAAAGGAACTTTTAGCCCAACCCAATTTGTTTGCATTTTAGCCAGTAAATTATTCAAGTAATTATTATTACTTGTTTTTTATTTTTATTTTTAAATCCTTACAGGACACTCTGGTAGCTCCTATGATAATGCAAAAGTTAATGTATAGATTAATTTTCAGTTTCCTTGTGCTTATAATTTATTTGGGGAAATAAAGATAACCAATATGAAAAGACCTATAACAAAACTGCCAAATGCTAGTTTCTGAATGGTGAAATCAGAAATTCTGGGAAAACTGGGTGTGAGTTGGCTGTTGAAAATTTGATAGAATTTAAATTAACAGAAGGTAGAATGTTTCTAGAAAAAGTAACGACAAATTTTTCTTGGCCACCTTATACTAGATTTTGCCTAAATTGAGAGGGTGTTAATTTAATAATGTGATAAAAACTACTAGGGGAAATTTAAAGGGGGTGAGCAAAGATAATTTTTATTCTCATTGAATGTAAGTTTATGAAGTGAATGAAACTATGTAGTTTACTTTCTCATTTATCATTTTATTTAACCATCTGTGGTGTGCTGCATTCCATGGGGTCACAAAGAGTTGGACACGACTGAGCGACTGAACTGAACTGAAGAACATTTTTAAGCAATTTTAATGGTCAGCAATTTTAGAGTTAGGCATCTGCCTAATTCTACAGGTCTATTTCCCAGCATCCTCCACTTTCTTCCATGCTAATCTCCCAAAAGTCCCAAAACATACTTTGTTCTCCCTAGCTTTGCTTTTGTTCTTCCTAGCTTTGCTTTTGTTCTTCCTAGCTTTGCTTTTGTTTAGGTTATTTTTTTCTTTTAGCCTCTATTGGTCCCACCAAGATGAAACTTTTCTTTGATCCTTTCCCTTCTCAGATACTAAAGTATATGGGGGTTCTTTACCTCTATATGCTTGAAACGGAGAGGGCAATGGCACCCCACTCCAGTACTCTTGCCTGGAAAATCCCATGGACAGAGGAGCCTGGTAGGCTGCAGTTCATGGGGTCACTAGGAGTTGGACACGACTGAGCAACTTCACTTTTAATTTTCACTTTCATCACTGGAGAAAGAAATAGCAACCCACTCCATTGTTCTTGCCTGGAGAATCCCAGGGACTGGGGAGCCTGGTGGGCTGCCATCTATGGGGTCACACAGAGTCGAACACGACTGAGGTGACTTAGCAGTAGCAGTATGCTTGAAACATTTAATGTACACTTTAAATATAGGATCTTTTGCACCCTTTAATTATTGGTTATGCTCAATAAGAAAGGCAGATTTTTTGTCTTCTGCACTGCTCTATGTCCAACACCTGAAATTGTACTTAAACACAGAAATTTCTCAAAATTCTATATGTCTTGATTGATGAATATGATATCTTTGAGGGAGTATTTTTAATCTCTGAAAAGCTAGAAACTGCCATGCAGTACCACAGGTTTGGGATTTGCCTCACAAACATCAGTAAATTGCTGTTAGGTGGATGAATGATTAGAAAGACAAAGAACTAACTTGAATCACTTGAAAGTACAAAACTAATATTTTGATGGAAAGATCACTAGACTGAGAGTTTAACTGTCAGTTCTAGTATTATTCTGACTCAAAATTGCTGAGTTACACTCATCAAGTCAGTGAAGTTATTTGGACATCAGTTTTCTCATTTGTTAAATTAAGGAACTGGACATTGTACAACTATGTTACTTGTTAGGAGCTATTTTTACACGTTGACCCAATACATTCCTTAGCAAACCTTTACTTCAAAGGTTGCTTCTTTGCTCCACAAACACGTAATTTAACACCTAATTGTCTCCACATTATAAGAAATGAGAAAACTGTCATGGAAAGGTCATTGAGGAGAATTTATTCAGCACAGCATGACAGTTTCTGGCTTTCAAGTGCTGCCTGGGATATAATCACTCGTCTAGTAGCTGAGAGGCCCTTCTAAACTTGAGTAGATTTTCCTGACCTATTTAAAACTCACTTAAATTTCTGGCATCTTTTTTGGAACATTTGGGACTTAATTTGACATATGTAAATGAGATCTCCTTCACCTGGGTGGTTGCTCTTGCATAACTGTTGGTTTAATAGGCACAGCTTTGAGCATTTCTTTTGTTTAGGTAGAATGCTGAATATAAAGGATAATCTCTTCTATCAAGGACCTAACATTTTAAAGTCCTGTCTACACTAGATCATTACTATAAAGAACAGATATTTATTAGTCTCAGCTCTGAGTTCCACTTTGGGGTGTATAGGAACTTCTTTACAAAAAATTAAAATTATGCTTGAAGAAATTTTCCAGTCCAACCAATGTGACATTTTAAAGTGTTTTAGCATAAATGTTAGTGGTCAGATTGTTGTTGTTGTTCAGTCGCCAAGTAATAGCCAACTCTCTGTGACCCCATGGACTGCAGCACACCCTGTCCTTCACTATCTCCTGGAATTTTTTCGAATTCATGCCAATTGAGTCAGTGGTGCTATCTAACCATCTATTTCATCCTCTGCCGCCCCCCTCTCCCTTTGCCTTCAATCTTTCCCAGCATTAGGGTATTTTGCAATGCATTGGCTCTTCACGTCAGTGGTCTGATAAGTGGTTACTAATTTGTAGAATTCAAAAGTCACTAACATATATTTAAAATGGTAACCAACAAGGACCAACTGTACAGCACGTGGAACTCTGCTCAGTGTTAGGCGGCGGCCTGGATGGGAGGGGAGTTTTGGGGAGAACAGATACATTTATATGTATGGCTGAGTCCCATCACTGTTCCCCTGAAACTGTCACATCAATGTTAATCAGCTATACCCCAGTACAAAATAAAACATTAAAAATAAAAATAAAATTCACGGACACAATTCAGTATTGTGAGAAGTCCAGAGATGCATGTAATCCACAGCGTGCGTGTGTGCTCAGTCATGCAGTCATTTCCAACTCTTTGCAACCCAATAGCCTGTATCCCCAGGCTCCTTTGTTCACAGAATTTTCCAGTCACAAGTACTGGAGTAGGTTGCCATTCCTACTCCATGGATTGAACCCATGTCTGTCTCTTGCATCTCCTGCAGTGGCAGGCAGATTCTTTACCACTGTACCACCTGGGAAACCCATATAATCCACACAAAACAATTATCTATGTTCATATTTTTTAGATATGTATAGATGCTATTTTAAAATGGTAAAATACATAATTATTAATATTAAATCTATAATAGATCTTGTCATCTAATATTTTCTCAAATAGTATATGCTGAGTAAAAATCTCACTTGGAGTACACAAATGTTTGTTATTCCTAGATAGTCCTTACTTTATTTTAAAGTATTGCATTCATGAGAAAAGTTAATAAATAATGAGGATATTTTGCTTTTGTCATAATTATATACATGTTTTTATATATCAGAGAAAGATAGAATTACAGATTAAGATATATGGCAATATAGTGTTATCAAAATAAGACCAATATAATATACAGGCGTACCTCTGAGATTTTGTGGATTTTGTTAGAGTACTTCAATAAAGCAAATATCACAATAAAGCAATTTACAAATTACTTTGGTTTCCCAATGCATCTAAAAATTATGTTTACACTCTATTATAGTCTGTTAAGAACGTGATAACATTCTGTCCAAAAAAGCAATGTATATATCTTCACTAAAAATACTTTATTGCTTAAAATTTCTAGCCATTAGTCTGATCCTTCAGTGAGTCATAATCTTTTTGCTGGCACAGGGTTTGAAAATTACTAGAATTACAAAGTGTGGCACACAGATAGGAAGTGAGCAAGTGCTTTTAGAAAAACTGAACCAATAAACTTGTTTGATGCAAGGATGCCCCAAACCTTCAATCTGTAAGAAGCACAACATCTACAAAGTGAAAAATAACAAAGTAAAATGAGGCATGCCTGTATTGCTACTTGATATTATTTTCACAATTCATATTTCAAAAATATTTCTAAAATAAGGATGTTATAAAATCATAGTATATAGTAGCTTATTTTCTAATATCTAATGTAAAAGCAGTTATTAGCTTGTTCATTTTAAAGCAGTCATTTATTTGCTCATTTATTTTAAATTTGCTTGTGTCCAAAATGTCAGGATACAGTGATGAGTCTCAGGAATTGAAACTATAACAGTGTCTGCTATATGGAGTAATCTAATCTTAAAATAATTATACCGTGTAATACAGACAGCCAATACCTTACAGTAAATGAAGTGCTGTCTCCTTGACTTTACCAAGATGAAGAATCTGGGTGCATGTAAAAGACAGCCACACATTTGCTTTGATTTTTGTTGTTGTGTCACTATAGCATGTTAGTTTATGGCCCCTTGTCAATTTTTCTTGTTTTGATACATATGAACACCAAATGCCTTAAATCTCTAAAATGCCACTTTAAAATATATAAGTACAGTACACAAGCTGTCATTTGATAAATGCATTGTGAATACAGAGCCAGGAACATAACATCTTTCACCATCCCATTTTCTTCACTGCTGATTCTAGGTCCCCTCGGGCAATAAAAGACTCTAGAGATTCCTTAATGGAATACAACTTTAGGTCACAACTTTATTAGCTTAAACAAAGAACATGGAAATTGTCCCTGGATGGATTCACCAAGGCACTAGGCAGCAATGATACCTAATTCCCTCAAGTGACTGTTTGATGTCTCTTTTAAGATGAAATTGCCTTGTACACAAAAATGGGCTATCAGTCCTATCTTACAGTTCTACCCTTGGGAGATCAGCAGCTATAGTACAATGGCACTTTCTGCAGAGGATTTCCAAACTAAAGAGAAGTGAATTCTGTTTCTTTTTAGGTACTTGTAAGATTGTGAAAGCATAATAATTTACTGTTCTTTCATAACTTAAAAAATTTTTGCTTTTTCTATTTATTTTTCAATTATTCAGTCTTCAATGCACAAAACAGTCACATAACATAGTTGTGCGTTGGGAAACATGTTCTTTCTTACATTCTTCATGGCTTCTCTAGAATTTGATTTTTAAGTTGATTAATTTATGTCTAGATTCAATTTGTTTAGATTTGCCTTATTTACCAATCAAGCTCTCCTTAGATTCCCAGTGTTGCTATTTTACCAAAGTTTTGTGACAATTTTGAAAATATTGTCTCCCGCGGCTATGTCTTGTTTTATTCTTGTTGTTTTGTGTCATTTTTAAAATCTCTTCCTCACACTTCTACTTGGATGAGGATATTATGGATTCATGGATCATTTTGAGTAGCTACAAGTACATTCTTATCATTTGAGCATAGTTAGTGTTTAGAGGGGTGTTCAGACCAGGAGGGGTGAGATTATAGACTATTTTTGTGATAAACTAATGATCTTGGGCTTCCTTGGTGGCTCAGATGGTAAAGAATCTATCTGCAATGCAGGAGACCTGGGTTCTATCCCTGGGTCCGGGAGAAGAGAATGGCAACCCACTCCAGTACTCTTGCCTGGAGAATTCTATGGACAAAGTAGCCTGGCAGACTATAGTCCATGGGGGTCACAAAGAGTCGGATACAATTGAGAGACTAACACAAACAAACAATGATCTTGAAAATGTATTCTAAATCTTGAAATGTATTCTAAATATTTTGGGTAATTAAAAACATTACTGCAGTGAATAATTAAGATTTGCAGTTAAGAAAATGTGCTGTCAACATTGTTAATACTGTGTTAGGAAGAACAAGAGAGAGATTGTAAAACCAATCAGTCCATGAGAGAAGTAGAAAAATGGCCATCACAAGTAGGGACTGAAAGGAGGAAGTTGAGTGGGAAAATGTTGCATAGGTTGGATATACAAAATCCTATTTAAAGGAGTAAATGAAAAAGTAATAGCTAGCATTACTTCTTGATTCTTGCTTTAACTCTTGGGCAGATTTTTTGCATTTTCATTAAAAATGTATTTTAGAGGATGAGAAAGATATTTGAATGAAGGAAAGTGATAAATTCTAGTTAGAGGATTTATACTTAATAGTCCTGTGGAACATACAAGTCTAAATATTTAGCAATCAACTAGATATATTTGCATATTTCATGATAAATTCGTTGATGCTTCAACCTACTGTTATATTTCATATTATCAAAAAGTCATAGTAAAGATTATATAAGATAATTCAGCTTGATCCAAAGAAAGTATATGTGTGCCTGTTCTATAGTACACATTAAAAGAATACATGTGTTTTGGAAGAGCATATGCGAAGAGTTGACTCATTGGAAAAGACTTTGATGTTGGGAGGGATTGGGTGCAGGAGGAGAAGGGGACGACAGAGGATGAGATGGCTGGATGGCATCATGGACTCAATGGACGTGAATCTGAGTGAACTCTGGGAGTTGGTGATGGACAGGGAGGCCTGGCGTGCTGCGATTCATGGGGTCGCAAAGAGTTGGACATGACTGAGCAACGGAACTGAACTGAACTGAATGATTGAAAGTCATAGAAATCCTCTGATCAGACAGCCATAATTCTCAAATTTCAGGAGTTTCTGAACACCTGATGCTGATTGTTCCAGCACCTCACTCACAACCATTGGGATGTCCCAAAACCATTGATAATGTATAACTAAATGGAAAATGCTACACTGTAACATGTGGTTGATTACCCATGTTTATTAAATTCCTTATTTTTCAAATATATATATCACACACTAATTGGGTATTTGTTGCAGACTAAGTATTTTTGTTCTTTTGTTATAAAGAGTCTTTGAATGAATAAAAGGAAGGAAACACACTGTGTTTTCCCAATGGTGCTCTATTTCCTTGGTCTTCCAGATATATCTATTTCTGAATTCAGCATTGGTGGCATACTTGAAGGAAAGAGCTCCCATCTTGTCAGCATGCCTCTTAAGAGAAAAATATGTTTAAATTAGACTTGGAAACATTTCTTATGGCTTGCTATTTTTATTAATTTCTAAGATTTATGATTGGAATGTTAAGCTGGATGTTAATAAAAATTAGATCCTTAACATGTACCACACTTAAAATATGTAAATCATGAATCAACACTAAAATTATTGATATCAAAATGATCTTAATATTATAGCAAGCTTCCCAGGTAGTGCTAGTGGTAAAGAATCCTCCTGCCATTGCAGGAGATGCAAGAGACTTGGGTTTGAGCCCACGGTCAGGAAGATCCTCTGGAGTAAGAAATGGCAAACTGCTCCAGTATTCCTGCCTGGAAAATTCCATGGGCAGAGGACCCTGGCAGGTTACAATCCATGGGTTGCAAAGAGTCAGACACATCTGAGTGACTGAGCACAAAAGAACATAGCAATAACAAATAAACATATGATATTTCTCTTTCTCTCTTACTTGACTTAATGCCTTCAATGTTCATCTATGTTGTCATAAATGGCAAGATTTTATTATATAAATAATATTACATATTACAATTTAATTCTCCACTTTTTCCTCAAGGACACTTAAGTAGTTTTCTTCTCTTCACTATTGTAAATAATGTTTTCAGTAAACATGGGTTTATATATGTCTTTAGTGTTTTTGCTTTCTTTGGGTAAATGCCCAGTAGAATTGCTGAATCATATGGTATTAACAGTTCCATTTTTTTATTTTTTGGAGTAACTTCCATATTGCTTTTTACAGTGGCTGCACCAGATTACATTCCTCAAACAGTGCAAAGGGATTACTTTTCTCCATGTGCTTGCAAGTACTTATTTCTTGTCTTTTTGAAAATAGCCCTTCTATCCGATGTGAGATGATATCTCATTGTAGTTTTGATTTACATTTTCCTGATAATTAATGATGTTGAGTATCTTATTATGTAGCAAATGGTCATCTGTATGTCTTCTTTGTCTATTTAGATCTTCTCCTCTTTTATTTTAAAATCAGGTTGCTTGTTGTTTTGCTATTGAGATTTTTTGAGTTTCTTATGTATTTTGGATAGTAGCCCCTTATCAGATATATGATTTGCAAATATTTTCTCCTATTTAGTAGATTACATTTTAATTGTGTTGATGGTTTCCTTTGCCATACGAAAGCTTTTTAGTTTTATATAGTCCCACTTGTTCATTTTTGCTTTTGTTGCTTTTGCTTCTGGAATTAGATTCAAAAAGTTATTGCCAAGACTTATGTCAAGGAGTTTGCTTGACTTATGTCTGTGTTCTCTTCTAAGAGTTTTATGACTAAAGGTCTTACATTCAACCCTTTAACCCATTTTGAGTTAATTTTTGCATGTGGTTTAAAATATGGTCTTTTTTTTTTCCCTGTTGCATATGGCTGTCTAATTTTCCTAACATAATTTTTGTTAAGAGACTGTCCTTTTCCCATTGAATATTTTGGCTGCTTTTTCATGAATTAATTGACCATATATCTGTGTATCTATCCCTGGTTCTTTATTCTGTTCCATTTATCTGTATCTTTGATTTTGTGCCATACTGTTTCCATTACTTTAGCTTTGTTTGAAGTCAGGGCTTCTGGTACCTCTAGCTTTTGTTTTTTTCTCTGTCAATATTACTTTGGATATTCAGGATCTTTTGAAGTTCCACACAAATTTTAGGATTTTTTTTTCCATTTCTGTGAAAAATGACATTGGTTTTTTGATAGGGATTTCATTGAACCTATAGATTGCTTTGGGTAGTATGGACATTTTAACAATATTTATTCTTCCTATCTATAAGACTGGAATATCCTTACATTTATTTGTGCATTCTTCAATTTATTTCATTAATGTCCACTTTCATTTGTCCCTAGGTATTATTTTAAATTATTTTTTGATTTCTTCTTTGACCCATTAGTTGTTCAGTAATGTGTTAATTTCCACATATTTGTGAATTTTATAGTTTTCTTCATGCAATTAATTTTTTGTTCATACCAGTGTGGTTGGAAATTATACTTGATTTCAATCTTCTTAAATTTATTAAGAATTTTAATTTGTGACCTACCATGTGATCTATCTCAGAAAATGTTTTATGTGCATTAAAGAATTTGTATTCTGCTGCTTTTAGATGGAATGCCATTTAAGTTTCTAAATTATCTGGTCTAATATGTCATTTCAGGCCCATGGTTCCTTATTGATTTTCTATCTGCATGATGTATGTAGGGTATTAAAGGTCCCCTACTCTTCTTGTGTTGCCATTTATATCTCCATTTTGGTCTGTTGATATTTGCTTTATGTATTTAGGTACTCCAATGTTCGACAAATAAAAATTTACAAATTTTATGTCCTCTTCTTGGACTAATCCCTCTATCATTAGGTAACACTCATCCTTATCTCTTATTACATTTTTGTTTTAAAGTCTGTTTTTTCTGATATAAATATAGCTACTCCAGCTTTCTTTTGATTTACATTTACATGGAATATCTTTTTTTCATCTCTTTATTTTCAGTTTACATGGGTCCTTACATCTAAAATGAGTCCTTGCAGGCAACATGTAAATGTGTCTTATTGTTTTAATCCATTCAACTCTTCTATGTCTTTAGATTGGAGAGTTCAAGCCACTTAATTTTAAGGTAATTATTGGTAGGTTTGCACTTTATTTTCATTTTGCTAATTGTTTTCTGGCTGTTTTATAATTTCTCTATGTTCTTCCCTATCCTCTTGCTCTCTTTCTTTGTGGTCTGATGACTTTCTTTGGTGATATACTTATGTTTCTTTCTTTTCATCCTTTGCACATTTACTATAGATTTTTGCTTTGTATTTACCATAAGGCTTTCATATAATTATTTATATCTATAACAGTCTATTTATCTTAATAACAACATGATTTCTTATCACTTCTAAGGCTCAACATTTTTCTACGCTTTCATTTTNGTTTGACAGACATGTTTGGCAAGTTCTTGCAGTGTGTAAACAGGATATCCCCTCACTTTGTGGCTATTTCTTTTCAAATGCATAGTGGTCTATAACTCAACAGAAATGAGATGTATCTGGTTACATTCAATGCCACAGTGCAAATGGATTCTAAATAAAAATCTAATCAAATGGGGGAAATTCATGTAATTATACATAATACAGATCCCATTTATTTTACAATTTCTACATTTTAAACAATTAAAGGGCTTGTCTTTGGATAGTCACTAAAATGTGAAGTAAGGCAGTCAAGCTTAATTTAAAAGTATAGCTCAATAAAGTTTATTAATTATTATAGGTGAGGAAAACATGGTGAGATATAAATATTTTTGGTAGAAATACCAGAATAGCTTCTTGATGTACCTATAATAGTGAAAGAGAGAAGTTTATAGATCAGAATGTGACTCTGATTGTGTTCATCTTTCTTTTGCTAGGTCAAGGGACTCACTGGTGAGCAATAACAATGAAAATGTCACACTTCCTGCTTTATTGTACCCTATAATTCACTGAGAGAGAGAGATTTGCTAAAAATAATAATAGTTTTAATAATGTGTTTCTCAAACAGATTTGATACCAGGGCTCTATGAGAAAAGATTAGCATATTATAGTATTTCAAAATGGTCAAAGGTATTGTTATAAAAAGACTTCTTTGAGCAAGGAATGCTTATCCAGCTAAGTCAGGTGAAAAGCAGGTTCAAAGGCATCTTAGACCTAGGGAAAGTTATATTCAAAGGCTATATTAGGAAGAGTAAGGGTTCAGGAATGGAGAAAGTGAAACAGATTAATATTTTCAAAACGAAGTGGCTCATCGTGTCCAACTCTTTGTAACCCCATGGACTCTACAGTCCATGGAATTCTCTAGGACAGAATAATGGAGTGGGTACCCCTTTCCCTTCTCCAGGGGAACTTCCCAACCCAGGGATGAAACACAGGTCTCCTGCCTTGCAGGTGGATTCTTTACCAACTGAACCACAAGGGAAGCCCTCAAAATTAATTAATAGATTATATATTATGTATCTGCACATGTATGTATATATGTGTATGTGTGTATCCTTACCTTATTTTTTATTTAATAACTGAATATTGCAGATGTAGTATAATTCAGAACTATACAGTTCTTTGAACATATAGCAGTTTCCTCTTTGAAAATTTTTATACTTTAGAAGATAAACATAGTTAAGCATTATAGAATTAAATGAGCATATTTAATGTAGCTTGTGTTAGGAGAAAAACACTTTCTAAAGATAGACTTTAAGATAGTATTTCTATTTCAATCTGTGAACATGAAATTTCTTTGCTTGTGAGGGAGAACATTTTCTCCTTAAATTATATGGATATTAGTGAACCAGAATATTTTTTTTCTTTATATTTGTGCAGCCCTTCAGTTCAGTTCATTTGCACAGTAGTGTTTGATCTTTGTAACCCAATGGACTGCACCATGTCAGGCGTCCCTGTCCATCACCAATTCCTAGAGCTTGTTCAAACTCCTGTCCATCAAGTCGGTGATGCCATCCAAGCATCTCATCCTCTGTCATCCCCTTCTCCTCCTGCCTTTAGTCTTTCCCAGCATCAGGGTCTTTTATAAAAAGTCAGTTCTTTGCATCAGGTAGCCAAAGTATTGGAGTTTCAGCTTCAGCACCAGTACTTCCAAAAAATATTCAGGACTTATTTCCTTTAGGATTGACTGGTTTGATCTCTTTACAGTCCAAGGGACTCTCTCAAGAGTCTTCTCTACCATCACAGTTCAAAAGCATCAATTCTTCAGTGCTCAGCTTTCTTTATGGCCCAACTCTGACATCCATCCATGACTACTAGAAAAACCATAGCTTTTACTAGACAGACCTTTGTTGGCAAACTATTGTCTCTGCTTTTTAGTAGGTTGTCTAGGCTTGTCATAGCTTTTCTTCCAAGGAACAAGCATCTTTTAATTTCGTGGATTAATTTAAAAGTATAGCTTTTAAAGTATGGCTACAGGCACCATCAGCAGTGATTTTGGAGCCCCCCCCAATAAGGTCTGTCACTGTTTCCATCATTTCTTCATCTATTTACCATGAAGTGATGGGACCGGGTGCCATGATCTTAGTTTTCTGAGTTTTAGCCAACTTTTTCACTCTCCTCTTTCACTTTAGTCAAGAGGTTCTTCAGTTCTTTGCTTTCTTCCATAAGGGTATTGTCATCTGCATATCTGAGGTTATTGATACTTCTCCCAGTAATCTTGATTCCAGTTTGTGCTTCATCCTACATTTCACATGATGTACCCTGCATATAAGCTAAATAAGCAGGGTGACAATATACAGCCTTGATGTAATCCTTTCCTGATTTGAAACCAGTCAGTTGTTCCATGTCCAGTTCTAACTGTTGCTTCTTGACCTGAACACAGATTTCTCAGGAGACAGATAAGGTGGTCTGATCAGTTCAGTTCAGTCACTCAGTCGTGTCCAACTCTTTGAGACCCCATGAATCGCAGCACACCAGGCCTCTCTGTCCATCACCAACTCCCGGAGTTCACTCAGACTCACGTCCATCGAGTCCGTGATGCCAACCAGCTGTCTCATCCTCTGTCGTCCCCTTCTCCTCCTGCCCCCAATCCCTCCCAGCATCAGAGTCTTTTCCAGTGAGTCAACTCTTCACATGAGGTGGCCAAAGTACTGGGGCTTCAGCGTTAGCATCATTCCTTCCAAAGAAATCCCAGGGTAGATCTCCTTCAGAATGGACTAGTGGGATCTCCTTGCAGTCCAAGAGACTCTCAAGAGTCTTCTCCAACACCACAGTTCAAAAGCATCAATTCTTTGGTGCTCAGCCTTCTTCACAGTCCAACTCTCACATCCATACATGACCACTGGAAAAACCATAGCCTTGACTAGACGGACCTTAGTTGGCAAAGTAATGTCTCTGCTTTTGAATATACTATCTAGGTTGGTCATGACTTTTCTTCCAAGGAGTAAGCATCTTTTAATTTCAAGGCTGCAGTCACCATCTGCAGTGATTTTGGTGGTCTGATATTCTAATCTATTTAAGAATTTTCCACAGTTTGATGTGATCTACACAGTCAAAGGCTTTGGCATAGTTAATAAAGCAGAAGTAAATATTTTTCTGGAATTATCTTGCCTTTCCTATGATGCAGCAGATGTTGGCAATTTCACCTCTGGTTCCTCTGCCTTTTCTAAATCCAGCTTGAACATCTGGAAATTCTTATTTCATGTACTATTGAAGCTTTGCTTGGAGAATTTTAAACATTACATTACTAGCAAGTAAGATGAGTGCAATTGTGCAGTAGTTTGAACATTCTTTGACATCACCTTTCTTTGGGGTTGGAATGAAAACTGACCTTTTCCAATCCTGCGGCCACTGCTAAGTTTTCTAAATTTGCTGGCATATTGAGTGCAACACTTTCACAACATCATCTTTTAGGATATGAAAAGCTCAGCTGGAATTCCGTCATTTCCACTAACTTTGTTTGTAGTGATGCTTCATAAGGCCCACTTGACTTCAGACTCAAGGATGTCTGGCTCTAGGTGAGTAAGCACAAGATCATGGTTATCTGTGTCAGGAAGACCCATATCGTTTATTATTATTATATCGTTCTTCTGTGTGTTTTTGCCACCTTTTCTTAATATATTCTACTTCTCTTAGGTCCATACAATTTCTGTTCTTTACTGTGACCATATCTGCATGAAATGTTCCCTTGCATTCTCTCATTTTCTTGAAGAGATCTCTAGTCTTTCCCATTCTATTGTTTTTCCTCTATTTCTTTCCCTTGACCAATGAGGAAATCTTTCTTATCTCTTCTTGCTATTCTTTGGAACTCTGCATTCAGATGGGTTCATATTTCCTTTTTTTCTGTTGCTTTTTGCTTCTCTTCTTTCCTCAGCTATTTGTAATGCCTCCTCAAGCAACCATTTTGCCTTTTTGCATTTCTTTTTCTTGAGGATGGTTTTGATCACTGTCTCCTGTAGAATGTCACAAACCTCCGTCCATAGTTCTTTAGGCACTCTGTCTATCAGACCTAATACCTTTAATTTATTTGTTACTTCCACTGTATAATCATAAGGAATTTGATTTAGATCATTCCTGAATAGTCTAGTGATTTCTCCCATTTTCAATCTGAATTTTGCAGTAAGGAATTCATGGTCTGAGCCAGTCTACTCTCAGTCTTGCTTTTGCTGACTGTAAACAGCTTTTCCATTTCAGCTGCAAAGATATAAGCAATCTGATTTCTGTGTTGACCATCCAGTGATGTCTACATGTAGAATCATCTCTTGTGTTGTTGAAAGAGAGTGTTTCCTATGACGTGCATTCTCTTGGCAGAACTTTTTAGCCTTTGCACTGATTCATTTTGTACTTCAAGGCCAAACTTGCCTGTAACTCCAGGTATTCCTTGACTTCCTACTTTTGCATTCCAGTCCCCTATGATGAAAAGGACGTCTTATTTTGGTGTTAGTTCTAGAAGGCCTTGTAAGTCATCATAGAACCGTTCAACTTTAGCTTCTTTAGCATTAGTGATTGTCGCACAGGCTTGGATTACTGTAATAATGCATGGTTTTCCTAAATGAACAGAGTTCATTCTGTCATTTTGTGTGTGCATATGTGTGGGCAGTCCTTAAATAAAATCAAAATTATTGCATTTCCATGGCTTCCTTCTTAAGTGATTCTTAAAACTGCAAGCAAAGAAGCAAATAGGGTAATTGTGAGATTGCTTTTTATTAATTGACTTTCTCCAAAATGAGATTTTTATTTTTATTATTAATAGGTTCTTGAAACTTTATTAATAGGCACTTGGAAGAGTTGCAGAAAAACCTATAAAAGGCATTATATCATCAAAACCTGCTGTGATTGTTTATCCTTGTATTCTTTCACACCAAATTCATGTTTTCACTTGGAAACAACATTAAAACTAATCTGTTGAAGAATGATAAATAGAACTACCTAGGAAACAATTAAGTCCCAGCTATCAAACTTTCAGACTTTTTAAACTATATTCTTTTTACTTAATCTTAGCAAGTATTCATGAAATCTTGTTCATATAATTAATCCTGCTTACAAAGATTCAATCAATTCACCTAAGAAAGTATACTGTTAATTTATCTGAATATCTTTAAACTATTAAATATTAAGTCAATTTCTACCGCAAATGTCTTAAGTATTCAATCTGAAAGTGGTCAATGTGTTTGATGGAGTATAGAATTAGTTTTATTAAACTATAGAAAAGTAAATGATCTAGTTTATTACAAGTGAGATATATAAGACTATAATATTGCTTCATGGGGCTAGATAATTTTATATAATGTTAAATGTGAAAAGTCTTGTATATTTTTACATAGAATTCAGTATCCCCCACATATATAGCTCCTTTTTAAATCAATATGTAGGCACAATTTATATACCTCAATACTAACATATTTTAATTTTTCATGACTTTTGTGAAATACGAACTTTTGTGTAGATGCCACTCCAGTTTTAATACAGAATGTTAATCTCTGTCCTGAAAGTTTACTCAGATGTTTTCAGTCTTCCCACTATCCCCTGACCATTCACTCAGGGTGATAAACAATCTAGACGTTCATACAATGTGTGTGTGTTAGTCACTTGGTCATGTCCAACTCTTTGTGACCCCATGGACAGTAGCTTCCCAGGCTCCTCTGTCCATGGAATTCTGTACACAAGAATACGGTGGTGGGTTGTCATTCCCTTTTCCAGGGGATCTTCCTGACTCAGGAATTGAACCCCAGTCTCCTGCATTGCAGGCAGATTCTTTACCATCTGAGCAACCAAGGAAGACTTTAATCAGATAATATTTATGAGTTTGTGTTCACTATCTTTTACTCAATACAATATATGTGAAATTCATTCTCTTTGTTGAATAAATCAGTACTTTGTTCCTTTTTATGATCGAGTGATAGTCCACTATATGAAAATACCAAAATAAATGTATCTATTCACTGTTCACTATCTATCTAATCCAGTATCTATTCACTGGATTTTCTTGCCTGGCAAACCCCATGAACGGAGGAGCCAGGCATGCTACAGTCCATAGTTCGAAAAGAGTGAGACATGACTTCAGTTTCACTTCCACTTTCTTTCATTCACTTTTAATGATATGTTGCATACACATGCACACACACTTTGGACACATCATCTCATAAGTGAATATATAAATGTTCTGATTTTTCTTTTTGTCCCAGGTAGTGACATTGTGTGAAAAATTCCTTTTCCCAAAGGAACATGAACTTCAAAATAATACTGATCAACACATATTCTACTGCAATGAAGTGATTTTATTTAGGCCAATTTTATTTCCTTTAAATTTAATTAACTAGATTTCTTATGCATCTAAACTACACCTGCGTGTTATCCCCAATATCTTATACTATTTGTGTTTCTTCCCTGCAGAATGCATAATCACAGTAAAACAATTTGTATTAAAAAAATCCAACATTATTACCATATTATCTTATTATCTATTTCATTTAATAGTCAAGCAAAAATAAAGTAAATGTTACATAAACTATAATTAATGATGAAATTAGAGTTTATCAGCTTCATCAGGTCTATTCTTATATGTTTTTGTTCTTGTTCAATCGCAAAGTCATGTCTGACTCCTTGCAACCTCATGGACTGCAGCATGCCAGGTTTCCTTGTCCTTTACTATCTCCTAGAGTCTTTTTCAATGAGTTGGCTCTTCACATCAAGTGAATAAAGTATTGGAGCTTCAGCTTCAGGATTAGTCCTTCCAAAGGATATTCAAAGTTGATTTCCTTTAGGATTGACTGGTTTGATCTCCTTGCTGTCCAAGGACTCTCCAGAGTCTTCTCCAGCACCACAGTTGGAATGCATCAATTTTTCAGTGCTCAGCTTTATTTATGGTTCAACTCTCACATCTATACTTGATTACTGGAAAGATATAATTGTACT
Source organism: Redunca redunca (assembly GCA_006410935.1). Classification (NCBI taxonomy): domain Eukaryota; kingdom Metazoa; phylum Chordata; class Mammalia; order Artiodactyla; family Bovidae; genus Redunca; species Redunca redunca. The sequence continues at coordinate 147,994 of SJYQ01000060.1, forward strand.
ATACTGATCTTTGTTGGCAAAATAATTTGTCTGCTTTTTAATATGCTATCTAGTTTTGTCATAGCTTTTCTTCCAAGGAGCAAGTGACTTATATCTTTAGACTTTACTATATTTGTATTCTGTTGTGGGATTATAGTAACATCTTTTTCTCATTACTTCTAATTTGAATCTAAAAGATTTTTTTATCAAAGTTTATTATTATAAAAAATGGGAGAAGGAAATGGCAACCGACTCCAATATTCTTGCCTGGGAAATCCCAAGGATTTGGAATTTGGCCTAAAGTCCATGGAGTCATGGAAAGTCTGACACAACTTAGTTCTATTTAACACATTATGAAAATATTTATTATTGAAAAAAGTAGTGGCCCTGTAAAAAAAGAAAATACCACCTTAAGTCACTAAAACTATGTTTCTTAAAGGAACATTAATATAAACATTAGATTCAAATGAATTTGCTTTTCTTAAATTTTATCAATTGTATAACATATGTGCTTAATTATCACAGAATACTTTCTATACATACTGCCTACAAAACAAAATATACTGATGGTAATTTTTTATTAAGAAATATTTGAATGCAAAAATAATGATAATAAAACAAGTTCATTAGTTCTAAGTAAACTATAAACAAAATTATATTATAAAATATAATAATGTATATAATAAATGGGGAATCTGTGTAAATTCTGCATTTCTAACATATTTTATTTTACTTTAGATTGTTTGTCCATGACATGATCTAATTAAGTAGCTACAATAAAATTAAAATCCTTTATATAATATTTTCAATAATGTGAAATATATTTTAAAATAAAGCATTTTAAAAGATTTAAGTATCACAAAACTCTCATATTAATAGACACAGAGACTTTAAATCAACTTTTGGATTTCTTACTGATCTTACTGTATTTTTAAGATAAAAGTATAAGAACTGTCATATTGGATTTTTCAAGGAACATATTCCGTCTATCAGAAGGCATTTCCTGAGACAGTTGGGACAGTGCCATACAAAATATCTACTCTCTCTTTGAAGATCATACTTATTTTTAGTTTGCTTCCAAAAGAATTTCAGTTGGCTACCATTCAAATTATAATTAAAAGAAAATCTAGATTTATATCAGACATAGACAAAAAAACAAGTTTTAGGGGACAAATTATTTTAGTGAAGTTTCGTTATATTAGACAATTCATAGATAATCTTTTAATCTCTGGCAGCCAACTAATTAGAATTTTTCTCATTTTTAACTTTTCAAAATAAGAAAATAACCTTTTTTAATCCACTTGACAAAATTTTATATTTTTCAGATATTAATTATGCAGAGTATAACTGTAAGTCTATGGAGCTAATATATATCTTCAGAACTTACTTGCTGATACAATGTGTCAGTTAATGTTTTTTATCAATTTAATAGATAATTTTTGCAATTTACCTGTTTTTTTATTGTGAGAATTCTATATTGAAACAAGCTTTAAAATATTATAAACCAGTTGTATACCTGGAGAATTATATCATATGTTTGCTTAACTCACAAGTCTAAAGTTTAATAATAGAAAATGTTTTCCAAGCATAAAGCTTCTTTTCATAAAGCATAAATTATATGCATAAAGATTAGTATAAGGATTCTTTTCACAAAGTGTTGGTTCCAAGTTTATCTGTTATCTATTGGCTACCCACTCTAGTAATTCTTGCCTGGCAAATTCCATGGACAGAGGAGCCACTGGGCTACAGTCTATGGTGTCACAAAGAATCAGACACGACTGAGTGACTAACACACACACACATGATTAAAGAGAGAGGTTATTTCATTAATGTTAACTTGAATATTTTATCATTTGAGACAGACTTATTTCTTTGTGAGGTGATTAAGGTGAGGAATTTATGTGCATCAGTGATGCCGTGAAATGCTAAGGTGGGCCTCCTGTTTTAGTTAGTAGTCAAGTAACTCTGTTCCATCTGGCAATTCATAAGTAGTGAACTGAATTTAAAAAGAAAACTGTTAGTATACTATTGAGAGCACCTTGCAGCATCTAGTCACTTTAATATCAGTCTTGCATGGACAGTCACTTTCTATCCTCATCCTCTCCTAAAGAACTAAATTGATTCTCTGAGGCACTGAAAAGTTTTCCATTGGAATGAACCTTTTTACTAGATAGAATGGAATCCAGTTTGGGTGGACAAATGGCTGTAAATTTTACTAGATGCTCCTGAAAAACTTACATGACACAATAAAATATAAATTATCTTTAGTAGTAGCCTCAATGTGTAGGAGTAAGTTAGGAGGTAAAGAAGCAAATATGTAGTTATTCTGCTAGAATAAAACTCTGCTACAAAGTATGTTTTACAATCTTCAGAGTACATCTACAGGAAAAAGTGGTGTATTTCATACATTTTTGAAAGCTGAAAAAGGACTATAGAGGGTATTTGGTTTTAAAAGTTGAGAGGTGAAAAACCAGATTTTCTTTTAAAGGTACAGCACCACCTATTTATATACCTGCATATTCATGTATGCAAATTATTGACAAGTAAACTTGTATTCATCTTAATGGTTAGTATAATGCTAATAACCCTTTTTGTTTAAATTTGGGGGCTAATATTAATTTTAAATATTTTACTGTGTCATACCTTTAAAATTTAAAAAAAATCCTCTGATTATTCAATTAATTGCTCTTTCTCTGAATGGAACTGACTACTGATTATGCATGGGTTTCAGCTAAGGGAGACATTGATGTTATATTTGAAGCATTAATTTTTGAGTTATTTAAATTTCCACTCAAATTGCATTACAGTCACATTAGTGTTGCTTGAGAATGTCTTAACAATTCTGAATCCCAAGCCTCAACTAAACCTATTGAATCGAAGTCTGAACTTTGATAGGTGTTTCAAATGCATGTTATTCAGATTTGAAGTACACATATTTTATAGCCTCTAGTTAGCTTAATAACTGCTATCTGAAGAAAAGGGATATCTTCATATGTGAAGCTGCCGTTACCAAAACACTAAACAACCACCATGCCAGCAAAAAGACAGTGGGGGGATGGGAAGAATCTGTTTTGGAAACATTTTGCTTCCCAATGATAATATCCTATCAGTTTCAGATTCCTGAATAATGCTATGAACAAAAGTGGAATCTTGACATCTCATTGTAGAAGTCAATAACTCTTTCTAAACTTTTGACACTGACGGCTACACTTGACTGGAGAGGAACCTCAGTTTTTTAATCTTACATATAGAAAACTAACCAGTTTCAGGGATACAATGTCAATCAAGAATTCATTATGCTCTTAAGGCTTTTAAGCAGCCTCTGTCATTTCAATGACCTATCAATTAATCAAAATATACTGAGCTGTGCCAATTAATTATGCAATTTGTCCCTCTCTGTTATCCACATCATAATCACTACATCCATTCCTTCAGTCCATAAGAAATTATTGAGAGTCTATCAAACTGGTACTTTGGCTAGTGGGGGGTCCTACTAGCCAAAGAGCTCCTATTTTGGTAATTATTGACACAGCAGGACTTTACTGTGTGCTTAAAAACAAGTTGACTTATATGGTTCCTTTAGGATTCAACCCTATTTTAAGTCTGTACAGTACAAAAGATCAGTAGGAAAAATATAATTAGAACTTAATTTACAGAAATGTCAAGTTCTTTCCAGAAGTTATTATACCATCTTACTTAAATGCTCATTTTTACTGCATATTTCTGTCAGTAAAACAAATACTTTTTCTTTTTATTGTGACCACAGACTGTAATAAAATCAGTTAATGCAGATAGCATGTAGGTTGTTTAATCTTTACAGGGGTTTTGGCCTAAATATTGAATCTAGTTATTTCCTTTATTTTAATTTTGAGATTAGATGTCAATAAATGAGTTAATCATACTCCTGATTCATAGCACATTTTAAGGCTCATTCATTTAAGGCTCACTGTTTTGTTCTATTGTTTTTATCTTTGATCCTAATTTCAAAAGGCATCTAATTCTAACTCTTTTAATTAATGTTCTTAAATGTGCATGCATGCACAATACAGGTACATTTACATAACTTATTTTGTTGCACTTTTCAGACATTGAATTTTTTACACATTGAAGGTTTATGGCAACCTTGAAGCAAGCAGGTCTAACAGCACCATTTTTCCAAAAGCATATGCTCACTTCATATCTCTGCATCACATTTTGGTAATTCTTACAGTATTTCAAACTTTTCCATTGTCATATTGTTACATTTGCTTATGATCAGTGATCTTTGATGATACTATTGTAATTGTTTTGAGGCTTCACAACCCGCCCATATAAGATGGCAAAATTGATTGGTAAATGGCAAATGTTCTGACTGTTTCAGTGATCAACCATTTCTTTCCCTCTTCTTAGACTTCCCTCTTCCCTGAGACACAACAACGTTGATATTAGGCCAGTTAATAACCCCAAAGTTGCATCTAAATGTTCAAATAAAAAGAAGAGTTACACGTCTCTCACTTTGAATCTAAACCAAGAAATGACTAAGCTTAGTGAAGGCATGTCAGAAGATGAAATAGGCTGAAGGTTAGACCTTCTGCACCAGTTACCTAAGTTGTAAAGGCACAGGGAAGATTTTGAAGGAAATTAAAAGTGCTACTCCAGTAAACACATGAAATATCAGACAGAGAAGGAAGCTTGTTGTTATGGAGAAAGTTTCAGTGGTCTGGATAGAAGATGAACGTCCCCACAACATTCCCTTAAGCCATAGTCTAATCCAGGGCAAGACCTTAACAGTCTTCAATTCTATGAAAGGAGAGAGATGGGAAAGAAGAAAAGTTTTTATTTTATCATCTATTAATTTTAAATCATTCTTTTAAAGAGGAAATCCCTTATTTTGATAATCCTGGGATCTTTCACAGGAGTGTCATGGAAGTGATGAAATGTTCTTCTCTTGCATATCAGGAGACACATGAGCCCAGTTGGTCCCATTATTGTGTATCCTAGCTCTAATCACATTTTCATTAATGTTTCATCGCCTTATTTTAGCATTTGTAAATGATTCTTGCCTAAACCAATTACCACTGTGATGTTTGTGAAGTGGTGCTTTTCCTGATTCCAAAATCATTTCCTCATTTAACAGTGTCAGCATCACACTATCTAAAAACACTTTTCTCTTCTCCAACCTTTTATAGTCGCATACCTATTATATTAATATATAGTTACGGATTCCTATTTTATGTACTGCTTACTATTAAATTTCATTACTTTTTTAATGCTAACCATGTTCAATATTTAGCCAATGGGTGACTGTTCAGTTTGGCTCTGCTTATTCTGATGTGTCCCATAATTCTTCAGGCAGTTTCTCTCTGGCCAACTCCACATGATTTTCCAGTCTTATCTTTCCTTTTCTTCTCTCAATCCTAGAATCCTTCATTTACTCAAGATACTCTGGTGATCAATAAAGGCACAAATATCTGGGATCTAAGTGTGCTGTTTTCTACTGGAATGTCATTGCTTCTAAGCCTTCTCAGGATAGAGCTAGAAAAGGCATGCTTTCTATCTCTATTTCTTTCTCTTTCTTTCTAATGTCTCTATCTCTCCTCAGTTCCTACAGATATATTGAACTCTAGCCCAATATCCAACAACAGAGGGCTCCGTCGTGTCTTAGTCCATATTCTTTAAAATTCAGTCCTGTTTATGTTAATGATTTTCTTTTCCTTATTGGTGTCAAGACTAAGATAACCTCTGATTAACTCTGATACTGATGATAAAACTTGTTTGAATCCAGTCTTTGTGGGTGGTGGGTAACCTGTGAGACTTTAAACTAGGCAGACCCAGAGTGGTGATTTCTACCTGCATACCTTGCTGAGGGGTCAGAGACTAAATCCAAGGTCATGAAATATACAGAAATTATTCACAGCAAAAGTAGCTTTTGGTATTTACTTCCTCTCTGGGTTCTCAAGTTGTTTTTCTGGAGATTTCTTATCATCCTATCAGCTTTGCAATACTTTTGAGAGGAGATTTTGATATTTTATTTAACTTTTTAATTCATTTCCATTGGAAGCATTAGCCCTAATAATTTGATAATCTTACTCATAGAAATAAAAATTTTGATCTTAATTCTCCTATATGAACTTGTATTGAAAGAAATTCTATTTATATAAACCTATTCTATTTACATGATTAAAAAATTACCTCTGAATGAAACTGGATTCTTATACAATCCAAGACAATATTTGGCTGTACTTTAATTTTCATCTTATACAATAAAGTTTTTATCAGCAGAACCAAAGTGATACTTCAAAGTTTATTGTTGTTGTTGCTCAGTCACTTAGTTGTGTCTGACTTTTTGTGACCCCATGGACTGCAGCACTCCAGGCTTCCCTGTCCATAAGCAACTACTGCAGTTTGCTCAAACTCACGTCCATTGAGTCGGTGAGGCCATCCAACCATCTCATACTCTGTAGCCCTCTTCTCCTCTTGCCATCCATCTTTCCCAGCATCAGGGTCTTTTCCAGTGAGTTGAATCTTCACATCAGGTAGCCAAATTATTGGATCAATCCTTCCAATGAATATTTAGGATTGGTTTTCTTTAGGATTGACTGGTTTGATATCTCTGCTGTCCAAGGGACTCTCAAGAGTCTTCTCTAGCACCACAGTTCAGATGCATCAAATCTTTGGCACTCAACCAACTCTTTATGGTTCACCTCTCATATCTGTACATGACAGACTGGAAAAACCATAGCTAAAATTATATTGTCATTTTAATAGTTTCATTGAGTTATACTTAGTATACCATGCAAAGTTTGTTATTGTATATGCTTTGTATACCATACAAAGTATGGATAGTATACACCATACATTTATAGTTTATATTGAATGGTTTTTAGTATATTCATGGTGTTGTACAACCATTACTATAATCAAGTTTTAGAACTTTTGATTCACCTCTAAAAAAGAAATTATACTAGCAGGTATCCCCTCCCACCAGTTACCCAGTCCTCGGCAATAACAACACAATTTTTTTCTCTGTAAATTTGTCTACTCTAGACTTTTCATATAAATGGAATTATACAATATGTTATTTTTGTTGACATTTCATTTAGTAAATATTTTCTTCTTATTCTGTAGGTTATCTTTTCACATTTATCCTTATGGTTTTATTTTTGCAATAAAAAAGGAATTTTTAAAAATTCTGCTCATATCTAGCTTACCTATTTTTTTTTTTCTTGAGTTTTTACTGTTGTAAATAAAAAGGCTTTAATCATGGTCATCAAGATCTATTACCTGCTGGTATTTTTTACTAATATGTTATAGTTTTAAACTATGGGGTCTCAAAGAGTGACTTAACTGAACTGAAATGATAGTTTTAAATCTTACATTACTGTCTATGATCTATTTCTAGTTTATTATTGTGTATGATAGAACACAGCAGTACTGCTTCACTGATTTGCACATGAATGTCTGGTGGTTCCATTTCTTGAAAAACAATTTTTCTCCAATGAATTGTTTCTTCACTCTTGTAGAAAATCAAGATGAGGAATGTACTTATGATGAAGTATGAAATTTTGTCAAATTTTTGTTCCACATTTATTGAGATGATCTTGCAATTTTTGTTATTCATTCTATTAAAACTGATGCAATACATCGATTGGTTTTATGATGTTAAACCAATCTTACATTCCTGAGATAAAACCTACTTGGTCATAGTGTCCCATCCATTTTATATATTTGATTCTGTTTATTTCTACATAGTTTGTTGGGGAATTTTACATCTCTATTCCTAAGAAACATTGAGTTAACTTCAGTTCAGTTCAGTCATTCAGTCGTGTCTGACTCTTTGAGACCCCATGAACTACAGCATGCCAGGCTTCCCTGTCCATCACCAACTCCTGAAGTCCACCCAAACCCATGTCCATTCAGTCGGTGATGCCATCCAACCATCTCATCCTCTGTTGTCCCCTTCTCCTGCCTTCAATCTTTCCCAGCATCAGGGTCTTTTCAAATGAGTCAGTTCTTCGCATCAGGTGGCCAAAGTATTGGAGTTTCNAGGTGGCCAAAGTTTTGGAGTTTCAGCTTCAGTATCAGTCCTTCCAATGAATATTCAGAACTGATTTCCTTGAGGATGGACTGGTTGGATCTCCTTGCAGTCCAAGGGACTCTCAAGAGTCTTTTCCAACACCACAGTTCAAAAGCATCAATTCTTCTGCACTCAGCTTTCTTTATAGTCCAACTCTCACATCCGTACATGACCACTGGAAAAACCACAGCCTTGACTGGGCGGACTTTTGTTAGCAAAGTAATGTCTCTGCTTTTTAATATGCTATCTAGGTTAGGATGTATTTTTCTTTGATTTCTTTCTCTGCTATGGGGTCAGAGTAATACTGACCTCATGAAATAAGTTGGGAAGTTTTCATTTCTATTTTCTGGAAGAATTTGTGAAGTGGTGTAATTCCATCAATGTCTGATAGCCTTCACCAGTGGAACCATCTGGGTCTGAGTTTTTCTTTGCTTATTGTTTGAAAATTACTGATGAATCTCTTTATGTTTTACATATATTTAAATTTTCTATTTATTCTTGAATAAGGTACAGCAGTTTGTGTCATCACAAGATTTTTTTTATTTCAACAGTGTTAACTAATATACTGGCCATTTTGTTTGTTGTGTGAATTTATAAGTTTTGATGTTTCTGTAAACTCAGTAGTGATGACTTTTTTTTTCATTCCTCTCCATTTTCTTGGTAAATCTAGCTAAACATTTGCCAATTTCTTTCTTTCTTTTTTTTTTTTCAAAGAACCACTTTTGGAGGATTTTGTTTATGATTTATCTATTTTCTATTCACTTAATTCTGCATTAACCTTTGCTGTTTCCTCATATCTGTCTGGTTTAACATCTTTCTTCCTTACAAACTCTTGTTTTAGGAAACATAACTGTTTGTAATTATTTTATTCTTGCAATTTTGAGCTTATTTTCTTCTTTTTAATTCATTCAGCCCCATTAGATTGTAAGCTCCATAAAGACAAGGACCATGTGTAACTTTTTCTCTATTTTTTTTTCATCATTGCAGTGAAGGGGAAATTCAGAATACTAAGGAACAGACTGGCCTAAAAGATTTCATTACCCCTTTCTTATGACAAATGTAATATTAGGCAGTATTTGTTAGTTAATTTGCTTCTCTAATGGTTTGTGGTAAACAAATGCTGGCAAAAAGAATAAGTTACTTATGCCTTGCAGTTCAGTCCCACAGTCAAAATGGGGAGAAGTTCAGATTCTTCCATCACACAGGTCAAAAACAGTGTCTTTTATAACACGGTCATATCTCTCTTAACTCACTGGAGACATTCTTGGGTAAGGGTCCTATTTTTCTAAGATGGAGACCTAGCAATAAGCTAGCAGAATTTCTTTTTAAAAAATTGTTTTTAAGTACTTTATCAAGAAATATTCAGTCATTTCATACCTTCTTTCTGCTTCATAACTATTTTCTCTTTTGTAAAACTTCTTTATAACTATTCTGTAGTTTATTGCCAGATAAAAAAATCATCATTTTCTTGTTTACTTTTCTTGTAAGTTGACAAGAGGCAAAGTTTATTGGTTCTCTCTGCTTCACTTTAAGAGGAAAAGTTATTACTTGTGGTTGTTGGAATATTGAGGGGTGCCGTTGAGTAGGAGAAGACCTCATAGTACAAGCACTTAGTAAATACTTGTTTAATGAGTAAATAACAGAACCGTTTAGAACTCTGTAACAAGAAACAAATAATAACCTTTGCAAAATCCTTTTACATGTCTAGATTTATGTTTTTCTCTTTAAAATAAAGAGATTGGGTCATGTAATAGTAATAGCACAATGATTTGCTTGTCAAAAATTGCTTTCAGTGATTTTCTCTTCCAATTTAAAAACATAAAACTATAAAATCATGCTGTACTGAGGACAACACATGAAGAATTTTTTAAAATGATACATTGATATAAAAGGAAGATAGAACTTAAGCATATGAGCTATCTATTCGCTCTGCAGAAAAGGTTGAGTGCAACTGAACCCAAGGCTGAGGATGCAGTTAGCTCCTCTCTGTTACTTTCCCTTCCTTTGAACTATAATTATTATGAAACATTTTCTGTCAAGTGACAGCAGAATCAAATTAAGAAACCATCATGAAAAAATTATTTTATATAATATGTATGTGTGTATATTTTATATAATATGTATGTATGTGTATATATGTGTGTGTGTGTGTGTGTGTGTATAATTATCTTAAGGATATATGTGCATTTTAAAAATTACCGTGAAGAAAGAAGTGTTGAGAGTTATATTACCCACCCAGGTAGTTGTAATCATTCCTTTTTGGTGGTTTAAAACTTCTGAAGTCTTCCCATTGTCTATAGAATAAAGATCTATATTATCAGGACATACAGTCTTTCCGAGCCTTAGAGCAGTGTCGTCCCAATTTTGTTTTCTGAGTATACCTTCACAAACTTTCTGGCAACTTTGAACAACTAGTTGTTCCCAGCACACTCCAGGAATTTTCAACTCCACGTCATAATTCCTACTCTTCCTTCTGACAAATGTTCTCTTTCTGAGTTGGAGTCTCTTTATTCTTTAGAGTTCTGTTTAATGCCATCTCCTCTTCATCCTTCCCTTATTTTCTTTCCTTGTTGAGTTAAGTGAGTGATTTCTCTCTCACTTGTGGTCTAATAGCAGTTATGCTATTATTATTATGCATTATAGCCATCTCTTGGGATTGTCTCCTACCCTACTAGTTTGTTAGGGAGGGAACAATTTGGTTGGCTCAGAGGTTAGAGCGTTTGCCCGCAATGCAGGAGACCTGGGTTCGATCCCTGGGTGGGGAAGATCGGCAACCCACTCCAGTATTTTCGCCTGGAGAATCCCCTGGATGGAGGAGCCTGGTGGGCTACAGTCCACGGAGTCGCAGAGAGTCGGACACGACTGAGTGACTTCACTTTCACTTTTCCATTCCACACCATCTTTTGGTCTCACGCATAGCAGGTACCCGAGGATATTTTGGTATTAAATTGAATTGCATACCTTCAGGCTTATATATTAATGATCAGGGCTTCAAAGCTGAGATAACCAGGTGTGGTTTTAAATCTTAATGTTGAGACCCAGTACCTCTGAAATTTTGAAGAGCTGCTTAAATCTGGGCCTCCTTCCCCTTATCTATAAATTAAGAATATCAATGTTGTAGAATTTTTGTAAAAAATAATTCAGAAATGCCTAGCATGGCTCTTAGCACCCTGTAGCTGTTCTTTATAATGGAATTGTTTTGTAACAGTGAAATATCTCCTAAGGAAAGAGAACAAGGCTAGACAATGATTGACAGTGTGGCAGAGCGCGCACTTCCTGGGATGCCTGTTACTGAACACAAGGAGCTCCTTAACCAAAAGTAGCCACCCAGGCCTGAAATGCCCCCATGTTCACAAAGCTGGGAGAATTGCTTGTGTACATGTACAGTTACAGACACTGGGAGCGACTCATGGTCGGCAGGATGCAGAGTCAGTACTTTAGAGAGAAAAGTAATGTGGAGTTGATTGATAGTGGGACTTCATGATAAAAACCAGTGACTATGTACATTAAATCTATAAAACTATTAGATGGAGTTCTCAAAGTAAGATTTGATAAACTCATTGTTTATAAATTGTTTAGGTATAAATATAAAATTGTATTTATAGAATACAAATAGAATTATATTANAATTGTTTAGGTATAAATATAAAATTGTATTTATATAATACAAATAGAATTATATTATTAAAATCAATGTGACTTTTGATCTTAGAATCGAACAGCTTTTTACCTATAAGTTTTGTAACACAGGCTCTCACCATCTCTTGTTCGAGCAGTTGTAAAAGTGTGTTACCAAGATCCCTATTCCCAATTTGTCTCATTAATTATCATAAGTAACCAAAATAGCTGCCAGGTCCTTCCTGTGCCACAGACTTTGTGGTCACACTTTTACTTGCCCTCCATGCTTTTTCTTTTGAACACTCTACCTAGTGCTTTAAACCCTGTTCATAATACCCTGCTTTTGTTCCCTGACCTCATCAAGTTTGTTCAAACCTCTATAACTATGTACATTGTATCACTTTTTCTGGGAACCTATTCAGACACTTCTTTTCTTGAATAATTGCTACTGCTTCTTTACAGCTCAGTTCACTTGTCACCTTCCCCAGAAGACTCACCTGACCCTAAAGTACTCCAATGGGTCCTGTAAAATCTTTACCATAGAACTTAATGTTACTAGGTTGACACCATCTCTTTATGTGGCCCTCTAGCTCACTAGCTCTTGCATTCCTCTATTCCAGGAACCCTGTTTATCCTTCTTCATAAGCAAAGAATCCATCTTAGCATACTTCTTGGTCAACAATAGGTCACACACAGAACTGGGTACTTGTGTGTCATGAGTAGTATAGCTTCTGAGTAATATACCTAATTTAGTCTCCAAATTATAACATGTTTTCCAGCCTTGTGTGCTCAGTTGCTCAATAGTGTCTAACACTTTGCAACCCTTTGGACTGTAGCTCGCCAGGCTCTTCTGTCTCTGGAATCATCTAGGCAAGAATACTGGAGTGGGTTACCATTTCCTCCTCCAAGGGGTCTTCTTGACTCAGGGAGCGAACCCGTGTCTCCTGTGTCTCCTGCATTGCAGGCAGATTCTTTACCACTGAGCCATCAGTGCTTCCATTTCCAGCCTTAGTTTGACTCATTTTAATATTTTTTATGGTTGCATCAGAAATGATAGTTTATTTTCTTTTAGAAATAGTTTTCACATTTCATATTTACTATCATTCTTGTATTTTTTTCAGACTTTTATGGTTTTTCAGTCTGGTAGTCTTGATATTTATAAAGAGAAGGTTAAAATTGTTTGTGGCATATACTGACATAATAAAAGATACAGTCTTCCTAGTGATTTGTTCCTAAAGACAGAGAGAGACAAACAGAGCAAAGTTGTTAGCAATTCTCTGCAGAAAGACTTAAATGCTGTAAATTAGAAAAAAAGAACAAAAATAGTTTGAAGAAAAATATGTACTTTTCATGCTGAATTTACTTGTAAATACTTAATTGTACTTGAATGTCATCTGTGTTAAAAAAAAAAAAAGCTGTAGATGAAAGCTCAGATCATATTTTACAAGGTATGAAAACATTTCTAAGCTTACTACGTGCTTGGAACCTCTGACTCTGCTCTAATCCACAGCAGTGGAGGCCTCCACAGTGGTTTTGGTCATGACAGGAGTTATTACCCTTAGTATGATCACTAAGGCCTTTGGGAACCTGCCTGGGGAAGAACAGCAGGAAAAGGCTGGTCACACGGCTCAGTGGGCAGAGGAGCCCTGGCAACAGACCTTTCTGGGGGCAGGACTTTGCAATGGAGAAAAAGAGCATGCCTGGGCACATAGGAGTTTCTCTCTGGGGAGTATTTGCAGGGAGTCAGGCTACTGAAACAGCAGGTAGGAGTTTAAAACAAAAATGCTTTTTTATTATTGTCTTTATGATCCCATTTTTAGCTCTAAAGCACAGTCATTTGGACAATCATGAATTGTGCTGTGTTTTTGTTTTTATAGCTCATTGTCATCAGCTTCTATCATTATACTACAACAGTGAAGCCAAGCTTCCTATGTACAAATTTCCTGTGTACTGATTTTGCCACCCACTAACTGTCTGACCTTGAGCAGGTTCTTAAATTCTCTGTGTCCCTGTGCCTTTATCTGTGAGTTGACAGTAATAAGAGGACCGACCACATTAACTTGTGAGAATTACATGATGTGAAATACATGAAGTATCCTGAAATGAGGCTGGGATGCTGTATGTACTGTAGAAATATTCAGTTATTAGTATTGTCATTACTTATTCTGAAGATATCTCCAGAAAGTTTCTTTTAATTTTTTGGTAATAGAATTTTTCTTCCAGTTCCAGAATATATAGGTTCATTTCCTCATCGAATATAATTTAGAACTTTTTGATATTCTCTTTGCTTTACTCAAATCTTTTGTCATAGCATGAGTATGAACCCTATAGATATCTTTATCAAATTACAGCCATAAATAGCAGCCTGGGATTTTTAAAATAAAAAGCAGAGATATCATCTCAATGGTAGAAAGATTTCAATATTAACTAGCAAATTCACTATTTATTCTTAAAATGCACTTCTATTATATTTTCTAGAAACTGAACATATCAAAAACTTTGTTTGCATAGTATTTCCCTTATATTAGAAAACTAGAGTATAAATTTTATCCAGTGATGTGATCAAATCACCTGGTTATGGGTTTCATGTAGGTTACATGGTCACTTCCTTCCCCATTCCTTACATTGTTCAGAGCCTCAATCACTGAAGAATCATATCTTTCTCATTTTATTACTCAAACTAGCATTCTCATAGTTTTAAGTATATATGTTCACTAAGTAATCCTAGTAGTATTAAATATTTTACATCATCATATGTTTAAATTTTAACTAAATTTATATTTTAACAAAATATACTTTCTTCTTAAAATTTTAATGTCTTTTAAAATCTGTATTTCTCATATTTCTTTTTTGCTGGGTTAATTCTTTTAGGCCGCTATTGATTTCTCCTAAAAGAAAACAATGTCAGGCATGGAAAGAAAGCTCATGGGTAGCTCAGCAAGAGTAAACAAAATGTCAGACTCCCCATCATATGTATAGGATTGTGGGCCAATTATTCTTCCCTTCTAGTTTTGTTTTCATCATATGTAAAATGGGGCTAATAATATTCACTTGAGGATTAATATTGTCAGGCCTGAGATAATTTACATGTATTGCTCATTTGAGGTAAACAATATGTGTTAATGTTCTTACCTTCTTCATTGTGTCTTCTCCACCCAAATTTTAGTTCTAAGTTTTTCAAGTTAAAATGCTGCTCTTTGCAAAATGTCCCTTTTCATTGAGATACCTGAAACATATGATTATTTTCAAATGGGCTTTCCCTGCTGTGCTAACAATATATCAAACACACAGAATATCACTCCCATTTGGAGTTCAAGACAAAGCAGAATTAACCACAGGGGCAGAACCTGCAGGCACTAATGGGAGGGACAGCAGGTCTCCATGTATTATTCCTCTTATTATGGAAGCTATGTTTGCATTATGATCTTCACAAGGCATCTGGGGAACTCCTCCGATGCGACACCTACAGTGTCATGCTTGCTTTTGAGAAAATATTTTCTAAAAATGCATAAGGCTAAAAGTTTCAAGGACTATTATTTTACCTTATTTTGTTCTCAGCAAGACAATTTCATTTTGTAGCCAAGAAATGAAAAGAAAAGGGAGAAAAGGAGAGAAAACTGTTTGACTTTAGGAAGAAGTAGAACTAGTCTAAAATTAATTAAAAATTCACCTTTTTCTTTTCCTTCCAAAAATCTGCAGTTTATATATATCTGGAGAAGTCAATGACAACCCACTCCAGTACTCTTGCCTGGAAAATCCCATGGATGCAGGAGCCTGGTAGGCTGCAGTCCATGGGGTCTCGAAGTTGGGTACAACTGAGCAACTTCACTTTCACTTTTCACTTTCATGCATTGGAGAAGGAAATGGCAACCCGCTCCAGTGTTCTTGCCTGGAGAATCCCAGGGATGGGGGATCCTGGTGGGCTGCTGTCTATGGGGCCACACAGAGTTGGACATGACTGAAGCGACTTAGCAGCAGTATGTAATATACACATATACTCTTACGTGCTCTTATCTCCTCTTTTCCATGTGGCCATCTTTTAAAGTAATACATATGTTAACAAAAATGCAAAACTTCTTAGATCTTCTATTCTCAAAATGCAGTATGAGAAACTACACAACTTTCTCATCTAATCCAAAAGAATTAATTATACCATCTTGGCCTCTAAATAGCCTTGTTGAATGTTGTCGTGGACCCTTCCAGTTCAAATTATTAGAGGGAAACTGGATATCTGTATTGGTATTATAAGCTTCCGAGCACTTGGAATTTTAAAATGTTTATTATTTCTTTTCAATTTTATTATTATGTAACAAAATCATAGTTCTGACCTTTTTGATCTATTGTATAATGCTATGTTTAAAGGAGCTAACAATGAAAATAGAATAAACTGTAATGTATCAGTTCAGTTCAGTTCATTTCAGTCTCTCAGTCGTGTCTGACTCTTTGCGACCCCATGAATCGCAGCACACCAGGCCTCCCTGTCCATCACCAACCCCTGGAGTTCACTCAGATTCATGTCCATCGAGTCAGTGATGCCATCCAGCCATCTCATCCTCTGTCGTCTCCTTCTTCNATCTGCATATCTGAGTTTATTGATAGGAAAACATAATTGGATGGAATTAAGTCTAAGTTACAAAAAATATTAAATAACTAATATGTAGTTTTAGGGAATCTAGATTATGATCTTAAAAATTATCCTTCAGAAAATTATAGTATATGAAGCATTGAATTTTGCACAGGTACTTAGATAGCAAGAGTTATAAGTATTAATTATATTAGAAAAATAATATATGCATTTTGGGCATTTCAAACATATTTTTTCCATCTACTCAAATAGTACACACCACCAAAATTGTGATTCAAATCTTTAAACAATAAATGATATGTACAACCTCCAAAAATATAGTTAATTTATTCACTCATTTATTAAACAACCTTTTTAATATCTATTTGTTCTAGTCATTCTTTAGGCATTGGAGATATGGCAATAAACAGACTATAAATACCTGGCCTTCATAGAATATATAATAGTGAACAATTACAACAGATATTTCATGTAATTATAAGTAGTGAGTATATACATATATATGTGTGTGAGTGTGTTTCTATTTGCATACATGTGTTTATAATATAGGTACAGTGTTTTCTGTATATAGTGTCAGGTGTAAATGCCCTCCAAAAACTGCCATGGGCCAATACTTAAGGGGATTTGTTGGATAAATAGCTTTGGTCCCTGACCCCATGAATACAAAACTCCCAGGTTTGTGCTCTCCACTAGGGTCCAGGGTTTCCAACATGAACAAGCTTCATTTGCCCTTGTAGCAACTTCCTTCATAACACAGTCTTTACGGACTTTCATCCCTTTTCTTTTATCCTGGCTCTTTAGCAGATTTCTTGTACATGATAGTTAGCCTGTTTTTTTTATGCAGATTTTTTCTTTTAATTGATGTAATTAAAGTGACTTTTTTTTATACAATTGATGTAGTAACTACTGTGTTTGTCTTTTTTTTCTATTTGTTAAATTTATTCTTTGTTTCTCTCTCTTTTGGCCTTTTTTCTGCCTTCTCAAGTTTTAATTAAGCAATTAAACAATGTATATTATTCAATTTTATCTCTTCCTGTAGTGTATCGATTATACTTCATTTCAATACGTTTTTAGTGGTCTGTTTGGAGTTTAGAACATGCATTCTTACTCGTCTAAGTTCAGTGTCACATAACACGATACCATTTCACAGGTAGTGTAGGTGCCCTTTAGGAGTCCTTTACCCCAGTGCTTTCTTTTTTTAATTAATGTTTATTGAAATATAGCTGCTTTACAATGTTGTGTTAGTATCTATTGTACAGAAAAATGAATCAGCTGTATGTATACATGTATCCCCTCTTTTTTGGATTTCCTTCCCATTTTGGTCACCACAGATCACTGAGTGCCTTGTGCTATACAGTAGGCTTCCCCAATGACTCTGCAATGCAGGATTTGATCCCCGGATCTGGAAGATCCCCTAGAGGAAGAAATGGCAACCCACTCCAGTATTCTTGCCTGAAAAATCCTATCGACAGAAGAGCCTGGTAGGCTATGGTCCAAAGGGTTGCAAAGAGTTAGACATGACGGAGCAACTGAGCACACATTCTCCTTTCTGACATTGCTGTGACTCATTTTGCTTACTTATATGTTGTAACTACCCAATTCATTGATGGTAGTGTTGTTTTAAACAAAGCTAACTTTTTAGATGTTTGGATATATCTATTTTACATTAATTTATTCCTTCTCCAACTTTTCCTATGTTCTTTTCTTCTTCAAGAAGGCAAGATTCATTGATGATGATTTGGTTAGTATATCTGATAGAGGCTAAATCTGAAGATTTTCTCTTTGTCTTTCTGTTGTATAAATATGATATGTCTAGGTGTTTGTTGTTGTACTATTTATATCCTTTCGATGTTCTCTGACTTCCTAGGTCTGTTTTTTGGCATCTCTATTAATAAGGAAACTTTTCAGCCAGTTTTCTTCAAATATTTCTTCCACTGCATTCTCTTTTCTCCTTCTGGTATTTAAAAAAATTAATTATACCTTGTGATATTATCCCATATTTCTTATACATTCTTCTGTCTGGCTTCTTCTTTCCTTCCTTCCTCCTTAAATTTCAGTTTGTTTAAGATTTTGTTGGTATATCTTCAATTTCATTTTCCTCAGCTGTACCATGTCTACTGATGAGTCCCCTAAAAGTATTCTTCATTTCAGTTAGAATGTTTTTTCTTTTTATTTCTAGCAATTTTTAAATTCCTTCTTGGAATTTCCATTTCTTTGTTTACATAACCTGTTTACTCTTGTATGTACCCTGTCTCTCCCATGTTGTTAATATAGCCTTCAGTCTCCAGTGCCCAAAGGTGTTCTATAACTGTTTTCTTCCTGAATAAACTTTCTCATCCTAAATTTAAAGTGAAAGATAAAAGAAGGAAAGAACTGAATAAAGTGTTCCTCTTATAGAAGGATGATAAGGGAGGTCATCTTTGAGGAAAGAACATTTTAGCAGAGATCAGCAAGAAGTGAATGAGTATTTCATGCAAGCATCTGGTATGAGAACATTCAAAGGAAAGTAAGTGATAAGTCCAAGTGTCAAAGTGATTGTATAATTAAAGTTTCAAAAACCTTAAGGAAATAAGGGTAGTTAAAGCAAAGTACCTACATCCATGAAATTAAAAGATGCTTGCTCCCTGGGAAAAAACCTACGGCCAACTTAGACAGCATATTATAAAGCAGAGACATTACTTTGCCAGCAAAGGTCCATCTAGTCAAAGCTATGGTTTTCCCAGCAGTCATGTATAGATGTGAGAGTTGGACTCTAAAGAAAACTGAGCGCCAAAGAATTGATGCTTTTGAACTGTCACATTTGAGAAGACTCTTGAGAGTTGCTTGGACTGCAAGGAGATCCAACCAGTCAATCCTAAAGGAAACCAGTCCTGAATATTCATTGGAAGAACTGATGATGGAGCTGACACTCTTAATACTTTGGCCACCTGATGTGAAGAACTCATTTGAAAATACCCTGATGCTGAGATAGATTGAAGGTGGCAAGAAGAAGGGTGTGACAGAGGATGAGATGGTTGGATGGCATCTCTGAATTGATGGACATGAATATGAGCAAGCTCCAGGACTTGGTGATGGACAGGTAAGCCTGGCCTTATGCAGTCCATGGGGTCACGAAGAGTTGGACACACTGAATGACTGAACTGAAGTGAACTGAAAGCAAGGTAAAAGAGAGAGAATGAGAGAAACTGATGACAAAGACATAGTGCAAGTAACAGGTGGAGTAGGACTTGTGGATCATTATAAAAGCATTTATTCTAATAATGATGAGGGGCTATTAGAGAATTTTGAACTGAAATATGGTATCATCTTATTTTATTCTAGAAAATGTGTCTTGTCAAAAGGCATTCATAGAAAATACCAGAAAACTGATAATCTTCTCCCAGTTCATCTTAAAATCAAACCCAGGACAAAAGCTTCTATGCAACTAGTTATTTATTTTTTATTTTAACTTTTCATTTTATGTTGGAGTATAGCCAGTTAGCAATGTTCTGATAGTTACAGTGAAGAGCGAAGTCATACCAGACTACCTGACCTGCCTCTTGAGAAACCTGTATGCAGGTCAGGAAGCAACAGTTAGAACTGGACATGGAACAACAGACTGGTTCCAAATAGGAAAAGGAGTACGTCAAGGCTGTATATTGTCACCCTGCTTATTTAACTTACATGCAGAGTACATCATGAGAAACACTGGACTGGAGGAAACACAAGCTGAAATCAAGATTGCCGGGAGAAATATCAATAACTTCAGATATGCAGATAACAGCACGCTTATGGCAGAAAGTGAAGTGTAACTAAAAAGACTCTTGCTGAAAGTGAAAGAGGAGAGTGAAAAAGTTGGCTTAAAGCTCAACATTCAGAAAACGAAGATCATGGCATCCGGTCCTATCACTTCATGGCAAATAGATGGGGAAACAGTGGAAACAGTGTCAGACTTTATTTTTGTGGGCTCCAAAATCACTGCAGATGGTGACTGCAGCCATGAAATTAAAAGACGCTTACTCCTTGGAAGAAAAGTTATGACCAACCTAGATAGCATATTCAAAAGCAGAGACATTACTTTGCCAACAAAGGTCCGTCAAGGCTATGGTTTTCCCAGTAGTCATGTATGGATGTGAGAGTTAGACTGTGAAGAAGGCTGAGTGCCAAAGAATTGACACTTTTGAACTGTGGTGTTGGAGAAGACTCTTGAGAGTCCCTTGGACTGCAAGGAGATCCAACCAGTCCATTCTGAAAGAGATCAGCCATGGGTGTTCTTTGGAAGGAATGATGCTAAAGCTGAAACTCCAGTACTTTGGCCACCTCATGCGGTGAGTTGACTCATTGGAAAAGACTTTGATGCTGGGAGGGATTGGGGGCAGGAGGAGAAGGGGACGACAGAGGATGAGATGGCTGGATGGCATCACGGACTCGATGGACATGAGTCTGAGTGAACTCTGGGAGTTGGTGATGGACAGGGAGGCCTGGTGTGCTATGATTCATGGGGTTGCAAAGAGTCGAACACAACTGAGTGACTGAACTGAACTGAATTGAATGCATTCTCCTGAGAGTTGGACTGTAAAGATAGCTGAGCGCTGAAGAATTGATGCTTTTGAACTGTCGTGTTGGGAAAGACTCTTGAGAGTCCCTTGGACTGCAAAGAGATCCAACCAGTCCCTCCTAAAGGAAATCAGTACTGATTATTCATTGGAAGGACTGATGCTGAAGCTGAAACTCCAGTATTTTGGCCAGCTGATGCGAAGAACTGACTCCTTTGAAAAGACCCTGATGCTGGGAAAGATTGAGGGCAGGGGGAGAAGGGGAGATGACAGAGGATGAGGTGGTTGGATGGCATCACCGACTGAATGGACATGAGTTTGGGTAAACTCCAGCAGTTGGTGACAGACAGGGAGGCCTGGCGTGCTGCAGTCCATGGGGTTGCAAAGAATCAGACACGACTGAGTGACTGAACTAAACTGAACTGAACTGATTCTCCCCTAAACCCTCCCCCAATCCAGGCTATCATGTAACATTGAGCAGAGTTCCCTGTGGTATACAGTAAGTTCTTGTTGGTTATCCATTTCGAATATAGCAGTATATACATGTCGATCTCAAACTTCTTAAGTCCCCTTTCCCCTCATCCTTCTCCCCTGAGACAAGCACTTATTTACTTGGGACATGAGCCCAGGAAGCAGAAATGAAGTTCCACAAAAGTAGAAAAAGAAAAGCTAATATAAAGATATACTTACTGTTTATCACTAGTACAAATAACTGGTGCTCCTTCCCACTGGGAATCTCTGTGGAATCTTAGAAATGTGTCTCAAAAATATCTGTCTGATAGATAAAAGTGGAAATAATTTATCCTTGAGTTCTTACTATCCACGAAGTTCAAGGGTGGACCTGTATGCTGTTAACTGCTCAACATTCCGGGGTTGTATATTTTAGTGCTAAGAGGGAATTTGCAAGCTCCCATATCATGAGTCAGAGATGCCACTGGATAGGATGTGATGCCTCAACACAGCCTGGGGCCAACTGCAGCCAAGTGGTACTACAGAAGGATGCTGGAGACTGTTTCAGAACCTGTCACTTTGATACTAGCTGGAACAAGATATATGGCCCAGAAGATGTGCAGTATTTTATAGAATGTGTAGACTATGGATTTTCTGATGAAATGCCTTCTATCAAATATCCTCTTAAACTAGAACAGTTTTATGAACTCTTCCTTGGTTAATATTTTCACTGCAATCAAATTTTAGCAAATACTTTTTCTCTCTTTAGAGAACCTATAGTGAAATTTATGCTGGGTATAAATCACAAGGATACTTTTATTCTTGATGGGAGCAATAAGAGAGATAGAGACAGAGAAGAGAGGTTTTCCCAAAGTATTTAAGTGTTAATTGCATACAAATATTTTTTAGTATTGAAAAGAATTATATACTAACAGTGCCCAATCTATTTATACCTTCACAACTTTAGCTACTTTAAATAGAGCATTCCTGGCAGAAATCTTGGATGTAATATATGATCACAGCTATTATTTAGCAATGATAATTTATATATTATTTGCTGTTAGCTCTAAAGATGTCCCCCAAATGACTGGGTACTGAAAGCCCAAACATGAACATAGCTACTTTAATAACAGTGTATCTCTTAGTGGTGCTCATTTTTGTCATATTTGTTTTTTACACACATGTTAATTAAAAAGGACAGTGCTGGTATTCTTTGTTATTATTTGTCAAGTGTCTGCTAGTGCTGAGCTCTGTTATAACCTCTGGAGATATCACAGTCAACAAGGCAGGAGTGAATCCCTGCTCTCCTGGAGCTCATGTTCCTCAGGGAAGGTTACTGATGGCATTGAGTTACCGTTGACTCTTGCTGCTGCTGCTCCTGCTAAGTCACTTCAGTTGTGTCCGACTCTGTGCAACCCCATAGTCGGCAGCCCACCAGGTTCCCCCATCCCTGGGATTCTCCAGGCAATCCTGGAGTGGGTAGCCATTTCCTTCTCCAATGCATGAAAATGAGAAGTGAAAGTGAAGTTGCTCAGCCGTGTCCGACTCCTAGCGACCCCATGGACTGCAGTCTACCAGGCTCCTCCATCCATGGGATTTGTCAGGCAAGAGTACTGGAGTGGGGTGCCATTGCCTCCTCCGACGGTTGACTCTTAAGAGGGGTTGAATAGCATTTGACGCCATGTGTTATGCTGAAACCAACATGCTGCTGCTACTGCTAAGTCACTTCAGTCGTGTCCAACTCTGTGCAACCCCATAGTTGGCAGCCCACCAGGCTCCCCCATCCCTGGGATTCTCCAGGCAAGAACACTGGAGTGGTTTGCCATTTCCTCTCCAATGCATGAAAGTGAAAAGTGAAAGTGAAGTCACTGAGTCGTGTCCAGCTCTCAGTGACCCCATGGACTGCAGCCCACCAGGCTCCTCCGTCCATGGGATTTTCCAGGCAAGAGTACTGGAGTGGGGTGCCATTGCCTTCTCCGACGGTTGACTCTTAAGAGGGGCTGAATAGCATTTGATGCCATGTGTTATGCTGAAGCCAACATAAGTTGCATCATTTTGGAAAAGAGGGGTTTTCCCTTCAAAGTCCTACTGCTTACTATTCATTTGTACTATAGGATAGGTGGAATGACCCTGAGACTTTAGATGAACTGTTAACTTGTTTCAGTTTGCTGTTCTGCAAAAACTATTGCCCTGTAGAGTTGCTATGGTTTCATGTGAAAAGATTCTTGACTTTGTAACTTGGGGATTATATGCTGCTTCCCTGAAAATAAGGATTGAACTTTTACTGTTTTTAGATATTTGTAAACTGTGAAGAGTTTGGATGACTTAATAGCTACAAGAATTCATCCTTTCTTCACTTTCTACCATCATACTTAGTGAGGCATTGGGAAATGTGTACATTATTGAACAGAATGTGTTTGCCAGATAGAGGGAAGAGTTTGGGTTTGAGAAGGAAATATGAGCAGCTGTGTTCCTCTTTCATTTTATTCAATGCATTTCTTAACTTATGCAAGGAGGTAGCTGTGTTGAATGTCTGTATACTATGCTTTATGATACCAGTCAAGGCATCTTTCAATATTATCTGCACTGGAGAATGAGAAGGGTCATGGGCACTGGGCATGTCAACCTAATGAGGGCTGATTTTGTCTACATACATTCTTAATTTTTTTTTCTAGATACTGGAAGCCTTGTTCCCCATGTTCCTTCTTCCCGTTTGCACACACAGCAGCTACCCTTTCTTCATCTTTTAGGGTCCATCAGTTTACATACTTTTTAAAAAATGTATAATCAATGAAAGTACATATGACTCTTTTCCCTTATGACACATTCAATAACCAGTCGTTCTATTCTACTGATGTTTTGTAAGATACAGCCCTGACTTCTTCCTGCAGTTTATATCAAGTTGAAAGTTCTAGCCTAAAAATATTTCTTACTGTGAAACTATTTGCAACCTTAACTTCAGCTATGCCATGTTGCTTTTAATATCTTAGAGGAAGATATAGAGATAAAGCAAGAGAGCAAACACATGCCAAAATATTAACAATGATTTTATTAAAGAGAAGGCCTTATAAAAGTTTATTGTTGTCTTCTTGTAATGTTTCTATAGTTCTGAACGTTTTACAAAATGTAAGGTATAATAAAAAAAAATCTGAAAGCTAAAATACCATGAGGAATAAAACAAAGAGTGGCAGGACCTATAGCATGAAAGAGACTAAGAATCATACCAGATGAAGGTAATGTATGGGCCTTATTTGAATCTTGTTTTGAACAAACTGTTTTAAAAGATTAGACAATTGCAGTTATGTGAACAAACTGACTGGCTATTTCATGATAGTAATAATTGAATGTAGTTTTTTTTTTTTTTTAAGTCTGATATTGGTTTTCTGATTTTTAAAAAATAATCTTCTATTTTAGAGATACACACTGAAAGATTAACAGATAACATAATATGAATTTAGGACTGTCTAAAAATTATCTGAGGCGAGGGAAAGGATATGAGGTAGGAGTGGATAAAATGAAACAAGGTTGGCCCTAAGTTAAAGATAATTGTTGAAGCCAAGTGATGGGTATGTGGGAGCTCTTATATTGTTCTCTCTATTTTATTTTCTGCTTAAAAGCTTAAATATAATGAAGTGCTATGGATCAAATTATTTGTGCTCAAATATTAGCTGCACATTTATTTGTTATATATCATTAAGCTAGATATTTAACTTCCCTTTGCTTCAGTACTCTCACATGTAAAATGAGGAAATGTCTAGAATGCACATTTTTATCATTTTAATCATGATTGAATGAGTTAATATATACAAACCTTAATCAGCAACTGATCCTAAAAAAGTACTGAATAAATCTTGACTATTATTTTTAGATTTTTTTTCCTCTTTCAAATTGAGGCTAAGGCTTATACTCTTGAAGAATGCAATTTAACCTAAAATCTCGGTTTGCTTTACTCAAAAATAGCCCACTTTTGAGGAAAGAAAAATTAGGAAAAATTATTGCTTCTCTGGAAAAATATCAGTCTTAGGAAGGAAAAAAACAACACCATAATAAGAAATAACCAAAAATTTAGAGAGAGGAAGTAGCTTAACTAATTATGATTAATAAAGAAAATCAACTAGTTTGCTAAGAAATTGCTGTTCAAAAATATTGTTTTGAAAGTTAATTCTGCTTTGAACCAGACTGTTGCCATTATAATATTAATACAACTCATATTGATTAGAATTTTATCTCTGCGTTGCACACTTTTGCCATGAAATCATGGTACTTAATTTTTGTTTCATTTAAATTGGATGATCCACAAAGTATTATTTTGAAGATTTTGTAAAAATTCAGTAAGCAGTTTAGA
>SJYQ01000060.1:173968-190727 GCA_006410935.1 Redunca redunca
AAAAAAAAAAAACACCAAAAGTAAAGTCTGAAATAAATAACCAATATAAAGAAATGCCATTCAATTGCCTTTTAGTGATTGACAGTAGTTTGAAAATTGTATTCTTCAGGTGGTGTTCCTTTAAATAATTTAAAATTTATTAATTTCTAAACATGTCAATCAGCTAAAGACATTTATCAAATATAAATGAATTTATTTATAATTCTTTAGAGAAGGCATTTCTCATTTAAGCTACCATTAACAAACTAAAGAAGTTTCGCTATGGTTAAAAACAATCTAGGGTTACTAGTTAAATAAATACATAATAAGTATATGATTTAGTTTATTTTAATACTAATACATTTCTCTATTTTTTAATGGAAAGAACATAAATTTAATTACTTGTTTAAAAAACAAAGTACAGAATACCATTAACAATGTGAAATGAAACAATATTACCAAAAATGAATATATAAAAACAACAGGGTGAGGGAAGTAAATTTTGACTGGGGGAGCATATTGATAGTGTGCATCAAGAACAGACGGGGATGGTGGCTGCAGGGTTGGCTCTGCCCTTGAGGATTGTGTTTTCAGAAATGGCTCTGAGTCTCCTGCAAAATCAGATTCAGGTTCTCCATGCAGGGGTGTTTTAATCATTTCCCTACTGATAAAAAATCAAAGGTTTTATTTTTGTTGTTGTTGTTTTTTCAACACTCTATGTATAAAGTTTAGTTTAAAACAGATAGTGACATCAGAAATGACATTCATGATATAGATTCTAGTTTCCTCATATGCTTTACTTCTATCAATGCAATAGCATATGTTGTTTAGCTTACTTGATATGATACAGCGTGCTTAGTTATCAACTTAAAAATACTTTGCTTTTTAGCTATCACTCACAAACATCATCCAAATGTCATTTTGGTATTAATAAAAAGTACATTTTGACCCTTGAATTTGCACTAACTTTCCATTAACATTTACTGTAAATGTGAAAAGGGTAAGGGGAAATGATCACATTAAGTGCTTATGGACCAATGACATGTATCTTCTATTGTTGTCAATTCTGTTTTCTCATACCAACAAAACTGTGCTTGGGGAAACTGTTGCAGGGAGAACATTAGCCTCTATTTACATATGTCACTAATTAATGCAGACTAAACTTAACAGGCTACCCCGTCTTTCTTTCCCTGGTAGTAGATCCACTGGCACACTAGTTAAGGAAAAGGTTTTGATGGAAATATCATTCCTCTTCTTATATAAAAATGCATATATATATCATTGCTTGATTTGAACATTAAAATCCATCAGGAAATAGCATGGATTTTATTCTACTGTAACTTGCATTTGTTTTATAAAAAGATTCTGGAACATGGTTCCTGATGTGGTAAATTGAAGGCAGTTATTCCTCTGATTTTTTCCTAATATCTTCCTGTATTCCTTACAAGAGTATAAAGATACGATGTTATATTATTAGCAGGGTATTGAAATGTGTTTATAAATTCTTTTTGGCTTCATTCATGAATTAACATCTGATGTTAGCAATTAAGAGCAAACACGTGTATGTTTCATGGTATAAACTAGGTATTTCGGAATGTATGTGTTTATGTATACATGTATTTTAAGAATATCTTACCGACTATGTATTAAATCCTTTGCCAAAGAATACTTCATTCAGCCACAGGTTGTCTGGAAAATCAAATTCACTTAGATTATCATGAGGACCTTTCCAACTCCATATTCTTAGTGAAGTTAAAGTACCATACACTGTACACAGATAAGGGAATTCAGGATAAATCTGGTTTGTTCTTTTGAAAGTCCAGTCACTTGATACTTCTCAGGGACATAAGGCTCTAGAGACAGACTATCTAAATGACCATGAATTCTGGCAGATAGCAGAAACTTAACTGATTGATTTAACGTAAGGTTATATATCAGTAGCAGAAAATACTTAAAATCTATGTGATGATTGTATCCCTTCCCCATACAATAGTGGTACATGTTTGAGGCAATCTTCCTAGAGAACTCACTCTCTTTTCTGAACAGAGACCTCATCCCATCACAGCTAGCTCTGTTTTGACCACATGATTCCCAAACCTTGGCCACTTCAAACTGAGTAGAGGGGAACAAAATTGAGGGATGAGCAATTCAGATTTTTTTTTCCTTTGAAAACTGAAATCAAGATAAAACAAAGCAAAAAACTTTTCTATTCTTTGATTATGACTGGACCTCACACTTGAAAAATGTAATCCTATGCTATGGCTAAATGCATTGAAAACTTGAAAAAACTGGTTTGCTTAAAGAAAGAACAAAATAAGCACATGGAAAATGAGATCTGTGTGGCCATGTGACAAGTGAAGGAAACTTAGTATGGAAATAGCAGTTTTGATTCTGAAAGGCATTCAGGGGGAAACAACAACAACAAAAAAACAAAAAAAAGTCTTTCCAGTAACTTATATGCAGATCCTTTCCTTCGATTAAGAGAGAGTTCAGTTTGCTATTAACAAATGAACTTAAAAGGAAACCCCCAAACCAAACCCTAGCTTAAGGCTTACTATTAATTGTGACATAAAAAGCAAAAAAAAAAAACAAAAACAAAAACAAAAAACCTCTTAGTAAAATATTTACCTGTCTCAGTGGCAAAGCAACAGTTTTGATCTCCTGTTGTAGAAAATACCCACATAAGAAATATTTATACTCAAGATCCATGTAACTTAACTTTCAGGTAAGAAAACCTACACATGACTAGGACACTTCTTCAACAGAATTAGAAACAGACAGAGACCTCACATGTACATTCTCTTCCTCCAGAGATGTTTCTGCAGGGCCACCTGAGGCAGGGTGAAAGGCAGAGGGATTACTGGTAGAATGAGCCCTAGCCCTGCCACTCACTGCCTTGGGTGAAATAAACAAAGCCTCAGTTAACTTGCGGAGAAGGCAATGGCACCCCACTCCAGTACTCTTGCCTGGAAAATCCCATGGACAGAGGAGCCTGGTAGGCTGCAATCCATGGGGTAGCTAAGAGTCAGACACGACTGAGCAGCTTCACTTTCACTTTTCACTTTCATGCATTGGAGAAGGAAACGGCATCCCACTCCAGTGTTCTTGCCTGGAGAATCCCAGGGACGGCGGAGCCTGGTGGGCTGACGTCTATGGGGTCGCACAGAGTTGGACACGACTGAAGCAACTTAGCAGCAGCAGTAGCAGCAGTTAACTTGATTGTTCATTCTTAGGAAGAATAAATGAGAAAATCACATGAACACACTAAGTGTAAAAGGATCGTGCCGTGAAGTTGCTCAGTCGTGTCCGACTCTTTGCGACCCCATGGACTGTAGCCCACCAGGCTCCTCAGTCCATGGAATTTTTCAGGCAAGATTACTGGAGTGGGTTGCCATTTCCTTCTCCAGCGGATCTTCCCAACCCAGGGATCAAACCCGGGTCTCCCGCATGGCAGGCAGATGCTTTACCGCCTGAGCCACCAGGGAGATCCACCGAGGTTAGTTTTTATTATACGACTTATCAAAATTTCATTTCCCCTAAAATGTTTGGGACACTGATAGTTCGCCTTTGAGACTTTTCTTTATATAGGCTTCCCCAAAGGATCTATTTTTACTTCATAAAGGTTAATAGAGTCTGAAACATAGGCATATAATCTTGACCTCAGAGCTTTTGTGCCTGCTCTATGTATATTGATTTGCAAATTAATGTTATGGCAGGATGTTTTGCATTCGAATTCTAAGCTTCATAGAAAAGTCTGTTTGTCTCATCCACATACTCTTCGGATAACTTGCAAGCTTTCTCTTGTGCTCTTATCACTAAGACTCACTAACAGGGAGTTAAAAAAAGGAAGAGGCACGGGTGTATGGAGATAATCACAGTAGCTCACGAATTAGAGTTCATTTTTGAAATATTTTCTCTTTATCTTAAAACTTGAAAGCCTTTGGATTGTTACCTTTTAATGGCAAGGATTGTTTCCCTTATATATTCCTACTTCACAGCATTTATTGGAGCATTTGGTACAGTTTACACACCAAATCAATGCTTCCCATATAAATAAATGTAAAAAAGGCTCAAATTCCTTTTGAGGTTTTGTACTACCACAGCTTTGAGGTAAGTAAGAGTTTCAAAAGAATAAAATTAATTATTTATAAATTTATACTTAGATGAAACTAATTGTAAGGAGAATGTTATACAGGAGG
The DNA here is from genome assembly GCA_006410935.1 of Redunca redunca. NCBI lineage: Eukaryota > Metazoa > Chordata > Mammalia > Artiodactyla > Bovidae > Redunca > Redunca redunca. The sequence goes on from SJYQ01000060.1 coordinate 178,147, forward strand.
ATGAGGTGACTTGTAAACTGGATGAGTATTTTGAACTCTTCCTCATTTATGAGTATTTTTCCTTTATAAAAATAATGTTGCTGATTATAATATATCAACAACTTAACATATATTGTGTATTTCCTCTAATGTTTTCTATATATAAAGCTTTTTTACTATCAATGTATTTTGGATTTGTATTGTATTTTTTATGTGAGAAAATTATCAAAAGCAATTAATACTTTTAGTACTACCTCAGAGGTTTCAGTTTCAATAGGATAACACACAAAATGCTCCAACTGACTCTTGTACTCTCTTGTACATAAAACAAATAGATCCTCTACAATATAAAATTTTTATTGAATTGCTGAGTTTCTAGGAAAGATGGTACTTCTAAAGAGTTATTCCACCACTACAAGGTGGGGGGTTGCTGAAGGGGAAGCTACTGGCTAAAACCTGGGCATATAGTAATAACAACCTACAAAATGTGAAACTCAGTGAAGAGAAACTCCCACTATGAGCTTTGTACTCTGGAAATGAATCACAGACAGCAGTTGGTAAACTTTGACTAAGACTTTTCAATGAAAATGAATACTTCCCATAGTTCTTGATTGAAACATATATGAAACCCTTGAAAAAAAGCAAATTTAAAATAGACTGTCCACTGAATGTGATTATAAAATAAGGGATCATAATCAAACATCAGAAACTCTAATCAAAATCTCAATTTTTTAATATTGAACTTTACAAACTGATTGTGCAATTTATATGTAAGAATGAATACAATCCTAAAAAATCAACTAAAATTGGGAAGATTTGTCTTGGATTCCAAGATTGTTTACATCTCTATTGGTACAGAGATGTAAAGATTGATTAATGGAATAGAATCTAAAGCTGTGATACAAAAATCCATTTATTTTTTGAAATTTGTTAAATAACAAAGGCAGGAAGCACTCTGGTGGTTAAAAATATGTACTTTTCCAAAAATAGTATGTGGTGATTCATCATATTTCCTTAAAAAAAGAGATAACATAACAAGCAAAATTAATGTCAGTGAATTAAAGAGTTAAAAATACAAATAAAAACTTAAAATTTAGAACAATGTTGAAAATATTTTTATCACTTCAGAGCAGTATACAAGTATATATTAAATAAGGCAATGAANTAAACATATGTTTGATTATGTAGCAAGTGCACTTAAGAGTCAAGAGGCCAGGCAAGCTCCATCATGAACTTCTGATAAGGACAAAGTTTTTTACCTTTTTTTAATCATCCCAGGCCTCTATTTCTGCATCTATATACATCTATATAAACCAGATGACTTCATTGGCCTTTCTGGATCTAAATTTTGAGGATTCTGTGTCAAATAAAACACATAGTTAAAACAGATGTGTTCGTCATAAATAACCATACATACTCCTTTCTCACTTCCACGTTTTTCTATATGATTCTCTCATGTAAAAAGATTATTAGAATATTTTCACTAAAGTTGTTATTCTGAATTCTAGTCACTGAGTTTTTTTTGTTTGTTTGTTTTTTAAGTGTAAAACTCACTAACAGGTAAAAAAGAAACGTTTTCCTATAAACCCTTTTACCTGTTCATCTGCCCAAAACCAAAGCTACACTGTCTGTCTTCTCACCTGGCAGCTATGGGGAATTCAGAGTTATTTTCACTGTAAGAGATTTGTCATGCTGTTGCTATGAAAAGATAGAAAAGGGAATGATTGCCCTATTGCTGCTGCCCCTCAAACATTTTGATTTTTACTTTACCGGTTTTAGTGTGGTTGAAATATCTCCCAAAAGGCATTGAAGTGACCTTCACCCAGCAAGTGAAGATTCTGTGCTTTATGGCCTGCTGTTTCATTTTGCTCCAGAGGAAGTCACTGTTAAGCCAGGTTGTTGGAATTCACTGTCCTGCAGGGACTTAAGAATGCTATAGAAATGGAGCCACTTTGTTCTCAAATCTGAACATTTACTAATCATTTAAGCTTCTGTTCGGTAATGTGACACTTGAGGGAAAAAAATCACTTCTTGATATTTGGGTGCCAATTTTTGCTTGCAAAATAATATTGAAAGATTAGTAAGAAGCTATAAGATACAGGTAAAGCAATTCATGATTCAATCCTTTCACACATCCTTCCTGGAATTCTTCCTGTGGAGTGTTTTCAATATAACTGCACTTATTTTTAATCATTTGGAGTATCAGAACAAAGGAAAAAATTTAAAGTTCCTTCTACAGAGCATCTTCACTGCCCAAAATGACTGCCCCAAGAGAAGGACACACATATGTCTTCATCTTCATTGAACTGTACTGTCTTGACATGTCATATTGAAAGCCATGATTTGAATAGAATTAAACTGAGAGTTTTGTCCTTTCTTGAGTCTGTGCCAGACTGGATAAAATACTCATTTCTAGTATGTGAACTAATGCCATCGTCCTACACTTTCCCTAGTGGAGCTCGGTCTCTTTCTCTCCTGTCTTCCACTATCTATTAGGTTGCTGGCTGTCTATTGAGTCAGTTAATGTTCAGAGTAGGTGAAAAATACTACAACTTTAAGCAAATGTTTCTGCTCCATGTCACCTAGATATAATTATGCCAAAAAGAGTTTTTTTTTTTTTTAAAAAGTAGGATACAGTAGAGAAATGCACCAAAAAAAATCACACATTTATAAGCAGTGATTTCCATCATGTTTAAAAACTAAAATGTACCTAAATATTAACTTTCATACATACCTATATTTAAGGATAAAATGAACTATTACATTTAGAAATTACCAAATAGTATCTTGAACATAAGTCAATTTCAATATATTGATAATTTGTGTAAGAATGAATAATTTCTCTATTGCACAAATCAACCCACTCCAGTATTCTTGCCTGGAGAATCCCATGGACAGAGGAGCCTGACAGACTATGGTCCATATGATTTCAGAGATTCAGACACAACTGAAGTGACTTAGCACAAAAATAAAGAACTATTAAAGAGACACAAAAATATTTATATACATATATATTTGTGTATATATATATATATATATATATATATATATGGTGAAAGTTGAAAGAAATGAAAGTTGCTCTGTTGTGTCTGACTCTTTGCAACCCCATTGACTATATAGTCCATGGAATTCTCTAGGCCAGAATACTGGAGTGGGTAGCCTTTCCCTTCTCCAGGGCATCTTCCCAACCCAGGGATCGAACCCAGGTCTCCCGTATTGCAGCCGGATTCTTTAGAAGCTGAGCCACAAGGGAAGCCCAAGAATACTGGAGTGGGTGGTCTATCCTTTCTCCAGTGGATCTTCCCAGCCCAGGAATTGAACTGAGGTCTCCTGCATTGCAGGTGGATTCTTTACCAACTGAGCTATCAGGATAGTTGTATATATTTCAGTTCATCTTCATTCTTCCCTTATCCAGGAATATAAATATTTGCTATCTTGGTTATTTGAGGTAGGTAACACTATGAGTAATTAATATCTATAGTTATTTATACCTATAAGTAATTAAAATCTCTTTGACAAAAGAGAATTCTGGCAAACTTTAACTCATTGAATTTTTGTAAGATTGGTTTTTATTATGATTATATCTTCTTTTAGCAGAACATGGTGATGTTTGCAACATTATCTCTAAGAAATATTTCCTGTTTTGAAACAAATGACTCTTATTTTAATGCATATATGGATCATCTCTTCTTTTTCAAGTTGCCAAAATTATGGCACCTTTTTCTTTTAAAATATGAACTTTGGAGAAGTCATATTATTGGCCAAGACAAGTTATTATGTAAGCTGGTATCCTCAGTTCTTCATATGCTGAAATTCTATTGTGTCACTGTGCTCACTCTATGGACAGACAACTTCTGAGATGTCATGTATGATTATCATAAAATTGTTATATAGACCTTACAGTAACTCTAATAGAAGTGTTTATTCCAAGAAAGATAAGAAACAGGCTAAAATAATATAGATTGTCCATGATTGTATCCCAGAATGCTAGAAACTTTCAAATGACCATGACTTGCAAATAGTAGTCATTCTTTTCATATTCCATAAAACAAGGTTCTAATCATTTTCCCACTATTTTATTCTAAGCATTTAAGTAGATCTTTTCCTTCTAAAACACATAAGGCTAATCATTGGGAATTTTAACTCTTTGTATTTTCCAATATTTCCCCTTCTAATTTCAATACTATCTAATCTATTTGAAAATAGTACATCTTCCTAGTGATGATGTTCTGTTCCTAGTAGAGAAGGATTGTAGCGAAGAATCTTTTTTTTAACACCTCCTTATTCTGCACTATGTGTGTCACCATGGCTTTGCCTTCGTTTCTCTGAGTGCAATCAGGAGTATTCAAAATTTATTTTCCTAGTATGTAAAAAATTGTCTAAAGACAACTTAAAAATAGTTGATGCTATGTAAAGCTAGATCTGCATAAAATGTACCTTGGAATATATCCAGATACCATTATTTAACATTGCATTATGATAATTAGCACATAAAAGTAATGCTGAAATTTGCTCTAAGTAAACTGAAATTATTCATGAATTCCCTCCAGCCTCCACCCTATATCCTACCTTTCATCTCCATCTCCTACCCAGATGTTGAATAGCAAATGCATAAGAAATATTATGTGCGTGTCCACTGGAGAATATATGCAGAACTCATTTTAAGACAGAGTCTGCTATCCTCCTAGACCCACTACAGCAAGTTGCTTTATCAAGTCTTTTGCTCAATTTTTCTGTTTGTTGATTCTCTGCTTTTCTGTTTTCTGATCTGTATTCTGACCATAAGCACCTAAACCCAAAATGAGGTACACAAATTTTCAAGAGGTTAACCTAAACCTGTGCTGTTTTACTTTAAACTTTGAATAGCATTGTGTCAAAATCTTGGGGTCCAGAGCTTCTTACAGGTAAAAATAGCTGCCTTACAAATAGAGATCAATGTCATATACATATATGTTTGTATATATATATACACATTTCCTTCACCATTTAAGTATAGATAGATAGATAGATAGATAGATAGATAGATAGATAGATATAGATAGATATCACTGTAGGTGTGCAGTTTCCCTGGTGGCTCAGTGGTAAAGAATCTGCCTGCCAATGCAGGAGATGCAGGTTCAATCCCTGGATTGGAAAGATCCCCTGGAGAAGGAAATGGCAACCCACTCCAGTATTCTTGCCTGGGAAATCCCATGTACAGAGCAACCTGGTGGGCTACAGTCCATGGGGCAGCAAAAAAGGCAGACATGACTTAGTTACTAAACAACAATGCAACAGTACTAAAAGGTACACACAAATAGGTATGTCTATATGTTTTGTTTTTTTTGTGTTGATGAGAAAACCATTGTCACTGTTATTTAATGCTGTTCCATATTCAGTTTCATGCCTAACTAAATGCATTGTATCTAATAGGCATTACAATGCATATAAAATATCCATGGCACAAAATCTGCTAAGAAAACCCTCTACACAATATTTAAAACTGCTTTTCTCAGCAGATCAGTGTATTTATTTAATATAAAAATAAGTCACTATTGTCTTATATCAACAAATATGTGTGTTAAAAGCTTAAGTGGTGCCTGATAAAAAGAGAATATGCTAGATGTTAACCCCAACTTTGTTTTTACCCAATATTTCTGTGGGCTAAAGAAACTCTTTTGCCCTTGAATCTGTAATAATAGTTATTATCAACATTGCAATCTAAATGTGATTCACATAAGGGGAAATATAAAAAGAAATAAGGCATGATGTAAAAAAATGTCAAGACAAAATATTTTAAAGAAAACACCACACAGCTTTTATTTAGCTTATCATTGGCCCTAATGTTTTTATAGAGATAAGACAGAGAATTACAACAAGCAAAATTACAAAAATTTTATTTGGAAAGTGTCATATATTAATTAACATACGCATGTATGTTTTTCTTTTTCACTATTGGTATTCACCTAGATTAGTTCCGCATATGTATGTACAGTTAAGATCTGAACCATTTATGATTTAATCATTGTGTTGTTCTTGTTTTCCCTTGCCAGTTACTTTTATGATTTTAGAAAATACATGTAATCAGTATAGTTACAATAAATTTATTAGACATGTGCGTTATATTTACAGCAAATTAAATAAAATCATATATAAATTATATTTCCCCTTCTCTTATCCCCCAGTGAAAGTCTTAATATTATTGCTCTTACACGAAAGAAAAAGAAAAGATAATTCCCTTAATAGCTATCACAGTGTAAAATTATAAAAGCTCAATTTCAAAATGAAGTTTCCTAAATTATAGCACAGCTTTCATTACAGTGATGCTTTGTGATATATCATGCTACTGATCTGAGAGACATTGCACATACCATAAGTGAGGAGCATTGTAAAAACTCACAGTAAATTTTTCATTCAGTTACTTGAAAAGCCTATAATGTGGGTGTTAATGTCACTCTTGCACTCAAAGTTATGATTTCCAAAACTTGGAAAGTCAAAAGAGTATACAGTATTTTCAGTTAAATGTTGGTCATTATCTAAGGAACCTTTCAGGAATAATCTGATATCTATAACGGTCATCTTTTTGTTTCCATTGATAAGGTTATTTTAGAACTTATGAAGTTAGTTGTAGAAAATGGAGAGAAATGTCAATTATTATTGTCCATTTAAATNCAGCTATTATTTTAGATAAGTAAATGAGTAAAGACCTCTCTGAGGTCTTTAAATTTCTACAGTCAAGTAGAAATTTAAAGTGAGTGAACAAGTGAGAGAGAGATACTTATGAATACTTCCCAAAATAAACAGGGTCATGATTGTGTTTGGCTTCTTTCAATAAAAAATGGAAGTTATGTGACTGGCAAAAAGTGTAAGCTAAGGAAATCTATAGAAGATGAATTTGGAAAAGATGCTTAGGACCAGATTAGGTAAATTTTGGAAGGCCATTTGCTGTGATATTGATGATCTAGAGATTGTCACACTGAACGAAGTCTGACAAAGACAAATATATGATATTACTTATATGTGGAATCTAAAAAAAAAAAGACACAAATCAACTTATTTAAAAAATAGAAATAGAGTCACAGATGTAGTAAACAAATTTATGGTTACCAAAGGGAAAAGGGAAGGAAGGATAAATTAAGAGACTGGAACTGAAATATACACACGACTATATATGAAATATATAACTAATAACCTCTACTTAATACTCTTTGTGCCATGGATCATGCTTCCCTGGTTTGAAAATATCATGCTGATGATTTGAACTTTACCTTTGGTTGCCCTTGGGGAATATAAATAAGAGGTGTCAACTGTTTCCCCATTAATATCCCTGTTTATCCTACAAATACATGCAGTTGTCTCTGAGTACATAGGTGAACTCTTCCAAATAGCTACAAAAACACCAAGGTAACTTTTGAACAGGAGTAAAGATGAGGGGGTATTGCACCATATCATATCAAAGTTTCCTAAAGAGTAAAATCTGTATAAAGAAAATGATTTGGGAATTAATATATTTATTTTGACAGATTTTTTAATTAAACATATTTTATGACCTCTATGGGAAAAAGAATTTTGAAAAGAGTGGTACATAGCCTATATGTACAACTGAACACTTTCTATATAGAAAAAACTAATTCAGAATTGTAAATCAACTATATTCTAATAAAAATTAATTTAAAAAAAAAAATTGGTAGGCCATAGTATAGATTATGGGATATACTTTTAATGCTCTAGGATGATAAGTTTCCATCTGGAAAGTCAGATCATGTGATCTGCTTTTAAAAAAAGAAATCTCTCTTGTTATTATGTGTAAAATAAACTGGGAGACAAAAGTAAAAGTGGTAGAAAGGAAACCCTCGAACTGGCATGCTCAGACATGTCCAACTCTTTGAGACCTATGGACTGTATGTAGCCTGTCAGGCTCCTCAGTCCATGGGATTCTCTGGGCGAGACTTCTGGAGTTGGTTGTCATTTCCTTCTACAGAGGATCTTCCCGACCCAGGGATCAAACTCACATCTCCTGCCTTGCCAGGTGATTTCTTTACTACTGAGCCACTTAGGAAACCCAGAAAGGAAACTAGTGGGAGGCTAATGCTACAATTGAGGATACAGATGGCAGTTGCTTAACTTAGGGATTAGTGGTATTTATTGTGAGGAGTGGTCAGAATCTGAATATTAAATATGGCGACTTAGCAGCAGCAGCAGCAGCAGCAGGAAGTGCCGACAGATATGCTGATACATTAGAATTTGAGCGTAAAAGGAAGAAGGAGCTCCAGAAAGCCCTCAAGATTCTTATGAGAACATTTAAGTGAATGGTGCTGAAGAAAAGTGAAAGTGAAGTCGCTCAGTCATGTCCGACTCTTTGCGACCCCGTGGACTGTATGTAGCCTACCAGGCTCTTCTGTCCATGTCCATGGGATTCTCCAGGCAAGAATACTGGAGTGGGTTGCCATTTCCTTCTCCAGGGGATCTTCCCAATCCAGGGATCGAAGTCGGGTCTCCTTCATTGCAGACAGACACTTTAACCTTTGAGCCACCAGGGACCTAACCAAAAAATAGTGTAGGGTCAGAGTCAGGCGTTTCATTGTGGATGTATCAGGTCTGAGATCCCTACTAAGCATCTAAATGAAGATAATGATTATGTCGCTAGACATAGTAATCTAGAGTTTAAAACTATAAAACTGATGGTTAGGTAGGGAATAAATAGAGAGATGGATGAAACGTGGTAAGAATGAGTCCTTAGTATGTATTTACAAGTTGAGAAAATAAAGAGGACCTAGCTTTGGGGCTTGAACAACTGTGGCAGTGGGGCCAAAGGAAAACAAGGCAGTCAAGAGCAGTGATGAACAATTGAGTCAAAGAGAGATGATTAATTAATTTTTCAATTTGGAAATGTGGAAAACTTGACAAGAGAAGTTTTATGGATTGCTTGAAGACAAATGCCTGAAATAGCAGGTTTAAGTAAGAATACAGTAAGTTCAGTTTCTGCTGTTCAAATACTTCTTAGAGCTGAATGGCCTGCAGAATATATTAGCAGTAAAGAAAGAGAATAAAAGCAGATAGAGTTTTTATAAGATTTAGTGCTGTTTTAGATTTCACTAGCTTTGGAATAGAGTAATATAAGTCACTTTTTTTGTGAGTTCTCATATATCTCATATATTTATTTGACACACAATTCCTGATGTCTATAAGTCACTATCCTCTACAGGGACCTCCTATTGTTTTGTTTTGTTTTTCTTGACCTCTGTTTTCAGGAAAGGGGTCCATTTTATTTCTCTAATTTCAAGGCAATTTACCATGTTATTTGTTCCCAGAATCTAGGTACTGAAATCAAATGGATGGAAACAAATTTTTTTCTTATTTCTTTGTTATGTCCAGATTTTACATTTTCCTAACAATCTTCAAAGGTATACCTAAGATTAATAATTATATTGGCATGCAGAATAGTATCCTTTTTGGTTGTCTAGAAGCTTACTAATTCAAAGTTATACATTGTATGACTTTGGCAAAACACATGGCAAACTGCAGTGCTTTTCCTAAAATAAAAAACGACTTGAAATCAATACCTCCAGGAAAACTCAAACTGCTGACAGATGAAAAATTTGCTGAAATTCTGGGCAGAACAGAAATAGAGAGAACAAACAAACAATATTTGACAGATTACTTATGAATTCTCAGCAGGTCATCTTTATCTGAAGAAAATTCTTTATTCTTTTCATCAGTTTATTTCATAATCATTTGTTTTGGACATCAAAACACAAATTTTGTCTTTTACTGAGATTCTATTCCAAAGAATATTGGCATTTGACATGAAAGGGCATTTTCCATCAAATGTCCTTCACATTATAATTAGTGAAGCCAAACCACATGGTGTGCCTGTAGCTAGAGTCAGAGAAAGACAAGGTTAATACACTTCTTTGTTGATCAAAAAGCTGTATGGATTGAATGAAAGAAGATGAGAAATGATGCAAAAGGAAAGATGCCATAAGAATATTTTTTTCTTCACCTTCTGCTTTTCATATGTTTCTCTGAAAACAAACCTGGAATTCTTGTCTCAAATATTTGTCTGCCATCATAAGGGGACTTTAATTCCAGCTGGTTTTATTTCTCATTATAATTAATTCACTATTGCCTAAGTTGTAATTGATAATGATGGTTTCATTCTTTACTTATAAAGTGAAAATGACCAACAGGAACACTATAGATGAACCTATTGAGTTAACACAACTAGGACATTATTTTTCATTTTAATTGAATAAATATAAGACTTTATTTTCATTAGTTTTAGATTTACAGTAAAACTGAGAGGAAAGTATGAAGATTTCTCCTATATTGCTGTCCATGCACATCGCACCTTCCCTATATCAGTGTTGCTCATCAGAATGGTACATTTTTTACCAAGGATTGATACATCATCAACACTCACAGTCCATAATTCACATTAGGGTTTACTGTTGGTGTTGTGCATTCTATGAGTTTGGAAAAAAAGTGAATAACAAATATTCATCTTTATATATAATATAGATTATTTTCACTGCCCTAAAATTTCTCTGTGCTCTGCATACTCATCTTTCATTCCATCCTAACAACCATTTATCTCTTTAATGCCTCAGTAACTTTGCCTTTTCCAAAACATCACATAGTTGGAATCACACATTATGAAGGCTTCTCAGATTAGTTTCTTTCACTTCAGTTCAGTTCACTTCAGTTGCTCAGTCATGTTCAACTCTTTGCGACCCAATGGACTGCAGCATGACAGGCCTCCCTATCTATCACCAAGCTCGGACTTTACTCAAATGCATGTCCATTGAGTTGGCAATCTCATCCAACCATCTCATCCTCTGTTGTTCCCTTCTCCTCCTGTCTTCAATCTTTCCCACCATCAAGGTCTTTTGAAATGAGTCAGTTCTTTGCATCAGATGGCCAAAGTGTCAGAGCTTCAGCTTCAGCATCAGTTCTTCCAATGCATATTCAGGACTGGTCTCCTTTAGGATGGACTGGTTGGATCTCCTTGCAGTCCAAGGGAGTCTCAAGAATCTTCTCTAACACCACAGTTCAAAAGCATCAGTTCTTCGGTGCTCAGCTTCCTTTCTACTCCAACTCTCACATCCATAGATGACTACTGGAAAAACCATAAATTTGACTAGATGGACCTTTGTTGGCAAAGTAATGTCTCTGTTTTTTTAATATGCTATCTAGGAGGTCATAACTTTTCTTCCAAGGAGTAAGTGTCTTTTGATTTCATGGCTGCAGGCACCATCTACAGTGATTTTAGAGCCCCCCCCCAAAAATAAAGTCTGTCACTGTTTCCACTGTTTCCCCATATATTTGCTATGAAATGATGAGATCAGATGCCATGATTTTGTTTTTTGAATGTTGAGCTTTAATCCAACTTTTTCATTCTCCTCTTTCACTTTCATCAAGAGACTCTTTAGTTTTCTTCTCTTTCTGCCATAAAGGTGGTGCCATCTGAATATCTGAGGTTATTGTTGTTTCTCCCAGTAATCTTGATTCCAACTTGTGCTTCCTCCAGCCCTGCATTTCTCATGATGTACTCTGCATATAAGTGAAATAAGCAGGGTGACAATATACAGCTTTGATGTACTCCTTTCCTGATTTGGAACCAGGCTGTTGTTCCACGTCCAGGTCTAACTGTTGCTTCCTGACCTGCATACAGATTTCGCAGGAGGCAGGTAAGGTGGTCTGATATTCCAATCTGTTTAAGAATTTTGCAAGTTTGCTGTCAAAGGCTTTGGCATAGTCAAAGGCTTTGGCATAGTCAATAAAGCAGAAATAGATATTTTTCTGGAACTCTTTTGCTTTTTTGATGATCCATCAGTTGTTGGCAATTTGATCTCTGGTTCCTCTGCCTTTTCTAAATCCAGCTTGTACATCTGGAAATTCACGGTTCACATATTGTTAAAGCCTGGCTTGGAGAATTTTGAGGATTACGTAAAGTAGTGTGAGCTTAGTGCAACTGTGCGGTAGTTTGAGCATTCTTTGGCATTGTCTTTCTTTGGGATTGGAATGAAAAGTGACATTTTCCAGTCCTGTGGCCACTGCTGAGTTTTCCAAATTTGCTGGCATATTGAGTGCAGCACTTTGACAGCATCATCTTTTAGGATTTGAAATAGCTCACTGGAATTCCATCACCTCCACTAGCTTTGCATTTATGTTTCCTCCATACCTTTCTATGGTTTCATAGCTCATTTCTTTTCAGCATTGAATAATATCCCATTGTCTGGTAGTATTACAGTTTATTTATCCATTCACTCACAGAAAGATATCTTTGTTACTTCCAAGTTTTGGCAATTATGAAAAAGTGGCTATATATTTGTATAGGCAGATTTCCCTGTGAGTAGGTTTTCAACTTCTTTGAGTAATTAATAGGGAGTGTTTCTTTACTAGATTTTATGGTAAGAATATACTTAATTTTGTAGAAAACTAGCAAACTGTCTTACAAAGTTGCTTTGCCATTTTGCATTCACATCAGCAATGAATGTAAGTTCCCTTTGCGCCATATCCTCACCACCATTTGGTATTGTCAATATTATGGGTCTTGGCCATTCTAATGGTTATGAGGTTCTATCTCTCTCATTGTTTCAGTTTGCATTGCTATGATGATA
>SJYQ01000060.1:190751-213515 GCA_006410935.1 Redunca redunca
GTTAGTCAAAATTTGGGGATAATATTGTTAAAATATTTTAAAATACAAATAAAGCTTTATCATTTTCAACTCTTCTTATACTGAGATATATTATTATTCACCTTTTATCAAGTGATATTAACTGTCGAGACCAGCTCGACAAGCAGGGTTTTTGAAAGCGGGATACGGGAGAGAATGAGAAATGAGACACAAGAATTCAGAGAAAAATGAGGATCAGGGGACCAACAACGCTTCAAGGTGAAGGTGCCAAAACTGAATCCAAGCCAGCTTTATTATACTTTCAGCCGTGAATGAAAGAATAAACAGGGAGTTAAACTATAACTCATGTGGCCTTCAGAGCCAAAGAACAAAATGATCATTAACCATTGAGTAATTAGGAAACAGTAATCAATAACACAGATATAAGGCAATGGCACCCCACTTCAGTACTCTTGCCTGGAAAATCCCATGGACAGAGGAACCTGGTGGGCTGCAGTCATTGGGGTCGTCAAGAGTCTGACACGACTGAATGACTTCACTTTCATTTTCACTTTCATGCATTGGAGAAGGAAATGGCAACCCACTCCAGTGTTCTTGCCTGGAGAATCCCAGGGATGGCGGAGCCTGGTGGGCTGCCATCTACGGGGTCTCACAGAGTTGGACACGACTGAAGTGACTTAGCAGCAGCAGCAGCAGCAATCAATAACAAATCAGTAACTAAGACTAATATTCTTATCTATAGATTTTGCACCAGATATGTAAAACTTGTGACTCTGAGATGCCAGTTGAGAAACAGTCTGGGGTCAGTTTTCTGACTCCAGGATCATATTTTGTTTTCAAGATTATGAACTGGTCCCTCTGGTCTTGTTCCAAGAGTCTCATGCCTTATAGCATCCAGTTTATCAATAATTATAAATTTCTTTTGTGGCACTTGCCAGGGCCTGTTTTTGTTTTATTCTTTTTGTCTCTTACATCTCCCCCGTTTTGATTTTGTACATGATGAGAAATGGTGAGAAATGTTAGTTGTTGTTTTTGGCCTCATTGTCTCTTGATTGTTTTTCTCCAGACTATACAGAAACAAAGACACAATTAATAACACTCTCATAACCAGAGCAATTTCGTATCCAAATGTCTTGATCTGTTTTAAGGGATTAAGAGAAGGATTATCAGCAAAAGTATCAAGAAAATCTGATCTAGAAATTACATCAAGATGTTTATTAAAAGCTTTTAATTATCTTATTGTAGATCTTGAATATCTACAGAAATATTATCTTGGTTCAATAGGTGTTGTTTAACTTTATTCCAATTGAATTGTGTCTTATTGTATTTGAAAGCCGTTACACAAAAGGAAGTATAGTTTTAATCACATCTTAGTCTCAGCTGTTTTTGTAAACTGACTAATTGATTTCCTAACAAAATAACTGATTGTTGAAGGTCAGCCACTTGGGAGGCCAATTTTCTATCAATTTTTTGTTGAGTGGTCCAAAGGACATCGGCATCTTTACACTATTTCTGTACAAAATGAACTGTTTGTACAGATTTATGAAGAGCCATTCCAGCTATGGCTGCTGTAGTGGTAATAGCAATAATGTCTAAGATGGCAGCAAATTAGTAATCTCAGAAAATGTTTAGCATGCTTAAGATTTTTCAATATTTTTTCAATAACATAGAATGTAGGGCTTTCTTGTCAAGGTAGTTGTAAATCAACTGGAACCCATATGTCAGTTCTGGTTTTAAGAATGTAAATACTCTGCCAACTTTCATCAAAAGAAATGGTATTATTTATACATGAATAAAATGAACAGTTACTACATGTTACTAATCCCAAATTGGGATCATATTTTGTTGGTCTAATCATAAAAACAAAAGGAATTCTTACAAAAGTCTGAATAGTGTGAGTAGAGTTTTTTGTAAAATTAAAGGTACCTTTTAGGTCTTTTAAAATATATTCAGTATATCATCTCTTCCAAGCAATTAGTTCTTTTAATGTCATGGGTATTTTCTATAATTCATCATGAATAGAATAATGATCTAGATGAGGCAGAGGGGGAGCTAATCCTACCCCGTGTCATATGAGGGGTTGACTACCATAAGTACTAATTGTCTTTTTATTATATATCCATGGGAAGACACTTTAGATTCTATAAGTTTAGGGGTTCTTCAGGGTCCCCAGTTGATAATGGAGCCTTATGCAACATTTAATAATAAATGACCTTTTGATCTTTTATATAATTTTCATCTTAACCAATTTTCAATACCATGGCTAATTTCAGCAACACAATCAGGAAGGCCAGATGGATTTATCATGCTGGAAGTTTCCTCTTTTTAAAAAAAAAATAAGGGCAGCTAACAGAAAGTGGGAATTCTTATCCTCATTTGATTCTTTGACAACTGACAGCCACTTTTGATATCCCGTTTTAAGACATATACTTCTAAAACCAGTACAAATAGGAGTGGCATCAGAGCCAACAGTATAATTTATCAACTGACTACCTTCTTTTTCCTTTATAGTGTATTTTAATGTGTCCTAAATTTTTCACATTGTTGACATTTTATATCTGTCTTTTTATTAGCCTTAGACAATGATTGAGCCATAACTTGTATTTTATATGGTTTTCACCCAATATCCTGGCAAACTTTAAGATATTTTTCTAGAGGGGCACCCTGTGTTTTGAGAGGCTGAATCGCCTTTTTAGATTTTGAGTTAGCATTGTCATAAGTAAGAACTTACATCAGCATATCTCTCAAACCAGTTTGTGCAACTATTGTATTTAAATTTTGACTTATCCTGGCAATAAAATCTACGTAAGGTTTCCCATTTAAGTGTTTAATTTGGGTAAATGAAATTGAGGCTTGTCTGAGTGGGTTTATTCTCTCTCAGGCTTTTAAACATATCATTCTCACTTGAGTGAGTAACTGATCATCAAATTGTAACTGAGCTTGAATATCAAAATGTGCCCCACTACCCATTAATTGATCAAGTGTTATATCAACTGGTGGGTTGGCTGTCACATTTCTGCAAGCTTCTTGATTTGTCTCATCTTGCCACCAGGTCCTAAAATGTAAAAATTTTGAGGTAGATAGGCAAGTTCTGGCTATCATTTCTCAATCGTAAGGAATTAACCGTTCAGCTTGCGAAAGTCCCTGAATTAGTCCCATGGTATAAGGAGAATTAGTTCCTTATTGGGTACGTGTCTGTATATTTCTTTTATAGTTTTAAATGGTATGGCATTATAATCATAATGCACTCCTCCTTGTGGGAATTGAGGATCTGGTGGGATTTGAGTTACAGCCACAGGGAGAACTAAAGCATCTTCATCCCCCTGCAACTGTGCCGTACGAATTCCCTTTTGTAAAGGCGTCATTTTATTAGGCACAGTTATCTGTGGTTTAAAAGCAAATCCTTCACCCCAAGGGGTTTCAGGATTGAAAAGAGGGGGCTCCATCAAAGGTGCAGTTGGTTGAGAGAGAAAGATCTGTTCTTGACTTTTATCATTCTTTTGGCTCTTATTTTTCATTTTTATTGATTGTTTCTCTTTCTCATCACCTATGTTATCATATAAGTTCATTTCCTCCATTTGTTCTACAGAATCTCCTGAATCCGAGGTTTTGGATTGCAGTGGTCTTGCTGCTGCTACTGCTGCTAAGTCGCTTCAGTCATGTCTGACTCTGTGCGATCTCATAGATGGCAGCCCATCAGGCTTCTGCGTCCCTGGGATTCTCCAGGCAATAACACTGGAGTGGGTTGCCATTTCCTTCTCCAATGCGTGAAAGTGAAAAGTGAAAGTGAAGTCATTCAGTCACATCTGACTCATAGGGACCCCATTGACTGCAGCCCACCAGGCTCCTCTGTCCATGGGATTTTCCAGGCAAGAGAACTGGAGTGGCCTGCCATAGATTTCCTACTGACCATACAGACAAAGGAATCTTTTCGCCACGTTTTTAGGCATGGCACAGGCAACGCATAACTGCCATTCCTTATGTCTCAAAGTCTCTTTATATGGATCTAGCCAGTAGCAATATTTTTCAATGGCAGAAAACAAATTTTTAAAAGAAGAGTGAAAAATCTCAACCCCCGAACTTTTTAACAAAGTTTTAACACTTGCATATAGTCACTATGTTTAGAAGGGTTTTGCCCCATTGTTACCCTGATTGACAAATCCGCAGGGGTGTACTTATCAAGTACTTTCTTCCTCTGCAAAGCTGGCCGGACTTTTCTTTGCTCTCTGTCGCTAGGAACTAGCCTCTGAGGCTGGATTCACTTTCGGGTCCCTGTCCGGTCACCACTTTTCGAGACCAGCTAGAGAAGCAGGGTTTCCGAAAGTGCAATACGCAAGAGAATGAGAAACGAGACACAAGAATTTAGAGAAAAGCAAGGATCAGGAGACCAATACCGCTCCAAGGTGAAGGTGCCAAAACTGAATCCAAGCCAGCTTTATTATACTTACAGCTTGAATGAACAAATAAGCGGGGAGTTAAACTGTAACTCATGTGGCCTTCAGGGCCAAAGAACAAAATGATCATTAACCATTGAGTAATTAGGAAACAGTAATCAATAACAAATCAATAACTAAGACTAATATTCTTATCTATAGATTTTGCACCAGATGTGTAAAATATGTGACTGAGACGCCAGTTGAGAAATAGTTTGGGGTCGGTTTTCTGACCCCAGGATCATATCTTGTTTTCAAGATTATGAACCGTTCCCTCTGGACTTGTTCAAGAGTCTCATGCCTTATATCAATGATTATAAATCTCTTTTGCCGCCCTTTCTGGGGCCTTCTCTTCTTTTATTCTTCCTGGCTCCTATAATTAATATGTTAAGCTATTCATTCTCATTAGTCTATTTTGGGGAAATTTTAATATTGAAAATGTATTCTGTGTACAATTCTATTGAAGCCAATATAAGTATTCAAAATATTTGAAGTTTAGACTGATTGTTTTTACCTACAAAGATTCATAGTTTAATTACAGCAAAACTTTGGTTGTAGGACACAGTAATTTTATATCCCCCTATCTATAATGAAGCCATTTCACTAAAAGATAATATCAGTAGTGAAAATTTAAAAAGATTGTGCATCATTTACTGTTAAGTACTATGACCTTAATGTGATTTTTTTCTCTCATTTCATCTATCATTTTGAGCATGAACCAATAGAATGAAGTTTTTATAAAATAAGAGTGCACTTAGCGTGGCCGAGAGGAACTACCCCACATCCGAGGTCAGGGGCAGAAGCCAGGAAGACCCCATGCCCGAGGGGCAGTGGCCAAGAGGAGTTATCCCACGTCCAAGGCCGGGGCAGTGGCCAAGAGTGCCAGACTGTGATGGCACAGGAACTGCGGAGAGGAGCTACCCCAGTCTGAGGTCAGGGGCAGCAGCCAGGAGGAGCTACCCCAGTCTGAGGTCAGGGGTGGTGGCCGGCCGGGAGGAACTACCCTGTGTCCGAGGCCTGGGGTGGTGGCCGAGAGGCACTACCCCATGCCCGAGGCCAGGGGCGGTGGCCAGGAGGAGTAACCCCATGTCCAAGGAGCGGTGGCTGCATGGGTGCAGGAGGGGCTACAGGAGCTATCCCACATTCAAGGTCAGGAGGGGTGGTGGTGAGGAGATATCCCTTGTCCAAGGTAAGGAGCAGCAGCTGCGCTTGGCTGGAGCAGCTATGAAAGGATACACCACATCCAAGGTAAGAGA
Organism: Redunca redunca; assembly: GCA_006410935.1. Lineage (NCBI taxonomy): Eukaryota > Metazoa > Chordata > Mammalia > Artiodactyla > Bovidae > Redunca > Redunca redunca. The sequence continues at coordinate 196,420 of SJYQ01000060.1, forward strand.
ACAGCAAGTAAGATGGTAGGTGATGGAAGAGGGCATCAGAGGGCAGACACACTGAAACCATACTCACGGAAAACTAGTCAATCTAATCACACTAGGACCACAGCCTTGTCTAACTCAATGAAAGTAAGCCATGCCCGTGGGGTCACACAAGACAGGCGGGTCATGGTAGAGAGGTCTGACACAATGTGGTCCACTGGAGAAGGGAATGGCAAACCACTTCAGCATTCTTGCCTTGAGAACCCCATGAACAGTATGAAAAGGCAAAATGATAGGATACTGAAAGAGGAACTCCCCAGGTCAGTAGGTGCCCAATATTCTACTGGAAATCAGTGGAGAAATAACTCCAGAAAGAATGAAGGGATAGAGCAAAAGCAAAAACAATACCCAGTAGTGGATGTGACCGGTGATAGAAGCAAGGTCTGATGCTGTAAAGAGCAATATTGCATAGGAACCTGGAATGTCAGGTCGATGAATCAAGGCAAATTGGAAGAGGTCAAACAAGAGATGGCAAGAGTGAACATCGACATTCCAGGAATCAGCAAACTAAAATGGACTGGAATGGGTGAATTTACCTCAGATGACCATTATATCTACTACCGCAGGCAGGAATCCCTCAGAAGAAATAGAGTAGCCATCATGGTCAACAAAAGAATCTGAAATGCAGTACTTGGATGCAATCTCAAAAACGACAGAATGACCTCTGTTCGTTTCCAAGGCAAACCATTCAATATCACAGTAATCCAAGTCTATGCCCCAACCAGTAATGCTGAGGAAGCTGAAGTTGAACGGTTCTATGAAGACCTACAAGACCTTTTAGAACTAACACCCAAAAAAGATGTCCTTTTCATTATAGGGGACGGGAATGCAAAAGTAGGAAGTCAAGAAACACCTGGAGTAACAGGCAAATTTGGCCTGGAAAACGGAATGAAGCAGGGCAAAGGCTAAAAGAGTTTTGCCAAGAAGATATACTGGTCATAGCAAATACCCTCTCCCAACAACACAAGAGAAGACTCTATAATGGATATCACCAGATGGTCAACACCAAAATCAGATTGATTATATTCTTTGCAGCCAAAGATGGAGAAGCTCTATACAGTCAACAAAAACAAGACCAGGAGCTGACTGTGGCTCAGACCATGAACTCCTTTTTGCCAAATTCAGACTGAAATTGAAGAAAGTAGGAAAAACCACTAGACCATTCAGGTATGACCTAAATCAATTCCCTTATGATTATACAGTGGAAGTGAGAAATAGATTTAAGGGCCTAGATCTGATAGATAGAGTGCCTAATGAACTATGGACTGAGGTTTGTGACATTATACAGGAGACAGGATCAAGACCATCCCCATAGAAAAGAAATGCAAAACAGAAAAATGGCTGTCTCAGGAGGCCTTAGAAATAGCTGTGAAAAGAAGGGAAGCGAAAAGCAAAGGAGAAAAGGAAAGATATAAGCATCTGAATGCAGAATTCCAAAGAACAGCAAGAAGAGATAAGAATGCCTTCCTCAGTGATCAATGCAAAGAAATAGAGGCAAACAACAGAATGGGAAAGACTAGAGATCTCTTCAAGAAAATTAGAGATAGCAAAGGAATATTTCATGCAAAGATGGGCTCAATAAAGGACAGAAACGGTATGGATGTAACAGAAGGAGAAGATATTAAGAAGAGGTGGCAAGAATACACAGAAGAATTGTACAAAAAAGATCTTCACGACCCAGATAATCACGATAGCATGATCACTCACCTAGAGCCAGACATCCTGGAATGTGAAGTCAAGTGGGCCTTAGAAAGCATCACTACGAACAAAGCTAGTGGAGGTGATAGAATTCCAGTTGAGCTGTTTCAAATCCTGAAAGATGATGCTGTGAATGTACAGCACTCAATATGCCAGCAAATTTGGAAAACTCAGCAGTGGCCACAGGATTGGAAAAGTTCAGTTTTCATTCCAGTCCAAAAGAAAGGCAATGCCAAAGAATGCTCAAACTACTGAACAATGACACTCATCTCACATGCTAGTTAAGTAGTGCTCAAAATTCTCCAAGCCAGGCTTCAGCAATACGTGAACTGTGAACTCCCTGATGTTCAAGCTGGTTTTAGAAAAGGCAGAGGAACCAGAGATCAAATTGCCAACATCTGCTGAATCATCGAAAAAGCAAGAAAGTTCCAGAAAAACCATCTATTTTTGCTTTGTTGAATATGCCAAAGCCTTTGACTGTGTGGATCACAATAAACTGTGGAAAATTCTGAAAGAGATGGGAATACCAGACCACTTGACCTGTCTCTTGAGAAAATTGTATGCAGGTCAGGAAGCAACAGTTAGCACTGGACATGGAACAACAGACTGGTTCCAAATAGGAAAAGAAGTACATCAAGGCTGTATATTGTCACCCTGCTTATTTAACTTATATTCAGAGTACATCATGAGAAACGCTGGGCTGGAGGAAGCACAAGCTGGAATCAAGATTGCTGGGAGAAACATCAATAATCTCAGATAAGCAGAGGATTCCACCCTTATGGCAAAAAGTAAAGAGGAACTAAAAAGCTTCTTGATGAAAGTGAAAGAGGAGAGTGAAATAGTTGGCTTAAAGCTCAGCATTCAGAAAACGAAGATCATGGCATCTGGTCCCATCACTTCATGGCAAATAGATGGGGAAACAGTGTCAGACTTTATTTTTTGGGCTCCAAAATCACTGCAGATGGTGACTGCAGCCAGGAAACTAAAAGGCGCTTACTCCTTGAAAGAAAAGTTATGACCAACCTAGGTAACCTGCATATTCAAAAGCAGAGACATTGCTTTGCCAACAAAGGTCCGTCTAGTCAAGGCTATGGTTTTTCCAGTGGTCATGTATGGATGTGAGAGTTGGACTCTTTAGAAAGCTGAGTGCAAAAGAATTGATGCTTTTGAACTGTGGTGTTTGAGAAGACTTTTAAGAGTCCCTTGGCCTGCAAGGAGATCCGACCAATGCATTCTGAAGGAGATCAGGCCTGGGATTTCTTTGGAAGGAATGATGCTAAAGCTGAAACTCCAGTATTATGGCCACCTCATGTGAAGAGTTGACTCATTGGAAAAGACTCTGATGCTAGGAGGGATTGGGGGCAGGAGGAGATGACAGAGGATGAGATGGCTAGATGGCATCACTGACTCGATGGACGTGAGTCTGAGTGAAATCCGGGAATTGGTGATGGACAGGGAGGCCTGGCATGCTGCGATTCATAGGGTCGCAAAGAATCAAACCCGGCTGAGCGACTGAACTGAATTGATTCATTTCATGAAAATTATAAATTATCTGGTAAGTTACTTATCTCTGTTTCATTGGGTTTTTATGGTGTTTTATCTTGTTTTTTATTTTTTTTATTTGAAACATAATTCTCTATGTTCTCATTTTGTTTGAATGAAATTAGCCAAATCAGTTAACTTGTTAATCAGAAAGTCCCTATTCAGTTTTGTGTGTTAAGTAATTTTCTTAGGTGGGTGACAGCTGAAGTGAGCACAGGTCAGCGCCTTTGCAGAGAGTGCCATTGTCCCCAGTGACTGTGAGGAGGAGCTAGGGATAGAGCCAGAGGGGCCTGAGCCAGAAATTGATCCCCAGAGACTTCTACTGGGAGATGTTGACAATGGCTCCTGGGAGTAGTGGAGCTGAAGCCAGAGGGGCTAGAACAGGAACTTAGCACTGGCCAGAGCTTCTCCCAGTACTCTGGAAGTGGCTGACCTGAAGGTAGGGTGGGGTGGAGCCAGAGACAAAGGTGGGGTGGGGCCTCTAGGGCTGTCACTTTACTCAAGGGAGATGGAGCTGGAGCTGGCCTGTTAAAGGCTAAGGGGGTGCTAGGGGTAGTTGCCTAGAGCACCAGGGACTTTTTAGTCTGCTTTGTGCTAAGACTAGGCAGCAAGTAAATTCGTACATGTGCCATTTAAGAGTAGAGATTCAGTTTCCTGCAGCCCTCCATTCTCCAGGTCCTGAGCCCGGCTGGTTTTCAAGACCAGTTAAGGGAATTCATCTTCACAGGGCTGGATGCCATGTTCCAGGGGTTCAAACGCCTCACTTCTCAGGAGTATATCTGGGTTTGTGATTTCCCTTCCTTTTGTGAGTTACCTGCTGGAGTTGTGGGTCCTCATTACATTGCTTCTCTTTCCCTCCTACCCATCTTGCTGTGTTTTTTCTTTATACCCTTAGCTGTAGAAGAGCCATTCTGCTAATCTCTAGATTGTTCTAAGAGGGAGTCCTCCTGTATGTTGTAGTTTTTGTGTGTCTGTGAGAGAACCTGAGCTCTGGGTCTTCCTACTACACCATCTTGCTCCTGCCTTTCTATTAATACACTGAGAAGCATTCTGACTGGTTAGTTCAGTTCAGTTCAGTCGCTCAGGTGTGTCTGACTCTTTTCGACCCCATGGACTGCTGCTCCCCAGGTTTCCCTCTCCATCACCAACTCCCAGAGCTTGCTCAAACTCATCTCCATCCAGCCGTTGATGCCATCCAGCCATCTCATCCTCTGTCATCCCCTTCTCCTCCTGCCTTCAATCTTTCCCAGATTTTCTGATTGCTCAACTAACCTAATAGAAAACTTTACCTTTAACACACAACAGTTTGTTCAGTTATGTGTATTAACATGCTGTTTTCTAAAGTCTTTCATTGTTTATCCTTCTTCATCCTATGAACTGATCAAAATAATTCTGCAAACATCTAAAATCAACTCTCTCAAATTATTTCCAAAATTTTTTGTAATGTGGTTTTTAATTACTTCTTTTTCTTCATTAATTCACTGGGCCATTAAATACCTGCAAAGTTTCTTCCAGTCATAAAACAAATGAGTCCTTGAGATTTAATGTACAGTATCATGCCTGTGGTGAAAAACAAACAAACAAACAAAAACAGTCTTGTACTAAAATGTAGATCATTTTTTTATCCTTCTGTCTCTTATCAGAGTACCTCCTCTTATCTAACTTTCATAATAATGTAAATACATATTGGATTTAGCTAATTTCCTATTCACACAGAATCTCTTCAACCCTGGTAATGACCCTCATTTCCTTTTACAGAGTCTTAATGTGGATAAAATATTATTTCATTTGAATTTTAAAAATAACATCAAACTAAACAGAAACATGATTAAATTGGAATTAAGCAATCTTTCCAGATGCTCTGTTTGACACATAGAAGTAATGATGAGCTGAAAACGCTATTAAATCATTTGCAAAGATTTTTAAGTTTGAATATCCCAGTGAGATGTTCATTTTGAATGCTGAATCGTTAGCAAAAGAAGAGAGATTACTAACAAAAAAAGAAAGAAAGAAAGGAAAAAGATTATGCAGCTAGGTGTTCATTAAAACAGAAATAGATATAAACAACAAGATACATTCATTCGCAGAGAATTTTGCTGACTGTTTTCTCATCCAATACTAGTCTAAAAGCAGTTTTAATTCTGCGGCTAATCTTTCCCAGTATGCTCTCAGGTCATTTAATTAAACTGATTCTGAACTAGTGAAAGAAAATGTTTTTAAAGTTTCCAACTCTCACAAAGAAACACCAAGGAACTTAACTTACACCTTCATTTTCTTCTGTGTCCAACTTTTAAATGTTCAGAAATCTCATTATGGTAAAGCAAATCTTAAATTACACTTTCAGTTCAATTCCTTAAAAAGTCCTCTTAACAAAGTGCATTTGTTTTTGCTATATTCTTTAGTATATGTGAACATTAAGTCCCTCTTTTAAATCTGTAATCCTCTATTCTTTAGGGATGTAACACAGGCCAATGAGAAATACTTTCTGGCAATATACAAATGTACGGTGTTATTACTACCATGAGCACATGTGATTGGAATACTGGAGAGATATCGTTTCTTCTATTTTTTTTAATTTATCACTTTTTTAGAAACTTCTTAGAGAGTTTTAGCCTTTCTTAGTTTCTAACATAGACAATTGTGAAAAACTGTCTTGCTGCTTTTGCTTCATACTGAAGATTTTGTTACTTATTGTATAACATTTTCATTTCATCTCTGAATATTTTCTAATAAAATTGATACTTACACATAATTTATTTATATGTTTTACAATTTCTAAACATAACATATTTTCTTCTGATTATCTTTTTCCCTCATCTGTTATCATTACTATATTATATATATTTATTTATCTATTCATAGCACAGTTTTAGATTTACAAAGAAAATTAACAAGATAGTACAGTGTATTCCCATATGCATGCATTATTCTTGCAATTTCTCCCATTATTAACATCTTACATTGGCACAATATAATTGATACAATTAATGAATCAATGTTGATATACCACTATTAGCTAAAAATCTGAACAGTAGATATGCTGATTTATTCCAGTTTCCTTAGTTTTCACCTAGTGTTATTTTTTGGTTCCAAGATACCACATTACATATAGTTATCATGTCTGCTTAGGCATCAGTTGGCTGCAACAGTTTGTTAAACTTTGCTTGTTTATAATGATCTTTACAGTTTTGAAGAGTACTGATTAGATGTTTTGTATAATGTCCTACAATTGGGATTTGTCATATTCTTTTTTTTTTTTTTTTTAATGATTACATTGGGTTATTTTTGGAGGGCGGTATGTAACAAAGATAAAGTGTAATTTTTTCCAATGGTACATTTTATCATCTTGAATTATCATGAGTTGATTTTAACTTAATCCCTGGGTGAGGTAGTGTTTGTCAGATTTTTCCAATGTAAGTTTACTCTTTTTTTCCCCTTCTCAAACCTTAACTTTTTGGATGGAATAGCCCTGGGCAGGCTACATCTAAAGAATGAGGTATTATGACCCACCTCCTTGAGAAAAATATCTACATACATTATTTTGGAATTTTACTTCTTGGGACACTTGAGCCTTCTTCCACATTAATTTATTTAATGAAGTCATTTATTTGCATCAGTATGGATACTTTATACTTTGGGTGGTAATCTAATACTATCTTATTTTCTTGTTCAAGTTATTCCAGCTTTGGAGATTGGGAACTCTTTTTTTCAATTGGCTCTTATATTCTCCCCACATACCCCCATTCTCCCTTATCATTTTTTAAAATTTCCTGTGGGATTCTCCCTTTGTTTTTAATACTACTTAACCTTCTAATGTCCATATTTTCTTTTATATTTATTGCTCCAAACCTAGAATCAACCATTGCCCCAAGGGACCGGATTACTGTTTTTGGAGAGTAGTTTTAGAAAGCAAGATCTGGGCTCTAGTTCTATTCATTGCCAGGTGACCATGAATGTTCCTAACCATTTCGGCTACAGAACAAAGATATATTTGTATACAGTAATGCATGCTTAATTATTTAAGTATAAATTCCTATACTTTTTTCATATTCTACTTCTTTATATAATCATCTGTATTTGTGTTAAGCTGAATATATGTTTATACTGCTCTCCAATTACAGTCTATTAAGATGTGGATTGTTCTAGGCTATTCCTCTGGTTTGTCTGTATATTCCCATTCCACATTGAGAAATTGGTTCCCACTATCTGTAATCTATTTACATATTTGTTCAGTTCCAAGTACAAGTATGGCAGTGTCAGAATTGCTAATTCATACTCCATGGGGAGTATCTAGAATAGAGTACTGTAGTATCTAGAATAGAGTACTTATAGTTTCTTTTACCTTTAATTTGTCAATTATCAAAGTTACTTAGGTCAGCATTTTTTCACACACCTCTTCAGTGAGGTTTCATGTATGTATAAAACAGTTAGTTTTTCTTATTACAGTCTGCATTCTTTTATAAGATCTCTAACTTCCTAAACTTTTTAAATTTGCATACGTTAGATTTGCTGTTTATGTTTTAAGTTCTATTGTCATGTATCCACTGTTACAGTATCAAGCAGAATAGTTCGTTGCACTAAAAATCCCCTATGCTCCATCTGTTTATCCCGTCCCTCCTTCCCTTGAATGCCTGGTGACCAATGCTTTTTTTCTTACTCTTTCTGTAGTTTTGTCTTTTGCATCTTATATAATTGGAATCAAACAGTATGTAGTGTTTTCCAACTGACTTCTTTCATTTACCAGTATACATTTAAGTTTCCTCTACATTTTTAGTGACTTGATGGCTCTTTTTATTTTTTTTTTAATTGTGAAATAACACTCTATTATGGAGAAGGAAATGGCAACCCATTCCAGTATTCTTGCCTGTAGAATTCCATGGACAGAGGAGCCTGGTAGGCTGCAGTCCATGGGGTCACAAAGAGTTGGACAAAACTGAGTAACTATCACTCACTCACTCAACACGGTATTGTACGGACATAACACAGTTTTTCATCCATTCAGCCAGAGAAAGACATTTTAGTTGCTCCCAATTTTTGGTAACTATAAATAAATCTCCTTACAAATATCTGTATGTAGATTTTAAAGTGAACATACACTGCAACCGAATTTGTTAAATGTCTAAGAGTATTATTGCTGAATTGTAAATTATGTTTAACTCTCTAAGGAATTGCAAACTGTATTCCACAATGACTGTACAACTTTGCATTCCTATCAGCAGTGAATAAAAGTTCCAACTTTTTGGGCTAAACACAAGTGCTGGATTGCATTTTGAGTGTCTTTAGTGTTATAAGAAACCACTAAACTGCCTTCTAAAGTGACTACACAATTGTAAATTTCCACCAGCAGTGAAAAGGAGATTTTGTTATTCTATGTCCTTGCCAATATTTGGTATTGTCAGTTTTGAGTATTTTAGCATTTCTAAATAGCGTGTAGTGCCATCTAGTTGTTGATTAGTTGCTAAATTGTGTCCAACTCTTTCATGACCCCATGGACTATAACCCGCCAGACCTCTCTGTTCGTGGGATTTTCCAGGTAAGAATACCGCACTGGATTGCCATTTTTTCTTTTGGGCAATCTTCCCAACCCAGAGACTGAACTCACGTCTCTTGTGTCTCCTCCACTGGTAGGTGGATTCTTTACCACGGCACTACCTGGGAAGCCTGTCACTCTGGTTACTAGTCCCTCAACGTGTCAATAGGTTTTTATGAAAGATTCTGTGATTTAATAGAATATCCATGACTATTTTTGCTCTAAATGTTATTGTAAGTTCTATAAAACTGTTCATGCCCATAAATAATCATGGAAGTAATGAGCTTTCTTTATCCTATTATTATTTGCTTTTTTATGGTTTGTCCAATACAAACCATTGACTTGGAACTTGCTGTGTTACAATGGCATATTTTCAAATTAGAAGTAAGATTTGGGGTAATTTATTTATCTATAAGTGTGTGGCTGTGCAATATTGCATGACATTTTAGCTTATTTTCCATTTGTATACATATACTGATTTATTAAATATCTACAAATTATATACACATTTGGCTACCTTTCCCCCTCAATTGTACTTAAAGACAGTACCAGAATGTGGCTCATACAGATTTGGTCACCTGAAAGTGTATTGTTTTGTTTTTGTGTTGTTCTTATGTCTTAAGTGCCCCCTGAGTAGTTAGCAGTGTTCTCTAGAAATTAGTCAGAGAAACTTCACTTGGAATTTTTCTGGGTTTCTTAAAGTATTATTAACAAAAAAGTTGTGTAACGTGATGTTTTTAAGGTATATAATATGATGGTTTAATGTAGGTATATATTGAAAATGATTACCAAATCAAGTTAATTAGCACATACATTATCAAATATAATTATAGTTATCAATCACAGTTACTTTTTTGTGGTGAGAACATATAAGATCTGCTCTCTTAAGAAGCTTCAAGTATACAATATATTATTTCAATATTATTTATCTATAGTCACCATGCTGTACATTAGGTCTTCAGAACATAGTCATCCTACATAACTGAATGTTTGTGCCCCGTTTGACCAACATCTCCCCATTTCCTTCAACCAACATTCTACTCTTTGCTTTTATAAGTTAAACATTTTTTTAGATTTTACATAGAAGTGATATCATACATACAAGTATTTGACTTTCTGTGTTTTCTTACTTCACTTAGCATCATGTCTTGGATGTCCAGGTTTATCTATACTGTTGCAAATTACACTATCATCAGGGAAATGCAAATCAAAAGCATGATAAGATATCATCTCACAACTGTGAGGACAATTATTATAAAAAAGACAAGAGATTACAAGTATAGGAGATGGTGTGAGGTAAAGGGAAACTTTGCACACTGTTGATGGAAATGTAAATTGGTGCAGCCAATAGAGAAACAATATGGAGGTCCCTCAAAAACTAATAGAACTGCCATATGTCCCAGCAGTTCCACTCCTGAGTATATATATGAAGGAAGTGAAATCAGTCTTCAAAGACATATCTGTCCATTGCAGCATTATTCACAATAGCCAAAATATATAGAAACAACCTAAGGGTCCATTGACAGATGAATGGACCAAAAAAAAAAAAGTGAGAAAGAATAAAATGTTATCCAGCTATAATGAAGAAGGAATCCCTGCTATTAGATACTATTTTCATAAGAGTTGTCAACTACCAGAAGCTATAGCTTGGCCAAATTGCCAAGCCATAGCAGGTCAGTTTCCCGACTCTAAAGATCTACAGTCTTCTGAATTTACCAGCTTCTTCTTTTTTTCTTGTCCTCTACTTTACCATGCCAGCAATTCATATGTCCAATTTAATGCTAACTAAATACAAATAACTAGATACCCATGCTAATGATTTATGAAGGTTATTAAAGACTATTATAAAGGTTATTAAAACTTCCCAGGTGGCACAGTGGTAAAGTGGTAAAGAATCTTCCTGCCAGTGCAGGAGATGTGAGTTTGATCCCTGGGTTGGGAAGACCCCTTGAAGAAGGAAATGGCAACCCACTCCAGTATTCTTGCCTGGACATTCCCATGGACAGAGGATCCTGTCACAAAGAGTTGGACATGACTGAGCAATCAACTGAGCACATATGCAGACACATAGTTTAAAAATTTGTAATAATTCAGGGCTCTTATTCTAAGCAAGAAATTATACTAAATGTTTCAGATGCTTTAGTTCATTTAATGTTTACCAAAACTGTATCAACTAGTTATAATTATTATATCCATCTTAAAAATAAGGAAACTGATAAAACAGCTAAAAAGTGGTAGAATGGAGAGCTTGAACAAAGGTCTGACTTCAGTCCCATATTGTCAACTATTGTCCAAATATAATTTAGAGGTGTAGATAGTACCTTTTTTAGTCAATGATGAAAGGCTTTATCAGCTTAGAAAGAGTTCAGGTTTTATAATCATATATAACTCATCTGCATACCTGAGGTTATTGATATTTCTCCCAGCAATCTTGATGCCAGCTTGTGCTTCATCCAGCCTGACATTTCACATTATGTACTCTCCATGTAAGTTAAATAAGTAAGGTGACAATATACAGCCTTGATGTATTCCTTTCTCAATTTTGAACCAGTCCGTTGTTCCATGTCCGGTTCTAACTTTCATACAGGTTTCTCAGGAGACAGGTAAGGTGGTCTGGTATTCCCATCTTTTTAAGAATTTCCAGAGTTCGTTGTGATCCACACAGTAAAAGGCTTTAGCATAGTCAATGAAGCAGAAGTAGATGTTTTTCTGGAATTTTCTTGTTTTTCCTATGATCCAATGAATGTTGGCAGTTTGATCTCTGGTTCCTATTAGAGACAATTAAATTATGTTCCTATAAAATCTTTCAGTTTATTTTAATTATATGTTAAATGTTTTCTCCTGACCTTTTAAATTTGTGAGTTATTTTTTAAAATGCAAAACAAGTTTTAAATTTTAATAGAAGAATATATACAAATAGAATGATCCAGAATTGTATACAAAAATCCTGTGCTTATCTCTTCATTGTATTTCCAGATCTAAGAGGTAAGCAAATTTAACNCAACTTTAGGTGTTGTATATTGCCTCACTGATGTAAAAGATAAAAAATTTAGTCTGCCTGCATTTTAACTTTTTCCTTACTTCAGTGTTATTGCAAGTTAAACAATTTGAAACTATTAAAGAATACCATAAAATTTACTCTGTTCCTACAACTGTAATTAAGTCTTCAGTGCACTGTTTTTCTGTTGAATCACTTTATGCCCCACATGAATGTATACATTATTATGATTAAGTCAGTACTTTTTACAGAACCAAGTCTTGACTGAACACATAAAGAAGGGAACATAATCCTTTGCTACTAAATCCTGCTGCTTGAAAGAGATCATCTCTGCCTTCAAGTTTCAAAGGCCTCCTTTTAACTTCTTGTAAGCTTTCTTTGATTCTTTTTGATAATACTCAATTGCTGCTGATTCATTTGGTTTGTGTTGTCCTTTCTTAGGTTTTTCTTTTTCTTTTAGTGTGGTTTATCCTGACAAAATATCATATTTATGATAATCAGGTGACAATTTTTTTTTTTTGCTCTGGCATGTTTAAAAGTACTTTTTTTTTCTCTTTACATTTGCCTAAGTATGTAAAATTCTGGGTTCACATAATCGTCCCTTAGAAATTTGAATTAGGTTTTTAGGTTTTGTTTTTGTTTTTCGACTTCTGTCATTCAGTATTATTGTTTATGTCAGTTTTAGTATCACTTTTCATAGGTAATGTGTTACTTTCTTCCTCTAGAAGGACTAAGATAAATCAGTGCAGAGAGGTGAGTGCAGATTCTTGGTGGGTTTTGTGGTTTTTTGGCAAAGAGTGCTTATAGGCATGTTTTCATGGGGGTGATTTTGTGGAGAGTAATCTAGCTGGAGGAGATAGGTGCTCCTTTCATTGCTGAAGTAGGAGGTCCTTATTTTGCTAGATGAATCCCACTGGCCTAGCTATTCAGAATTCAGTGTTTAAATTAGTCTAATAGCTACATCAGGGCCCACTTCTTTCTTTTGTATTTGCCCACCACAAATTCTCATAATTTCCCTTTGGAATCACCCCTATTATCTCAGTGTTCTGAGCTGCCATGTTCCTTACATGTATTTCCTGTCAATCCAATCTCTTTGGCCTTATAATCTGGATTTCTTCAAATACTCAGTTCCAATTCTGACTCATTTTCTAGGTTTGAGGAACATTTATTTTTCTTTCTTCTTAATTGTGTTTTGTCATCTCCATTTGATCACTGGAAAGACAAGGAAGGAAAATAGTTGCTGGACCATACATTTTTCAACTTACTTGAAATTTCTGGTTTTCCTTAAAAACTTCATAAAATATTATATCGAAGGGTTGTTGCCCCAATTTTGTATAATTGTAGAATATAATCTAAGCATATTAACATAACATTTAAGACTTTCTGCCTTTAAGAACAGCGCATTCCATTTCAATATCTTTATAGCTTCAGTGCTTTATTCCTAGACAGGTGGGATTCTATAATGACCCTCAAAATTCCAAGCCCCTTATGTATACACATCTTCTCCCTGTTATTCAATTACAATTTAATCTCTGTTCTACTGTGAAGTGATTTTGCAGGTGCAATTAGGATCCCAAATTAGTTGACTTTAAGATGATCTCATTAGGCTTAACCTAATCTCACAAGCTTCAGCAGTATGTGAACCAAGAAATTCCAGACATACAAGCTGGATTTAGAAAAGGCAAAGGAACCAGAGAATAAATTGCCAACATTTGTTGGATCATAGAGAAAGCAAGGGAATTCCAGAGAAACATCTACTTCTGCTTTATTGACTACATTAAAGCATTTAACTGTGTGGATCACAACAAACTGTGCCAAATTCTTAAACAGATGGGAGTCCCAGACCACCTTACCTGTCTCCTGAGAAACCTGTATATAGGTCAAAAAGCAACAGAATCAGATGTGAAACAACAAACTAGTTCAAAATTGGGAAAGGAGTATGTCAAGGCTGTATATTGTCTCACTGTTTATTTAACTTATATGTACAGGGAGTGCCTATGTGCTAAGCTGCTTCAGTTGTGTCCAACTCTTTGCAGCCCTATGGACTGTAGCTCACCAGGTTCCTCTGTCCATGGGGATTCTCCAGGCAAGAATACTGGAGTAGGTTGCTACGCCCTCTTCCAGGGTTTCCTCCCATTCCAGAGATTGAAACTGCTTCTCTTGGGTCTCCTGCATTGGCAGGCAGGTTCTTTAGCACTAGAGCCACCCAGGAAGCCCAAATGTAGAGTACATGCTGGACTGGATGAATCAAGGTGTAATCAAGGTTGCAGGGAGAAATATCAACAACTTCAGGATGTAGATGATACCACTCTAATGGCAGAAAAGTAGACTCTTGATAGCCCCTTGAACTATAAGGAGATCAAACCAGTCAATACTAAAGGAAATTAACCCTGAATATTCATTGGAAGGACTGATGCTATAGCTGAAGTTCCAATATTTTGGCAACTGGATATGAAGAGCCGACTCATTGGAAAAGATCCTGATTCTGGGAAAGATTGAGGGCCATGGGACAAGGAGGTGACAGAGGATGAGATGATAGGATGGCACCACAAACTCAATGGACATGAGTTTGAGGAAACTCTGGGAGAGAATGGAGGACAGTGATAGCCAGCTGGCTTTGAAGTTGTACAGGGATCTATGGAAAGAAATGCAGCAAACACTAATAGTTCAGAGGTCTCTGAGTGACAGCCAGCAAGGAAACAATCCTATAGTCACAAAGAACTGAATTTTGCTAACAACAAGATTTAATTTGGGAACACATTTTTCCCTGGTAGCTCAGATGATAAAGAATCTGCCCGTAATGTAGGAGACGTGGGTTTGATCCTTGGGTTGGGAAGATCACTGAAGAAAGGAATGGCTACCCACTCCAGTATCTTTGCCTAGAGAATAATTCTGTGGACAGGAGCCTGGCAGGCTACATCCATGGGATGGCAAAGAGACAGACACAATTTAGTGACTAACACACTTCTTTCTGGATGAAAACTCAGAAGAAACTTTGATTTCAGCTTTGTCTACCCCGAACTGAGAGCACAGTCTCTGTGTCTGACATTTAACCATAGGAACCATAACAAATAAAAGTGTGTCATTTTAATCCCTTAGTTTGTGTGATTTTTTTCAGAGAGATATACAAAATTAACACATTCTTTCATCATTCTACATTTCTTATTATAAACTCTAAACATTCCTTCTACAGCTCCATATCTTTGTTTCTGATTTGAAAACTACCTGTGATGTCCTTTCTTCTATCTCTTAAAGATTTTCATTATATTTCATTATATTGGTCTTTTTTTGTTTGTTTGTTTTATTTTTTTCTCAAGTATACAAAGCTTTTACATTTCTTCATAAATTCTTTTTGAGAAACTTGAAATCTCTTATCTNAAAAATATGTTTATTATTTTATTTGATTTTGTAAAAATTCTAAAAGCTGTAAAGTTCATATTTAATAGTTGAGGACATAAACTTTTAACAATATGATTCATAAAGTCATAGAGATAACTATAAATAAATCATATCCTCCCAATCTATCTTGTAACTTAAACCTAATATTTCCCCCACATATCTTATATTCCCCTGTTTTGGTAAGCTTCTGCTAGAAAACAATAATTATTTCTTAGGTACTGTGTTAATTTTCTATTGCTGTTGTACCAAATTATTACAAATTTAACACAAATTGTCAGAGTCCTAAAAGCAACATGTCATCAGGACTTTGTTTCTTCTAGAGGCTATGAGAGAGAATCAGTGTTCTTGCCTTTTCCAGTTTTAAGAAGCTGCCTTCATTCTTTGGATCATAACACCTTCCCTCATCTTCAAAGTCAACAAGAGGATACTATCTTCAAATTTCTCCATCTCTCTCTCTCTTTCCCTCTCTTCCTATCCATCACCTCTGCTTCTATGATCATATATCCTGTGACTCTGACTCTCCTGT
The DNA here is from genome assembly GCA_006410935.1 of Redunca redunca. Lineage (NCBI taxonomy): Eukaryota > Metazoa > Chordata > Mammalia > Artiodactyla > Bovidae > Redunca > Redunca redunca. Next base: position 212,149 of record SJYQ01000060.1, read on the forward strand.
CCCCTCTTTCATTTCTAAGGATGTTTGTGATCATATCTGGCTTACCTGGCTAATCCAGGAATATTTCCCCTTTTCACAGTCCTTAGTTTAGGGATATCTGTGAAGTCCCTTTGCTATGCAAGGTAGTATATTTGCAGATTCCGGGGATTAAGATAGAAACATTTTAGGGAACCAGTTTTCTTTCTATCAAAGGTAACTTTGGTTAGAATTATGAGAGCTGTATCAATGGTTTTATCTAGTATTAAGATTAGCAGACTTTAGGGACTTCCTTGGTGGTCCAGTAGTTAAGAATCTGCCTTGCAATGCAAGGGACAGGGGTTCAATCCCTGGTCAGCGAACTAAGGTCCACAAGACATGGAGCCGCTAAGCTTGCACTATAACTTCTGAAGCCTGCATGCTCTGGAGCCCATGAAACATAACTAGAGTTGTGCACCACAGTGAAAGACCCACATGATGCAATGAAGATGTACCTTCAGAAATTATTTAGAATTTGTGTTACACAATTAGATATCATATTTGCTAATAAAACTTTTATTTTACATTAAACTGGTTTAAATAAACTTTCTGATATTTCTTTATATAATTATGCCTCTTGATTAATTAGCATTTTTTAAAAAGAATTTTTTGGTACAGGTTTGCAAGATAAAGTAGTCTTTGAGTCATTGAATTCAATCTCAAATGAAATCCCTCTAGAATACATAAACTTCCACCCTTTAACTTTTGGATTAGAATAAGGAAGAGAAAAAGAAATTGATATTTACTGAGTGAAAGGAAATAAATGTGCTTTGCATATTTGTTTTCTTCATTTTACAAACGGTGGAAGGATCACCAGAGGTCACACAGACAGCAAATGGTGAAGTCAAATTTCATCTCTTGAAATATCCTCAAGCTTGTAGTTTATCCTTCCTGTAGAATAATACTGACATATGTTTACAGTGAAACTGTTAGCATATTACCATGAGTGTAGAATTTGGGAAGTTGTCTGAATACCTTAAATTCCAATTTTGGGGGGATAGTGATGTACTCAATTAAATACTAAAAATCTAGCCTCCTGGAGATTTCCCACATTTTCTTAAGACAAAGTGGCAGGAAATGAAGTCCCTAAAATCCGTCTGTAGTTCTCAGGAGTCTTCCAAAAATAACTAAGAGATATCTATAGTTATTATGTTATCCTAAGCATTTTAAATTAACTGCCCATAGACTAGTGAAAAGCAGCACTTTGGAGTGTAAAATGCTTATTTATTAAAAGGAAGAAAAGAAAACAATGTAGTAGTTTTAATGTCAATGATTTTTAAATAGATCAGATAAATGAGTGAGTAAGCCAAAGCAAAATTTTTTATTTTATATTTATTATTACTTTCTCACAT
>SJYQ01000060.1:213533-235845 GCA_006410935.1 Redunca redunca
AATTTTGCTTGAGGGTCTTAAAACTAACTCATTTTGTTTTAACCAATCAAGGAAAATTTTGAATAAAATGTTGATTATATAAATAATATGAGAAAAATCAATGCATGTTTTACTTTTTAGGTGAAATTCACATAGCATAAAATTCACCATAATAAAGTGAACAATTCACTTTATTATACAAATTGCTCATAAATTCAATGGCATTAATGCACTCACCATTCTGTGAAACTATCATCTCTATCTAGCTTCACATTTTCATCACCCAAAAAAGAGACCCCATACACTTTAAAGAGTCACTCCCCATTTTCCCCTACCCCAACCCAAATTCACTCTGCTTTCTATATCTATGGGTTTTGCTTTATAAAAATTTCATATAAATGAAATCATATAATATGTGACATTTTATGTCTGGCTTAACTTAGCACAATATTTTTGAAGTATATCCATATTGTATATTCCTTTTTCATGGGTAAATAATGTTCCATTGTATGGATATACTATAGTTTGACCATTTATTATCGATGGACACCTGGATTATTTTCCTCTCTGACTATTGCAAATAGTGCTTATGTGTTCATTTGTGTGCAAGTATTTTTTAAATTTGTTTTGAAACACTTTATGTATATATGTAGGAATGGAATTGCTAGATTATAGATAATTATATGTTTAATTTTTGAGCATCTGCCAGAGAATACTCAATAGCAACTGCCCATTTTGCATTGTCAATAGCAATTAAAATGAGTTCCAATTTCTCCATATCTTTGCTAACATATGCTATTTTCCTTTTAAAAAAGTATCCATCCTAATAATTATGNGTCAATAGCAATTAAAAAGAGTTCCAATTTCTCCATATCTTTGCCAACATATGCTATTTTCCTTTTAAAAAAGTATCCATCCTAATAATTATGAAATGCCATCTCATTGATAAGCATACTTTCCTGTCCTTGTTTGCCATTTTCATAGCTTCCTTAGATAAATGTCTGTTCAAACATCTTGCCCATTTTTAAATATTTGGTTGTTGAAATTTTAAAATTATAAAACATTGGTTATATGTGTTGATTATCTTTGACCCTATCTTACTTACACCCAAAAGTTTGTGCCTTCCATCCCTCCCACCCTATACTGCCCCTCCCCTGCTTCCCGCTGGTAACTACTAATTTATTCTCTATGAGTCTTTTTTGTTATTTTCACTAGTTTGCTGTATTTTTTAGATTCCATATATAGTTGGATAATTGACTGTTAAGTTATTTTATTTGCAAGTATTTTTCCCATTTTGTAGGTTATGTTTTCACTTATTTTGTTTGATGCACACAAGTGCTTAATCTTAATTTTTTCCCATTTGTCTATGCTTTTCTTTTGCTGATCTTGCTTTTGGTGTCATATGCAAGAACCATTGCCAAAACTATAGTTGCAAAGATTTAGCCCTATGATTCCTTTCAGAGTTGTGTAGATTTAGCTTTTATATTTAGTTTTTGATCCATATTGAACTAATTTTTGTAAAAGGTGTGTTGTGTGTCTTTGATTGTGTTCAAAATGCTGCCCTGATAAAGCTCTGTGCCTTACCCTTCATGTAGTTATTATTATAAGTTACATTTTTCTACATTATATACACAATGCATAGATTTATAATTACTGAATTATGATTTGTATTTTAAAACACATATAAGTAAAAGAGTAGTTACAAAGCAAAATGCAGTCATACTGGCTTTTATATTTACCTATGGAGTTACCTTTACCAGTGCACTTTATTTTTTCATATGACTTTAGGTTACTCTTTTGTGTTTTAACTTCAGCTAGAGGGGCTCCCTTTAGCTTTTCTAATAAGACAAGTCTATTAGCAGCAACTCCCTTAGTTTTTGATTATTTGGTAATACCTTGATTTTACTCTTTATTTCTGAGATATTGTTTTGCCAGATACTGTATTTTTGATTGACAGTTTGTTTTTTCTGCAGATAGGTAGGAAGGACAAAGATGAATTAAAATGCCAGAAAGCTCTCCTACCATGTTTAAATCATCTTTTTCTTGATTCACCAGTTGCTTGGTTGCTATTAAACTTTGACTGTTTTCCAGAGTTTTGACAAAGTTGATTCTGAAAATTTTTACTTATTTTTTTTTGTTTGTTTCTGTGTAGGGTCAGCTTCCCAGAACTTTTACTCTGCCATTTTCACTGACATCACACAATAATAGTTTCTAAACATTTGGAAATATTTTTTTAAACATTTGGAAATATTTTTAACTTGTATCTTCATGTAGGGGGCTTCCCAGGTGGCTGAGTGGTAAAGAATCTGCATGCCAATATAGGAGACACAGGAGACGTGGGTTTGATCCCTGGACTGGGCTGATCCTCTGGAGGAGGAAATGGCAATCCATTCAAGTATTCTTGCCTGTGAAATCCCATGGGCAGAGGAGCCTGCTGGGTTAGTCCATGGAGTTGCCAAAAGGTTGAACAGGATTTAGTGACTAAACAACAGTCTTCACGTAGCCATGTAGCTCTAAAAATCCCAGCATCACATTCCTGTAATGTTTCTCCTTCAATCTAACCATGGCCAGTGCTCATTTCTATGAGATCTGCCATCAATTAGGGTCTCATAGATCCCTCACCTTAAGACTCCTCAAGCTGATTTCATCCCAGATACTCAAGTATTTCTTTCATGTTTGTTCTCTGGCTCTTGTCTGCCTCTTTCAAGATCTCCATGTTCTTGAGATGTGAAGCAGAATTCAAGCAGCCCCCAGGGTGCAGGTCAGCAAGATCACAATACCCAGCTCTGGTCTCAGTGCCTAGAACATAGCTTATCCTGGGCAGGTCTGTCCTGCCACATGTGAAGTTTTGAATGATTATTCAGCATTAGGTTCACTTAGGAAGTTATAAGCCAGTATCTCAAACCAGGTGCTTTTTTTTTTTTTTTTTTTCTCTCTCTCTCCAGCATGAGTCCTTACATTTCCATACAGTTTGGAGGCTCTATCCCTTGGAATTTCAAGTTAACATTTTATTGCCAAGAGACATCACAGGGGTGAATGTGAAACCCACTGTGGCTTAGAAGTTTGCATATCTCGCAAATCAGAACAATTATATCTAAAAGGCTCTGTGGGTATAATTTATATGGTCCTGGCAAGGGACAAACCTGGTTTGTGCTCAAGAAAGTCACCAGTCATGGCTTCCCACCAAGTATTAATAAATCCTTCACACTCTCCTAAGCTCAAATGCAGTTTTCAAAATAGGAGTTATTTCCAGTTATAAGCAAAATTGTCTAATAACACAATATTCCATCTTTATTATAAGCCTAAGAAACAACTATAAGTTACACCAATGTTAAATTACTCTATAGAGATGTTTGTCAACTCTTTGATCATTTTTTATTATAAATACATGATAAATCTTTCATAATTATATATATAAATATTATTAACAAAGGGAAATCAAAAAAGTATATATCTATTTCTATATAATGTAATACTGTATTTCTCACAGATTTTGAGTTCTTTGGTCCCTACATATTATTCTCCCACCATACATATGCCAAAAAGATGATTAAAATATTAACCAACCCACAATTATTCCATGATGTTAAAGATCTTACATGTAAAATTCCATGTTTTATCATTTTGTATTGCATATAATGATTTACCTGTGCATGTTCAAAGATCTTGGAAGTATTTTGAACACTCTGATTATTTGTGTGATAAGTCACTTCAATCGTGTTTGACTCTTTGCGACCCTATGGACTATAGCCTGCCAGGCTCATCTGTTCTGATATTCTCCAGGCAAGGCTACTGGAGTGGATTGTTATGCCCTCTTCCAGGGGAGTGTGCCAACCGAGGGATCAAACCTGTGTCTCTTATGTCTTCTGCATTGGCAGATGTGTTCTTTACCACTAGCACCACTATTTATTAGGCCATAAACATGAATGTGGGGTTCCCAAATAGCACTAGTGGTAAAGAAACCACCTGCAGCTTCAATCCCTGGTTGGGAAGATACCCTATAGAAGGAAAAGGCAGTCAACTCCATGATTCTTGCCTGGAAAATTCCATGAACAGAGGAGCCACGTGGGCTATATTCCATGGGGTCACAAAGAATTGAATGCAACTAAATGACTAAGCATATAAACATGAATGTATGATAGGAAGATATGTACAATGATAATTTTTGTTTCAGCCTTAAAGTATATCTATTATTTATATTTCAAGTTGAAATTTAAAAATCTCATAGTAAAACAGGCTAACAAGGGAAAAAATGGCAAAATAGCATATAATGGAAAACAAAAGTATAATACTTCTAGTTTTACCTTACAAAGAAAAATATTCATTAACATTTATGTATTTCTAGCATTTTTAGTCTTCTATAGCTACTGATGTGCTGTGCTCAGTCATTTCAGTTGTGTCTCACTCTGTGCAGCCCCATGGACTGTAGACTGTCAGATTCCTCTCTGTGTGTAATTCTCCAAGCAAGAATACTGGACTGGGTTGCCATATCCTTCTCCAGGGGATCTTCCGGACCCAGGGATCAAACCTGTGTCTCTTACATCTCTGTGTCTCTTACATCTCCTGCATTGGCAGATGGGTTCTTTACCACTAGGGCCACCTGGGAAGTCCTCTATAGCTACAGATACCTTTATATTGTAACATCATGAGCATGCCACTTTAAAAACTAGCATTATAATACAACAATATTCCGGATATATTAAACTCTTAGCATTACTGGTAGTTCAGTTCAGTCACTCAGTCATGTCCGACTCTTTGTGACCCTATGAACCGCAGCATGCGAGGCCTCCCTGTCCATCACTAACTCCCGGAGTTCACCCAAACCCATGTCCATTGAGTCGGTGATGCCATCCAGCCATCTCATCCTCTGTCGTCCCCTTCTCCTGCTGCCCTCACTCTTTCCCAGCATCAGGGTCTTTTCCAGTGAGTCAGTTCTTCACATCAAGTGGCCAAACTATTGGGGTTTCAGCTTCAACATGTCCTACCAATGAACACCCAGGACTGATTTCCTTCTGATGGACTGGTTGGATCTCCTTGCAGTCCAAGGGACTCTCAAGAGTCTTCTCCAACACCACAGTTCAAAAGCATCAATTCTTCAGCACTCAGCTTTCTTCACAGTCCAATTTTCACATCCATACATGACCACTGGAAAAACCATAGCCTTGACTAGATGGACCTTTGTTGACAAACGAATGTCTCTGCTTTTCAATATGCTGTCTAGGTTGGTCATAACTTTCCTTCCAAGGAGTAAGTGTCTTTTAATGTCATGGCTGCTATCACCATCTGCAGTGATTTTGAAGCCCAAAAAAACAAAGTCAGCCACTGTTCCCACTGTTTCCCCATCTATGTGCCATGAAGTGATGGGACCAGATGCCATGATCTTAGTTTTCCAAATGTTGAGTTTTAAGCCAACTTTTTCAGTCTTCTCTTTCACTTTCATCAAAAGGTTCTTTATATATGGCAAAACCAATACAATATTGTAAAATAATTAGCCTCCAATTAAAATAAATAAATTTAAATTAAAAAAAAGAGGGTCTTTAGTAGCTGCATGGTATTTCCTTATGAAATTGAACCATAATTCTAAATGTACTTTTGGCTACTGAAGTTGTTTGTGTATTTTTTAAAATAAAAGTGTCAATATTTCTTAGACTCAAGTTTCCATCACTTTGTCTGTATACCAAAGATCTTATTGAGATTTTTGCTAACGAAATTTCAGAGCCTCCTATTGTATGAGAAGTTAATCACTGCAATCCTGTGCCAATTCAATTTGACAAGCATTCATGAGTACTTACAATGTGCAAGACACTTCTGATCCAGCACTTAAGAAAATGAACTGAATGGTTGGAAAAATCAGTTTTAGACATAACACATACAGATTGCAAAGACTTTTATATTAGAAATAGAATGAGTTTTTGTCCATAAAGAGAAACTTCAGTTAATGGAATCCAAAGAATGAGAGGCCTTGGGGAAAGATATTGTTCTGATCTGATATGCCATTAAGAGATTAGATGCCTCTAAAGCTGCCAAGAGAAAAGTCCAAAAGATATGCATTCATGATAGTAATGGGAAAAGAAAATTTAAAAAGAAGCTTCCACAGGTTCACTCAGCTTAAAACCATTGATTAGATAATGACTAGAAGGAAATTATACATTGAAGTGTGATACCATTCACTTGAATATCTTTAACCTCCCTGCAGAAATATATTTGCTAACATTCTAATAGAACCCAGTGTGTAGTGTCTTCCAAGAGAGATATATTGATTCAGGAAATAGAGATGGTGATTGAGTTGTAATTCTTTGAAGGTATTACTCTGTATAAGATAGAAAGCATACTTAGATTTTTCAAAAACCATTAAATAGTTCTTGATAGAAACAACTCTCAGGAATTTAAAGGAAATCTTAAGCCTGTGGAAACAGTAATACTGGGCAAAATATTGACTTACTAAGGTGTATGAAAATAGGAACAGAAGTATTGAATCAGTTTCAAGGAGTAATGGATTTACTTGTAGTGAAGAAAACATTTAACAAAGTAATTATTATTATTGTTCTAAATACACATTTTATTTGGTAAAAACTAAGTTCATCTTAAAAGATGACATTGAAAACATCAATCTTGGAATGTAGAAACTAGAATGAACTTTAGATATCATCAGCAACTTCATCTGAGGGAACAAATTTCTAAGAATATGAAATTAATTATCCAGTCATACATCTAGTAAGTCAATATATAAAGCTAAGATTTCATTCAGCTGCAAATGAAAGTAAAATCAGGTAAAGTTGGCTTTTGTTTTATTTACAAGCTACATAGGTAATCCATCCTAGTATAATACATAATTCAATGATGCTATTAGGGGACAGGGAGTCTTTTTTATTTTTTGCTTTGCTATCTTCAGAATCTAGGCCTTCTCTGTCAAGCTGACAGCTTTGCAGCTGAAAAGATGGTTGTTTCTCATCTAAGACTCACAATTACACATGGGTAGGAAGTGAAAAACATAGTTAAAAAAATATATATTTTTTTAAATGAGACTTGATTTTTAGGTACATGCTCCTCAGAGGCATCTGCTTACAATTCCATCAATGAGGCTTGTGTCACAAGCTGACACATTTCAGGGAGGTTGAAATTTTTATTATTTTAATTGAATATCCTCCTGTCCCTCCCCCAACACTGGAATTCACCTAATGAATTGGAAGGATGTAGGATATAAAGTGAAGGCAATTTGCATTGTTTGCCACAAATATCATATCTAGATACCTATCTTCTGGTGAAAACCTGTATTAATCAGGTTTGCCAGAGAAACAGAGCTAATCTCTCTCTCTCTCTCTCTAGTCATTAAGTCAAGTCTGACTCTTGTGACCCCATGGACTGTAGCCTGCCAGGCTCCTCTGTCCATGGGATTCTCCAGGCAAGAATACTGGAGTGGGTTGCCATTTCCTTCTCCAGGGGATCTTCCCAACCCAGGAATCGAACCAGTGTCTCCTGCATTGCAGGCAGGTTCTTTACCAATTGAGCTGTGAGGGAAGCCAATAGAGCTAATAAAATATATCTATTTATCTATCTATTAGTCTCTCTCTGTCAGTTCACTTCTTTTGAAGAACTGGCTCACACATTGTGGGAGCTGACAAGTCCAAAATCTGCCAGGTTGGAAACCTAAGAAAGAGCTGATGTTGTAGTCTAAAGTCTAAAGTCTGTCTTTTATGGAGAGTAATCTGCTTTACTAGGATTTAAGGAATAAATCTTATTACTTATCTGATTTAAAGTTTATCTCATGTAAAAATGATCTTAGATGAGGTTAGTATCTAAAATATACTGATTTAAATGTTAATCTCAACTAAAAAATTTCTTCACAGTGGTGTCTAACATCTAGTCTGGTATTTGACCAAATATCTGGGTTCTGTGGCCTAGCCAGCTTGACAAACACAGTTAACTTTCTTAAGTCTTTCCCTCATCAATTTGGCACCCATACATATCTCCTTTAGTTCAGTTCACTTGCTCTGTCATGTCAAACTTTGCTACCCCAAGGACTGCAGCAGCCCAGGCTTCTCTATCCATCACCAACTCCTGGAGCTTGCTCAAACTCATGACATCCCCTTGAAAGTGAAAGTGAAAGTGACGTCGCTCAGTCATGTTGGACTCTTTGCGACCCCATGGACTGTAGCCTACCATGCTTCTCCATCCATGGGATTTTCCAGACAAGAGTACTGGAGTGGGTTGCCATTTCCTTCTCCCCTTAAATTATACGTAATGTCTAAGCAAAGACAACAATAGGTAATATGCTTCCTAAAATAAACACATCCTTTATACAACTGAAAATGCACTAATTTTCTCCCCAGAAGAGGATTAAAATTCTTCTATAATGTTAGCTCTTCTTGCAATCCTGTTAGTTATATACTATGATATAAATTCAATATATCTTGAATGATAACAGAATAAATGAGGAAAGAAAATGTATATGTATTTCATAACTAAATGGGGAAGAAATACCCATGACAATTATATTAATTAATATAACTAGTCATGTGATCATAGTTGATATTTATAACTGCTTTATTCCACTACTCATTCCCTTTGCTCTCAACAAGCATCTTAGCTGATTATGGTATTTTCCATGATGGAATGACTCAAACCTTCATTCCTGAGGGGACTGGACCATTACTAGTACTGTCTGAATTGAGTTGTAGTTTTTCACTGACCTTCTTTAATCACAGGGCATGATAACTCTGGGACACCAAAAGGGAGCTCCTGTATTCCAGACAACTTTCCTCACCACTATTGTGGCCAGTAGTTCATTGTCTCTTTGGTGATCAGGAAAAGTCATCTCAGCCAGCACAGTGCCACCCTTCTTTACAGGTTGATTCAGTATAAAAAGCCCAAAGCAGCAAAGTAAAAAATTTAATTCCCAATTCAATGGAATATTGATGTATCTCCTGGGTGGAATTATTGTCCAATTTGGAACTAAGACTTCTAGGACAGAAAAACATAAGTTTGTGGGTACAGAAATCAAAGATTTTGCTAGTGGACCACTAGGGGTAGTAGTAAGTGATGCCACCTCAGTTTCCACCCCTTGATTTTTGAATCCTGAGTCCTGGTTATGCAAAAAAAAGCAGCATATATTGGACACTAATTCAGAGGACATACAGCCTCTTGGAGAACATTGGTCCAGCCCTGCTAGGTGTCGACACCTAGTAATTTAGATATAACTGAGCCTTCTAAAGGTCATACCTCCCTTCTTTCAAACCAGCTACTTCAAAACAGTGGGGAACATGGTAAGACCAGTGAAATCTATGAGCATGAGCCCACTTCCACACTTTTTCTTTCTTTGCTGTGAAGAGAATTTCTTAATCAGAGCAATGATCATAAATGTGGAGTACCATAATGATGGAAATGGCATTCTGTAGGCCTATAGTTTGCAGTTGCTGTTGTTTTTAATTTTATTTGTTTATTTGACTGCATTGGGTCCTAGTTGAGGCACACTGGATCTTCATTGCATCATGTCGCATCTTCTCCTTGCAGCTCACAGACTCTCTAGTTGTTATGCACAGGCTTAGTTGCTCTGCAGTATGTGGGATCTTAGTTCCCCAGCCAGGGATTAAACCTGCATACCCTGCATTACAAGGCAGATTCTTGACCACTGGATAACCAAAGAAGTCCACCCAGACTGTAGCTTTAACAGAAGTGTTACAGGGAAGGTACGTTCATATCCAGAGTAAATGTCTATTGCAGGAAGAGGAAAACTACTGCCTCTTTTTTTCTTTTGAAGGATGCTGCCCAGTGTAATTAACCTGCCACCAGCTAATGGCTGATCACTCCAGGGGACAATGCCATCTTGGGGACTCAGTGTTGATTTCTGTTACCAGCAGAGTGGGCAGAGTGTTAACCAGAGTAGCCCTGGCTCACAGCCAGTATGAAGCTGGGGTTCTCAGTCCCACAAACACAAGGAAATTAAATCTACCAACAACCTTAGGGAGGTTGTGAGATGATTTTTTTTTCCAAAACAAGGCTCCAGGTGAGAAAACATCTTGATCAACAACTTGATTGAGCACAGAACAGGCATATTCATCTACAGAAATGTGGAGATAATAATGCATGCTGTTTATAGCTGTTAAATTTGTGGTAATTTTTTAAACAGAAATAGAGAATAAGCCTAATAAAAAACCTTACCTAATCACTCTATTTGAAATTGTGGCCCCATGGACTATAGCCTGCCAGGCTCCTCTGTCCATGGGGATTCTCCAGGCAAGAATACTAGAGTGGGTTGCCATGCCCTCCTCTAGGGGATCTTCCCAACCCAGGGATCGAATACAGGTCTCCCCCATTGCAGGCTGATTTTTTACCATCTGAGCCACCCGGGAAGCCCTTATTTCCTACACCCTCAGCTTAAATTCATTTCATCCATAGCACTTTTCACTATCTACTGTACTTTACAACTGACTTATTTATGTTTTAATGTATGTTTCTCTCAACTATGACAAAAAATTCATGCAACGAACAGAGCTTTTATCCTCCTTTGTCACAGATATATCAACAGTGCTTAGAATAATGGGACACAGATGTGTAGAGTGGACTTTTAGACTCTGAGGGAGAGGGAGAGGGTGGGAAGATTTGGGAGAATGGCATTGAAACATGTATACTATCATGTAAGAAACGAATTTCCAGTCTATGTCCGATGCAGGATACAGGATGCTTGGGGCCAGTGCACAGGGATGACCCAGAGAGATGTTATGGGGAGGGAGGTGGAAGGGGGTTCATGTTTGGGAACGCATGTACACCCGTGGTGGATTCATGTCAATGTATCAAGGCATCTTGAATAACATATCGCAGAGTAAACACAGGAGATAAATCATATGAAATGTTCCCGGAAATCCTGATTCCAGTCTGGTTCTACCACTTGCACACAACTGTGAACAAGTCTAAAATTTGCTTAACTTTAGTTTTGTCATCTCTAAATGTGGATAATAAGGCTAGCTCTGTTTGCTTTCATGCTTGTTTTCAAAGTAATGCATATAATATTATGTAATAAATTTTAAGGAACAGTATTAATTTTAAATGAAGAAATACAGGTGGCTGATATGTATGTAAAAATATTTCCACTTCCTAGGAAGCAAATGAATTATAGCAAAACATTAAATCATATATCACTTATTGACTGTCAATAAGTATATCATAATATATATAATATATCACTTATTGTCTGTCATCCCTCTAAATTAAACAAATTTTGAGGGATGCTGCCTAGTATTGGATAAGGTATATATTCTCATATACTGTTGGGAGCAGTACAATGATGGTATAAGGCTATGTACAGTGGTTTGGAAAATCTCAAAAAGTGCATTTTGATATTTTATTTTAGTGTTTCTTGTAGGAACCTGTCTTTTGGGTGTAATTAGACAGGTGTACACAATATACATATAAGAATGTTCATGAAAGTTTGGTTTGCAGTTGTAAAACAATGTAATTTATCTAAATGTTTGCACAGAAACTGAGTCTTTTAAGTGCTATTTTTCTCGCTCTTGCTTTTTCTCTGTTTCTCACATTGATTAAACCTTTGCCACTCTCTAAACACCATCACTAACTTGAGGCCAGGATTGTTATAACTTTCCCAACCATCCAGCTCCATGGGTTTTCCTGAGACCATATCTGAGGATTAATGACCTTGTGTTGCCCTTGTGACATTCTGTTTCTCTATAGACTAAGAGAAGTAAATCAGTGGGAAAGGAGAATAAACCCTCTGAGATGGTATCATAACCAAAGAATATTGATTTCTGTTTTTTCTTTCTTTAATGCATATTTTCAAAGTATATATTGAATTATATGTGAGCATACATTACAATTTGTTTTGCAATGCAGTAGACAGACCACATCCACCCACAAGTTCCTTTTAACATACTTTTAATTTTCTAATTCTTGCTGACTGTCATTCCTGTCTTGACATTTATCACCAAGAATTTTTTAGGAGTGATTCTCAATAAATTGTTGAGGAGGCTTTTGAAATAACATTGATATTTCCATAAGCCTCACCAGTATAATCTTGTATATTCCTTTGTGTGGAACTTAAGTTTTCTTTCCATTTGGCATTCTCAGAAGAATTCACTTGGTTTCTATTTTTTTACCTTTCAAAATTACTCTTATAGTTATAAAATATTATGTAGGACTTTATTTTGCTGCAGAAAAATGCAACTTCAGGCTATAAAGACTGATAAATTCTATCCTAAAACTGACCAAAGTATTTGGGCAGACCTATAACCTCTTCAGTTTCCCAGGTGGCTCAGTGGTGAAATAATCTGCCTGCCAGTGCAGAAGATGGATGAGACTTCAATCTGATCTCTGGTCATGAAGATCCCCTGCAGAAGGAAATGGCAACCCACTCCTAGTATTCTTTCCCAGAGAATTCTGTGGACAAAGGAACCTGGAAGGCTACAGTCCATAGGGTCAGAAAGAGTTGGACATGACTGAGCACACACAGCATATATAACCTGTACAACTAAGTAGTCCCTAAATATTAGTCAAGTTTATTTACCTTGATATTAGGAAGTCTATCACTGAGATAAAAATTTTATGTACATAGAGGGAGATTGAGATCAATAGGAACATTGAATGTAATTTTGTGGATCTAACCAGTCCATCCTAAAGGAAATCAGTCCTGAATATTCACTGGAAAGACTGATGCTGATGCTGAAACTCCAATATCTTGGCCATCTGATGTGAAGAGCTGACTCATTTGGAACGAACCTGATGCTGGGAAAGATTGAAGGCAAAAGGAGAAGGGGACAACAGAGGATGAGATGGTTGGATGGCATCACTGACTCAATGGACATGAGTTTGAACAAGCTAGGGAGTTGGTGACTGACAGGGAGGCCTGGTATGCTGCAGTCCATGGGGTCGCAAAGATTCGAACATGACTGAGTGACTGAACTGAACGGACAACCTCTGCAATACAAAAACAATATTTGCATTCTTCTCTAAATCATCATTTAGGAGCTGATTCTGCCATGTCAATCACTCAGTTATTTCACAGATATACCACAACCGTTTTGGCATTTGAAAATTGGCAGATTCCTTGATATTTAACTATTATATCAGTAGAAATGGATTAAGTAAAATCATAATAGTTAATTTGAAACTGTAAACAGTGGATTCCTAGCAATTTCATATATTTGCTTTAGAAAAGCTTTGCTTTTTGTTAGAAGCATTATACTTTTAACTTGCATATTTATATATATATAACATATATAACAGAAATTAACATTTAGTCTAAAAATTTTATTAAAAATAGTCATCTATTTTTCTTAATTGTATCAGCTTCCCGAAGGATCTAGTAGGAAAAATTATGTCTGATTGCTAAAATATTGCTATATATAAATAGAACTTAAAAACTTTGAATGTTAGTTGTTAGTTCTTTCATTGATATTGCAGCATTCTTGCTCTATTTCACTTGGCACTTTGATTTTTAAAATGTTAATTTTAGAGAATTTATCTTCTGTTTTCTTCAAAATTTCTCTTAGCATCCTCCTCCTAACCCAAACCCTCTCTTGATTGACTGTCTGTTTGTTAAAATGGCAGGTGTTATTTCTCAGTAAAGGTAATGCATATCCTTTAGGTCATTCAATTATGCACACCCAATAAATCACTAATTCTGCTTTTTCTCTCCACTGCAACTCCTTTAGAAAAGGTTTTTAATGTTTTTAGCGGGTTCATTGTAAAATTCTATTTATTGGTCACTTTGTCTTTAATTTTACTCCATGGCAAAATTTCATGCATACCAATGCCAAAAGAATCTTAATAAAATGAAAATTGTATCATGGAAAAACAAAATAAAAAGAAAATCCTATTGTGACATTGAATTGTTTAAACTCCCCTTAATGTTTTCTATAGTCATATTAAGTCATATGTTAGACAGGGTCCCCCAGGAAATGGTTGGACCTTATAATTCTAAGTCTTGCTACTTCCATACATACACTCTGCTGTAGCCATGCTTCTTTAAATCATGCAATTTTTCAGAATCTGCATGCTCTTATTTCTGTGTTATACAAAACTGTTTTATTTCCCCTGAAATATCCTCCCATTTCCAACATTCAACCCTTCTTCTTAATGCTTTTACATCCTTTAAAAACACAGATGTGGCTTTTCTCAGGAGCCTGATCAGGGATTTTGGGTGCATCCCTGTACTGTCTTCATAGATCACAAAAAGATTTCCTCAACCACTGATTGCCATTATCTTTTCCTGTGTGCCTTTTCTCCCTATTTTTGTGAAATGTATATAAATATACATTCGCTTGTCCACACATACAGTCACAGACACACACACACACTAACACATCAGATAAGGGTTAAAAACATATCTTTTACCTTTTTAAAAATATCCTAGCCATTTAACAGAGTAACCACGGCTGGTGATCAATAAGTTGTTGAATGAATTTTGATATGACCTCAAGATTTTAGGAGACAGAGATAACCAAGACCATGAACATTTAAAATTTAGAATTAAAACTTTCCTGCCATATTATACTCTAATTCTACATATTTTCAAAAACAATAAATGGTTGAATATGTGTTATAAAATTGCAGCTACTTTTGTTATATCAATGCGATAATATATCAAAATTTTACTTTTATGAATGGCAACCCAGCCTCCAGAGGAGCCTGGTAGGCTGCAGTCCATGGGTTTGCTAGGAGTCGGACACGACTGAATGACTTCATTTTCACTTTTCACGCATTGGAGAAGGAAATGGCAACCCACTCCAGTATTCTTGCCTGGAGAACCCCAAGGACGGTGGAGCCTGGTGGGCTGCTGTCTATAAGGTCGCACTAGTCCGATGTGACTGAAGTGATGCAGCAACAGCAGCTGCAGCAACACAAGTTAGACATTTATGACATGGTCTTTATTTTATTTAAATTCAGCTCTAAATAAACTCCTTCACAAATATGTCAATGCAAATTATCTCAAAAGTTTTTGTTCAATCACTTCATGGAAATGTGATTACTATATGCTCTATTCTCTTAAATTCCTATTTTAAGACTCTGATATGTAATGATGGCATGACATGAATTACACAGGAAAACACAGTACTTAAAAAAATTTTTTTAAGTTTTTAATGGCTGTGTACTGTTTCTATGAAAGACAATAGTGAAAATATCTGGGGCATCGGACTGCTTTGGTATCTCTTAAATCATGCCACATACATGGCTATTTATCAATTCTATTCAACTTGACATGTTATTTTTCTGTCCTTCAATCCCAAACCTCAGCTCCTTTAATAAGGATGAAACATATGCTCAATGTGAAAAGAATTTTCACAATAATACTGTTAATTTTCTTCCTAGATCTTGAACTATTTGAGAAATATTCTTGATATTTGAGGGGTGGGATTATTTTAAATTACATTATTAGTGTGAATTTACCTTGTAGATTCATGTAAGACATTTACTCTTCTTAGAAAATATGAAAAAGATCAGATACCTTTCTAATATAGCACATATCAGCAGAAATAGAGATACAGACATAGAAAACAAATGTAAGACACCAAGAAAGGAAGGAGGGGTGGGATGAATTAGGAGACTGGAATTGATGTATATACATTGCTATGTATAAAAAGATAACTAAAGAGAACCTATCATATAGCACAAGAAACTACTTACTGCTCTTTGGTGACCTAAATAGGAAGGAAATCCAAAAAAGAGGGGATATATGTATACAAATGGCTGATTAATTTTCCTGCACAGTAGAAAGTGACACAATATTGTAAAGCAACTGTATTCTAATACAAATTTTAAAATGATGGAATTTATTACGTGTAACTAAAATACACAAGCTAATTGGATTTGTTTGAAAAATTAGTTAGTTTTTTTTTTTTTTTTTTTTAAGACTCCAACAGCTTCCCAGATGGTGCTAGTGGTAAAGAACTTGCTTGCCAATGCAGGAGTCGTAAGAGATACAGATTCAGTCCCTGAGTTGAGACGATCCCCTGGAGGAAAATATGGCAACCCACTCTAGTATTCTTGCTTGGAGAAGCCCATGAACAGAGGAAACTGGGGGACTACAGTCCATAGGGTGGCACAGAGTTGGACACGACTGAAGCGACTTAGCATACATATATGCACAAGACTCCAACACTTCATCTGAATTAGGCAGAGAACCTTGGCAGGCAACAATCAATAAGCAAAGATAAAATTTTCAGTTTATTAAGGCATAGGTATACCTTTTAATACCATGTAATGATGTGTTTTGGCACTTTTTTTACAAGCCAAAAATGCAAGAACATATCTTGTTAGAAGTAGATTGTCAGAAATGCTGTACTTTCCTTAGATGAGATCAAAGATGATGCATTAGAAAATTTCAGTAACAATAATAGTGACTTTGACATTACTATAGACTCAAATGCTATTAATATTTTCATATTTTTCAATAGAGGCTCAAAGAACTGAAACAAAGGGAATTTGCTCGAAATGTAGCATCTAAATCCAGGAAAGATGAAAGAAAACAGGAAAAGGCACTCCAACGCCTGCACAAGCTGGCTGAGCTAAGAAAGGAAACTGTATGGTGAGTGTGCAGTAAAATGTTTTCTTAAAATATGATGACAAAAAAAGAAATGAATAAAGGACACAAATATATTTATTTCAGAATAAGACCGTCACATTTTCAAAACTTTCTGTGTCCTGTGAACAGTAAACTGAATTTGAGATTTAGGCAAATGCCTGTTTAATACACATTTCAATAAAAAGCCAAATTGCTGCAACTTTAGTTTCTAAAAATTAATTTTACATCATTAATCAAGTTGTGTTAATAGAAAGCCATTCTATCTCAGTGAAATTCAAAACATTTGATTAAAGAAGAGATTTAAGTACCATCTCATAGCCCTTGTTATAAGTAGAGTTCTAAGAAGAAGTAATTTTTTAATTGGAAATTTGGAGAACTTTTATTTGAAATGATCTTTAAAAATACATATGGAAGAGGAAAGAGAAATAGTGTTAGGGAATAATGACATATCAAAACATTGTTTGAGATGTCAGATTTTAAAAGAAAAGTGTAAATACATCTGGAATCCTATAGTGAACTGTTAAAACCAAACATAACTGCTATTCAATTATACCAACCATGTATTTTTATTCTGTGCAGTAAAACATGAAAAATTATACAAGTGCAAGTTTAAATTTCAGACTATTATAGTACCTATATAATTTAATGTCCTATAAGTAGTCTTTGCAAATGTAAAGTATAATATTTTGAGAGAAATAGACTTGATAATAAGACATGTACAGAAGAAGCAAAATTTCTTATCTAAGTTACATATTTCACCTTACATACACGCACACATTTTTCCCAATAATTTGGTGCCTCTAATGAGATGCAAATTAAGAATTAGTGGTATTTCTTTCTGTCATACAAGACAATGAACCAGTACATTGTGTTAAAGTTTAAAGAAATAATTTGATTAAAAAATCTGAGACCATTTATTACCTCTCAGAAACTAACATTTTAGAAAAGCAGGGGAAATTCTACACAGCATGATTCTCTTGGGGCAAAGATGATATTTAGTTAGTTCTTTATGTGCTGGACAGTATAGTTCTTTTTTATAAAAACTCACTATGGTATCCTGTGATGCCAAATAAATGGAAAACACAACCTATATTTATTCTATATAATGGCATAATGGATAACTTCAGGATAATTTTTAAATATTAAGAATGGCAATTCCAAAAGACTTAAAGCTCTCATTGAGCATATCATTGAGTCTTGATTGACACTCCATGAGCATTGGGTGAACTGTTGAAAATGAATTCCCAGTCTTATTTACATCATGACTGAGAGTTTTTGTTTTAATTTCCTTCATATTCTCCATATAGGATCAATGATATTAAGTATTTGTGAATTAAAAGTATTTCTTAAGATAATTATGTATTCCAAAGTATCACTGATGGGGGTAAAGAAACATTTTTATTCTGGAAACACTGGCAGAAAGTCTTTGACCATTGCTTTTAGTGGCTGTAAAAGTAACTTCAAGAGGTCATCTCCAAATGATCCCAAACAATATCCAATAACTAAATTAAATTGCGATACTATGGAAGTCAATTGCACTACATGAATGTAATTATCTTACAAAGATTTAGGAACTTGAAAGAAATCTTATGATGACATTTCTAAGATGTAAATGCTTGTTTTTCCTCAAAAGTGTCTTATCTGAAAACATATTTTTGTTTCTTTCTGTAGCGCTCCTGGAAGCGGTCCTATGTTCAAGTCAACGACTGTTACTGTGAGAGAAAATTGTAATGAAATTTCCCAAAGAGCTGTTGTGGATTCAGTTAATAACCAGGAAGATTTTAAATGCCCTTTGATTCATAGCCAAGAGAAGGCTAAAGATGTTACCACTCTTGCTGCAGATCCAGAAAACACAAAGAGTTATATGGCCAAAAATAACCAACTTGAAGATCAAGCCCAGGGGATTCACAGACACAAAATTGGCTTTTCTTTTGCATTTCCAAAGAAAGCATCCGTGAAACTGGAGTCCTCAGCTGCAGCCTTCTCTGAATACAATGATGATGCCTCTGCGGAAAAAGGATTTAGCAGAAAAAGTAGATTTGTCCCGGGTGCTTGTCATCTTCAACTATCTTCACCAACAGATGTGCTTTTGAATTCCGTGGAGAAAGCAAACTCTTTTCGTCCACCAGAGGGAATGTGCACTGACAAAGAAACTACTCAAACTCAAGTGATGAAAGAAGTTTCTAGTGAAAAAGATCCATTATTATTAACTCCATTTTGCCAGTTTCAGCTCCCTTCATCATCTGATGCAGATAATTGTCAAATTTCAGTCCTTTCAGCAGATCAGATTTCACCAGAAGATGTTCTTATTAATGAAGACATACCTATAAATGGTAACACTTCTAAATTGCTAGGAAATAAATCCATAGTTCTTGATATGGCTAATGACATGTCTTTGCAGGCTACCACCAAGGAAACTGTTAAGGGCAATGTGACATTCACGATTGAAGTTGAAAATAAAAATCACAATCTGGACGTGTTGACCCCTGTAAATTCTGAAGAGGATAATATAACATTACATAAACAAAAAGATTTATATAAAAGACCATGTGAGCCATTTATACCCGTACTTAACAAAGATGGATCCACAGTTCTTCAGTGGCCATCAGAAATGCTGACATACACCACCACTCAACCATCAATTTCCTATAGCTGTAATCCTCTCTGTTTTGATTTCAAGTCCACAAAATTAAACAACAAGCTAGATAAAAATAAGCTGCCCTTAAGTGATCTTTCTTCTCAGCAGAAGGCAGAAGAAATTTACAAGAACCCAATTTTGGATTGCAAGGATACATCTATGGCAGGACTCACTGATTATGAAATTGGAGGTAGCAGAAATGGACATACCCAAGTCATTTCTCATTTGACTGATGATACTGTCTCCAATAGCTGTGATTCTGGAAAAAATGAGAGTATGGGTCAGAGGTATAAAAACATTTCCTGTAGGATCAGAAAAACAAAAAAATATACTTTTACTAAAAATCAGAAAAAGCCAGATACTCTAGATGGGAAACATAGCAAAATAAGATTGAAAAATACTCATGAACGCTGGTTCCATAAAAGTAGAAGAAAGAAAAAAAGAAAGTTATGTCACCATAATTATGGAGAGAAAACCAAAGAATCAGAAACTCATTTCAAAATGGAAACAGAAAATAGTTACACTGATACAACTAGGAAAAATCTACTGGAAACAATTTCAGAAAAACAGTATTTAGCTGCAGAACAACTGTTGGACTCACAGCAATTACCTGATAAAAGGCCCAAATCTACATCCATATACTTCAGTGAAAAGGAAGAAACGTGTAAAACCTGGAACACTGAATCCAATAATAATAATATTATCAATTCTAAAAACTACTGTAAAAACAGCTCAGTTGTCTTAAATGGACAATCCAATTCAACAATGATACATTCTGCAAAACATAATTTAACATACTCCAGAACATACTGTAGTTGGAAAGCTAAAATGTCCAGCTGTAGTCATGATCACAGATGCCTAGTTCTTCAGAATGAAATGAAATGCATGAGTCAGAGCCAGGCTGTTAAAAGAGGTTATAATTCTGTCATTAATGAATCAGAAAGATGCCATCGAAAACGTAGACAACATTCATATTCTTATGCTTCAGACGAAAGTTTAAATCGACACAATTATCTACCAGAAGAATTCTTGAGGTCACATCGTGCTTCTGCTCCTTGCAAACCTAAGAGGAAACAAAGGAGAAAAAGAAATCGATTCCACGTGGGATTTGAAGCTTTGGAACTCAAAGAGAAAACAGATTATCCCAAGAAAGGCAATTCTTCCTTACATCACCAGGGTAAAATAGTAAGTGAAGAGAGAAAAGAGGAAGTAAAATCACAGGAAACTGCAGATGTTAAAAGGAACTCAGAACAACAAGTAGAAAATAAACTGGCTTTGCCCACCAGCAGCCCTCTTCCTTCTGAAACTAATGATGAAACTAAGCAGGTTGTAATGGAGACCACTTCTGGTGAACTGTCAGAGATTTCCAGTGAACCCACCACATCAGCCTATACAGTTAGTGCCCTAGCAAAAGGAGAAATAGACAGTAGCTTGCTTGAACACAAAGAAAGAAGTGAGGATACAAATATCAGTGAAAAGCAAATTCCTTTCAAGGTGCCTAATATTGAAAGGAACTTTAGACAGTCACAACCTAAATCATACCTTTGTCATTATGAACTGGCTGAAGCCCTTCCACAAGGCAAGATGAATGAGGCATCAACGGAGTGGCTGTGTTTTAATTCAGGAATCCTTAATGCACAATCACCATTGCCATTCAAAGAAGCACATGTCAGTGGCCATACCTTTGTGACAACAGAGCAGATCCTGGCTCCACTAGCTTTACCAGAACAGGCATTATTGATTCCGATAGAAAACCATGACAAGTTCAAAAATCTACCATGTGAAGTATACCAGCACATCATACCGCCTAACATGCTGGCCAACAAGGTCAAGTTCACTTCTCCTCCAGGCGCCCTCGCACCCCCCAGCACACCTCTGCAGCCTTTGCCTTTGCAGCAGCCCCTCTGCTCTACCTCTCTCACTACAATCCACCACACTGTTTTACAACAGCACGCAGCAGCTGCTGCAGCCGCAGCAGCAGCGGCAGCTGCAGGAACCTTTAAAGTGCTTCAGCCACACCAACAGTTTCTGTCCCAGGTCCCAGCTCTCACCAGAACATCATTACCTCAGATCTCAGTAGGACCAGTAGGCCCGAGGCTTTGTCCTGGGAGTCAGCCAACTTTTGTTGCTCCTCCTCAGGTGCCAATCATCCCAGCTTCAGTCCTGCATCCTAGCCATCTGGCTTTCCCACCTTTGCCCCATGCCCTCTTCCCTTCGCTGCTCTCCCCCCACCCTACCATTATCCCACTGCAGCCCCTATTCTAGTCATCACCATGAGAGGGAAAGAAAATATCCATGTGAAAACTACTGCCATATGTGTTAATGCTCATTAAGTGGATAATAGCCTATTTAAATGGTGGAAATAAACTAGCGAAAATATGGCTTCATTGATATTAAATCACTTACTATAAGTGTAATGATGCAAATAAATTCTTAAGCTTCTGATATATAATATTATTAAGGCACTGAATAGTTTGAAAATCAATATAATCTATGCTGTATATCAAAATGATGTCTTAAGAGTATGTATAATGTATATAAAATATATTTATAGTACTGTAATTTATGTTGTAAAGTATGCCCTTCATTTTTTTAATCTTTGTGTATTTGCACCTATTTAATGTTTAGACAAAGCTGATGGCACTATGTTTTGTACCATGTTCCCTGAAACTGTAAATTCAGTGAAAAATATCTCTTGCAATAAATTTTTGTTAAATATTTAAGTAAATCAAACCCTTGTTTTTAGTTGGTTTTCACTGGGGATTGTATAGTAACAATAGGTTTTGAGTTTATATTGCTTCCTCTGTTTATTGACATCTCTGAACCTTAGAGGCTCAGCAAAGCATCTTTGCCACTCTATCAGTACTTATACTATAATACTGTCTTTCAGAATAAGTATAACAGGTCTCTTTGCTTTTCTGTTTTTCATAATGTTGCATATACTCAGAGTTTACTATATTTCATGAACGCTTTATCTATATAATGAGCCATGGAAATTCTTGTTAAAGTAATGTTAGTATTTGGTGGAGTGGAAGCAAATAACTACAATATGCAAAGTATTTAGTATTCTTCCTGGGACTATAAAACAGTACTAGTAGATAAGACATAGCAAGTAACCAATATAAGTTCTTATGACATTTTTGTATGTCAAAAATTACCAAATG